>CM076577.1:918781719-919381719 GCA_034641835.2 Pinus albicaulis | reverse complement strand
CTCTTATGAGTTAATCAATTAAACTTTATTTTAATTTGACATGAAATTAGTTGAAATGATCATTTCAACTAAATAATATATTGATAAATAACAATCTAGAAAGTAAATAATATAATAAAATAACAATTTTAATCTCAATAGTGTATTAAAAAATACCGTTTTTTATGATCGTTCAAGTTACGGCCATATATATATATATATATATATATATATATATATATTTATTTAAACTAATATTATTTTAAAAATGATGTTACAAACTATAAAAATATATTATTAAAATGGTCATTTGTTATTTCTTAGTCGATAGGTATGGATGTTGAGTGACATGTTATTTAATGCATTGCAGTGTATAGTTGTATAAGAATAATTATTTATAAAATTGTAACAAAATAAATATAATAAATTATTAGTAAAATGGAAATAAATATAAATATAAGAATATATATATATATATATAGAAATAAATATAAATATAACAAAAATCAAAATATATAAAATTGTTAATAGAAATAAATATATTTTAGTTTTTGGTATTGGTTTTATAAATATTGATGAGTAATGAGAGTTTCCAAAAATATGTTAAAGAGAAAGAGCTTAAGAGTTTAGGTAAATATTGTCTTTATTGGAAGTGAAAATAGAGGCTTCAAGTTCTCTTTTATCTAGTTCCTATTTCTTTATTTTTTCTATTTCAACTTCAGCTCCTTGTTTTTTTTCTCTTCCCCTATCTTTCTCCACTTCAAATATCTTTATGTTAGTTTCAACGTTTTCCTCGCATTTATTCCTTGTTGCTTGTTTCTTCTTGGATTCAATCTCTTGCATTATTTTCTTCTTATCTTCTACATAAAAATTGGCTTTCTTTTCAGATTCTACTCTTCATTAACATTTCTACCTTCACTCTAGGATTGACCTCTTTGGTAGTTCTTCTTCCATAGCTATATTTACTTGCACCTCTTCTTTTCTTTTGGCCTCAACCATTTCTCTAGGTTTTTATAGTGCTTCCAACCTTATGTTTTCTTGCTCTTTCCTTTTTTGCTAAATAACTAATCTTTCAACTTTAACAAAAATTAGCTTCCTTTTTGTTTTTCCTCAGCAATAACCTATATATTAGTCAATAATTATTCATAATTTAATGTTTGTATGAATATTTTAAAGGTAATTTTCTTCATGCTTGTAATGGTAGAAGATTCATCGTAACTTTTCAATTTTCAACAATTCTCAGGGGAGTGCAATATGGAAGATAATGAATATATGTATATATAGTCAATGTTTTAAAGAGAATATATCTTATTATGATACTTGAAAACTATAAGTTTATGTTGTTAAAAGTTGGAAAAGAGAAGACACAATAGGTCATTACAACTTATTTGGTGATTATCTCACGGGATAAAAAAATATAGTAGGTTAAAGGGATTTTTTATTTATATATTTGATAATATGAAGAGATGGGATTTTTAAATCATTGATAAATTCAAGAGTTGATGGTGGTGACAAGAGATGAAATGCCACTTCAACCACAATTGGTAGTAGAACCGTTCGAACGATGGGCACTGGATTTTGTTGGACCATTCAACCCACCACCGAACAATAAAATATGCATACTAGTTGCCAAAGATTACGTAACAAAGTGGGTAGAAAAAGTGGCCTTATCAAGAGCCACGAAAGAATCTATAATTAAATTACTTTTTGAGCTGTTTGTGAGATATGGTTTACTACGAGAAGTGATAACCGATGGAGGGGCACAGTTTGTGGGTAATAAAATTACAGCCACCCTAAAAAATCACCATATCATCCATAGAGTCATGTCTCCTTACCACCTGCAGGCAAACAAGCAGGTCGAAAGTACCAATAAAGTCCTTCAGGAAATTATTACTAAAACAGTATCAGCACATCGTCGGGACTGGGCCACTTGACTACTAGAGGCCTTGTGGGCTTACTGCGCAATGTGGCGAAACACCATAGGATATTCTCTGTATCATCTGGTATTTGGAAGAGAGCCTATTTTTCCTATTGAATTCGAGATAAAGACCTTAAGGACAACATAGAAGGTAGGGTTGGACTTGATGGAGGCTTAGATTAAAAGACTCCAGCAAATAAATGAGCTAGATGAAATACGACTACTGGCTCTGCAACACACAGAAGTCATACAACAACAATGAGCTAAGTAGCATAACAACCTCATAGAAAATAAGACATTCCAAAAAGGAGATTGGGCACTTCTCTATGACTCCAGATTCAATATTTTCTAGATAAGTTGCAAACAAGGTGGCTCAGTCCATACGAAGTTGAAGAAGTACACAACAATGGTACCCTCACCTCGACCGCCATAGATGGGTTCGGTTCTACATTTCGCGTCAACGGGCACAGAGTGTGCCTCTATCACAAACCTCTTACAAAGGAGACTTTCTGCCATCAGGTACACAACGATCCTATTGAAAAACCGTGTTATTGCGATTTTTTTCTTTGTTGTTCAAATCTTTGAACGACTGCTGTTAAGTCCCATTGAACAGTTGTTATTCAATCAGGTTGAAAAACAGTGTTTTTGTGTTTTTTCTTTGCAGTTCAAATCTTTGAACGGTTGATGTTCAATCCCATTGAACAACTACTATTCAATCGGATTTAACATCCGTGTTTTTGTGTTTTTATTCATTGGTGTTCAAATATTTGAACGGTTGTTGTTCAATCCAATTGAACACTTGCTGTTCAATCAGACTGAACAACCGTGTTTTTCATTTTTACGGCTGCTATTAAAATCTTTCAACGGCTGCTATTAAATCCAATTGAACAACTGTTGTTCAATCAGATTGAACAGTCATGTTTTTTTGTGTTTTACTTTGTTGTTTAATCATATAGAACAGCTGATTTTTTCCCTCTTTAAGTATGATTCTTATTTCTCTTTTTTGATGATCTCTCCTCACAAAAACCTCTTCTTGTCGCACACCCGAGCTGTAAAACACATTTTTGAGTGGGAATTGGCACCATAAGAGGAGAAAAGTAGCAATATTACTAATATGATGATTCTTTGAAAATTTAATGGAAATCTCTACTCCGGAAGCTGACATGGTACATCTATGCAATGGACGGCTAAGACATATCCTATTTAAACATGTTATTACATGATACATAGTCTTATAATGGTAAATTTTTCTACACTCTCAAGTAGTATTTCCCTTTGACATAAATATTTAGAAATAAGAAGTATTAATTGTATTGGCATTATTTTTTTTACTTCACACAACATCCCTAACTCTTAAGGAGTTAATGAGCCTCCCTTCATGTATAAAGAATAAATATTATGCTTGCATGAAATTTTTTAAAAGAGAATAGGGGGTCTCATCACGAGCCAGCCTACCATGATCATAAGGGTTTAGTAGGTGACATGCCCACAATGGCCAACACACCAGGGTAATGACCTTCTTAACTGCTTGAAGGACAGGAGGGCTCATCACGAGCTGGCTTGATCACTTTGTTACAATCCCAGTGAGTGGCACTGTGACTATCTAGCTACCACACCAGCACAGTGGTCTCTTCATAAAACAAAATAAAATGCCTACTTTTAAGAAAAATAAGTACTATGTCTATATGCAGATTGTTAAGAGAGAATAGGGGGACTCATCACGAGCCAACCTACCATGATCATAAGGGTTTATCAGGTGACACGCCCACAATGGCCAACACACCAGGGTAATGACCTTCTCAATTGCTTCAAGGACAGGAGGTCTCATCACGAGCCGGCCTGATCACTCTGTTAGAACTTTAGCAAGTGGCACCTTGACTATCTGGCCACCAAACCAGCACGGTGATCTCTCCATAAAATTGGAAAAATAACTACTTTTACATAAAGGATTCTGGCTCATTTTTCGGGTTAAAATAGAAACCATGTCGACGCTATGAACACTAGCTAGCAGCAGTGGCTCTGTTTGTGGTATGAGAGTATATTATAACGATCACCAATTACTCTTACATATACCTTATCTCTTATTTCCATCCATTTCCAAGATAAATCAACTACTCAAATTAGTGATAATACTATTTGAATGCATAAGTAGCTATAAATGAACTATGCTTTCATGTTTGAATTCTAGGATGACAGCACCAATCATTATCTATCATAGTCATGCTTCCATCATACCATACCATTAAATAAGGAAATCCTATCATAATAATTGTTGTATTGCTTTCTTCCCATCATCGGTCACTTCCGCATGAGATACACTTATGATAAATTCCAATTCTAACCTTTAAAACTGCACACATTCATAATTGTTACAATCACTCCTCTTTTCTTGAGCTCCAAGGCCACGTACATCATTATCGTGTACAGACTGTGATTACTGATCCTTGACATTTTCCCACATATGCATTCATGATTGATTAAATCTCTCTTGTACTTAAGGACGTGGACGCCCTTATTTCGAGAGAGGGGGTGTAAATATCCATCAATATTAAGCATGTGAATTCCCTACACAAATTTCGTTGGATACACTGATAAGACCAAATGATCATTGCAATTACGATATGAAGTTGCCTACATTTATGACAAAAGGCTGCAATTTATTTTTCTCTTGTATGAAGTGTTTATTCTAACCGATAGGGCCGAAAGAAAACATAGACAAAAGGAGAAATTAGCTCAATAGAACGCATCAGCCATGGGAGGGAACTCTCTCTGGAATGAACCTATGACCTTCCCAATCTCAGATGCAACTCACACAATTCTCCAACAAGTTGGTTGGCTGCTATACTTACACAAATTGCAAGGTTTTAACACAGAGATAGTAATTGAATTCCTGCATAACCTACAGGAGCGACATACCAAACTCAATGGAAGGATTATACCGGTCAAATAGGATATCATTGCTGAAGTTTCTGAAATGCCAGAAAAGGGAGAGATATTGACCGAAAAGCATCTTCTTCTACGAGAGGCAATCGTAGTGTACCAGGATCCAGGAGAACCATTGTAATAGAAAGGAAAGGGGATTAAACCTACCTCTCTACAACAACTTTGGAAGGAATTAGTGGCATTCATCTAAATATTCATCACATGCGATAGACGCCAAGACGTGGTAAAACCCTGTCAATTCAAATTGTTAGCTGTTCTTAAACAAAATATTTCAGTTAATCTGCCTTCTTGCTTAAATTCTGTACATGACACTGTTGTTCGAATGAGAAAGGCTAAAAACCCCCAAGCAGTCATCAGCCACCATGGTTTAATAAAGTTAACTATCATGCATGAATTAGGCAAACAACAGACATCCTAGAACAAATTTTTTAACCATGTCATGCATGCACATGAGGAAAACCCTGTCGGGACCGAAATTTAGCTCCTTAAAATGAACATACCTAGAGGAACAAGAATGAAAAAGACCCATGCTTCGAAAACAAAACCAAGCAAGCAAAGACAGTCCAAAAGACTGCAATTACAACAAGAAACCTTGGAAACGCCAGAGGAGGCAGGGCCATCCCATTCACCACCTTGAAGCCCTCAAAACATACCATTATAAGACTACGAGGAAGATATGGATCGAGTTCTAGTGAAAATGAGGGCATCTTGTGAAACTAGAAGCCCATCTGAATAGATGAAAAGCAAGAGGAACTATTAAACCAATCTACCACCGCTGGCAGCTCTGGCCGCAGTTAGATATTACCTCACCAAGATGAATCACAAGGTTTTAGGGTCTTGTCTCCTCCCAAAAGTTATGGGGTGAATAGGGAAGAGCAGGTAGAAGGTGTAGCCGAATCTGAAAATTAGTCAGGAGACACCATCCCCTTAGAACAAAATGTAAGCATGGAAACAGTCCCTCTAACGCCTGAAGGGAACAATATCTCACCCAATCAAGAAATTAATGCAAAATTAAGCTCTCAAGTACAAGTAGAAAATATCATCACAGAAAACCTTGAAACTGGCACCACCATTCCTGAAAACAAGGTTGTTGCTCCTCCATCCCCTGCAAAAACCACACCATAAGAGAATTTCGTTGAAAAGAAGTTGAAGAAAATGAGAAGAACTTGCAAAAGGTTAAGGAAAATGATAAAAAATTTGAGGAAACAGTTGAAGGAAGTAATCAAGGCTTGGAAGCCAAAGAAAGAATTGTTTACCAGAGAAACCCAAACAGAGCTTGTCACCAATTTGATAGACACTGCTGAGGTTGAGGTACAGACTGACTTAGAAACTAATGCTGAGATTGAGGTACAGACAGACCTAGTGGACACTATTGAAGCCTTTGTGAAAACTAGGTTGGACTTTAGAGAAGAAAAGGGAACCCAAATGGTTGAAGCTCCTGCCTACGCTCTTCTGGTAGAAAAGGCTGCCAATCAAAAATTGCATAATGAATTAATTTGAACACAGCATTAGTTAGCACAATGCAGAAAGAAGTAGTGCCCACACAAGAGTATTAGGCACTGTTAAAGAAATTCACAGACCTTTCTGCAACAGAGCATGAGACATTTTCTCAACTCAGAGAAGAAAAAGCGAAGGTAAAGAAAGAACAGGATCAGGTGGGACAAGCTAAGAAGCAAGCCACTATGGTTTGCTCCCTGTACTCTGATGTGCTAACATGCAGGGCACCAGCCACCAACTATGCCCTATTTCTAGTAGAACGGTAGCTGTTACTGAAGATCAAGGTTGTCGGGGTAGGGAAGCCCATGACTTTTAAAACCATAGAGGAATTTGTCCATTGCTGCAATGATCAAAATGAGTAGGTCCAATACCTCTTTTGTGAACTATACATGCAAAAATTCTTCTTAGAGGAGGACAGGGATAGTAATCCCAACCCCTTTATAGAAGATATTCAGTTCGAGGCTTTCCTATATTTTGCTAAGAATTAGACTCGGTGGGCTAAAGCCTACAACATTTTCTAGAAGAGGGAACATAGCCTAGACATGTGGGTTAGAGGGAAGCCTAGTAGACCCCTGCATCTATTCACACAACATCAGAATTTCATGCAAAGAAAGGGAGTAAGGACTAAAACGGGGCCTATCCAAAAGGACATTATATAACATGGGTAGGATTCTTTCAAGGAAATTCAGGAAGCAGCTCTGGAAGCAACCAAACAAAGGTGGATGGCCTCCACAAACAATGTGAAAAACAGAGAGACATTTGGCTACAAAAACTTCAAAGTGACTGCCTCCAGATTCCTTTTATACAAAAATCTAGTCTTAAATATGGGCCCTACATGGATAGGATTTATGTACATATGCCCTCTCATCTGTTACCCCCTAAGGGTTATGATCATGGTTACGAGCTACCAGAAGGGAACACAAACGCTGCCTTTGCAAATATCGGACAAAGACATGGCTTCTGAGCCTATAAAGAAGAAGTCTAACGTGTCTATTCTCTAACTTAGTTACACCTCAATCATTTTTTCGCACGAGGACCTGGAAATAGATAAGCGGGGGAGTATGTTGGGCCGAGAATGAGGTACATTTTCACCCTTCCTTTACCAAAAATTTTTATCCACCTTTACGAATTTTTCCTCATCTTAACAGTAAAGGAAAGGAAGATTAATGTAAAATCAGGACAAAACGAACTAACAGTAAAAGGGATGTTTTACAACTGGAAATTGACTTGTTATATCTTTATTTACAGGGAAATAAGTAGTTGAATCAATGATGACCAGAAGACAACTGACAGATAGAGACTAACGGAACCATGATGACTACCATGGACAGGCGGAAAAGGGAAAGGCACCTCCATGTCTGAAGAACTCAAACGACATCCACAAGTAGCAAAATCTCATATGGAAAAGACCGTTACCACTGTTGTAATCGCCTTGAAAAGGCCGAAAATGAACAAGATAGATAGATCAAAATAGAGACTTTATTCTATAATAGATGTATCGGGATAGGATTGTCCAATTATATCAATGTATTAACTTTCATCTTAATAAAAGTCTTGGCATTTTTATAGTCAATTTCTGAGTTTTCCGTAGTGGCAGACTTCTGGTGGTTTAGGCCCAGCCCTAGGAATTTCTGTGCTAATCTCTATGCTATACGTTCAATTACAGAATTTACGTTTCAGTCATCAAATACATTTTATGAGATATCATTTAATTGGTTGAATTGTGAACATAAGATACTACAACTTTCTCGTTCATTATAATAGTTCATTATCCATGTTTCCTTGTTTACAATGAATGCTTTCATAGTTTTTAGATGCTTTCATCATTTCCCAATGATTTTATACTCGTTTCATTTGTTTTAGCATGATTGTTTTTCAATTATGTAAATAGCTAAGACTTGGATCTTTCCATCAGTAATGTAAGGCGTCTAGTTGTTAGTTGATTCAGAGAGATGTCATCTATTTAATTTAAAAAAAGAATTCCATTGAAAAATTAGATAAGAAATTACTATTCAATTTATTGAAGCTGTTGTTCAATTCCCTAGGACTGTTGTTCAATTCATTTGTGTGTTGTTCAATCATAGGTTGCTCTTTTCTGCACTTACTTAGACAGAATAGTTAAACATAATTTTACAATTCCATTTCCCTTTGAATTGATTGAGCTTCGAGAATTAGATAGTCCTCTTTATGGTAATATAGAGTAGGGGTTCTTTGATATCACTTGCATATACTATGCTCACAGTCTTGAAATAATAAGAGTTGCCCTGGGTTGACAATTGAATAAGAAGCATTGAAATTGGCTATAACAGTCACCTTTATGACCGAACAAAAGTGCCAGTGACTTTCGGGTGTGCTAAGGAGGGAGTGACGTCAAGTTATGTTAGGAAGTGTTAAGGCATGCTAGAGGCCAGGGAACACATGCAAATATGTGCTAGGTTCCATGGTGTGCCAATGCTTGCCAGGCTGGAGTGTTTGGGAGTGGCTCAGAAAAATAAGGGAGCACTTGTCTCAAACGCATGGAAGTGAATGAATAAGAGTGTGTAACAATGAGTATCAATGAGTTCTAGGTGTGCTAAGGAGGGATTTTAAAGGTATGCTAGGTAGTGCCAAGGAATGCTAGAGTGGGAGGGCGACATGCTAGGATGTGCCAAGTGCTAGGTTGTGTCAACGCATGCTAGGGAGTGCCATGGAAACACAAGGGAGAACTAGTTCAAAATGCATGAAAATTAATGAATAAGGATGTGTGATAGGGAGTGTCAATGAGTTTGAAGTGTGCTAAGGAGGGAATAGCAAGGTTATATGCTAAGAAATTCAAATGTATACTATAGTGCTAGGACATGTCATGGAGTGTTAGTGTGTGCTAGGGAGTGCTAAAGCATGAAAATGAATGGAGGGGATGCTAACACATGACAGATAATGCCAAGGGATTCTAAGACGTGCTATGCGATATGGGATGTTAAGATGTAAACTCTGTTGCTAATTGATTTTACTCCCACATTTGGATGTGAGCCTTGTCTTGGTAACTTGTTAAGTTGGATGAGTTGAAATTGGACATGAGTAGCATAAGATGAGTTATAGGTAGCTTTTAGGTGAAAAAGGCATATGTTCAATTTCCATGACACATGAGAATTTGGGTTTTGTCTTAGAATATTTAATGCAAACACACTCAAGTGCCAGAACACATCTTCTTTAATGCAAAATTAAATCTACACAAATCAAGGAATCAACTAGTGCACATGATAATTTTCCCATTTTCAAACCCTTCTTCATTATATTACAAACTACAATACAACAAGCTAGAGCTCATGTAGCATGGATCGTGACCCTTTACAATCACACTGAAACAAGGAATACAACTAGGGCTCAATCACCCTTTCCAACACTTTTCATGGGTCCCATGCATCATTATGGCACTCATGGACCCAAGTATGCCTTCTAGAAGGCCCTAAGACATAAGTTGACCTCTTTTGAGGCTTATTATTCCATGTATGAGCTGATAGCATGGTCGGATTTTCACCAAAATTTAGGGTTACTTGCATATTATTTTATGTTTAGGGGCTAATGTAGGCCCATAAGCTAATTCTATCAACTCCTAATCAATGTATAAATAGGAGTTAGTTGGATTCATTTGTATCATCACTTGACTTGGGATCTCCCTATCTTTAGAGAACTTTGAATTTTTCCTTGGAGGATTATTTTGAATGATGGATGCATTTTGATGTATGGATTGGAATATTTTTATCTTCGAGCTTTGTTTTTATCTTAACTATGCTTCATAGTAATAAATAAAATTAAATCAAGTGACCAAATTTTCATTATGAATATCGACCATAGTTAGAAAATCAACTTCTTGAATTCAATATGTATGGAGATATTATGGTGAGTGTTGAGTCTCAAATCTGCATCTTTTCCATACACCTTTCTATACCATTTTCATCCACCTAAACCTTCCAAGTTGTCAATATCATTGTATATTAATTGCAAAAGAGCATCTAACATGGTTTTTAATTATATTTTTGTGTCTGCTGTTTGATTTAGATTTTTATCATTTAGCTGCGGAATCTTGCCACTTTCCGCAGCCATTTTGTGAAACTCTATGTTACAGGTGTCTACAGGAAAAACGAGCCACATGGGCAAGTCAGAAATGATGTGGACATGGATCGTGTCCTATTGGCTCGAGCAAATCCATCTAAAGAGGCTGCGGTCAAAGGTGTCCAAATGGAAGTCAACCGTAGAGTCCCACCGTGACAGGAGTCTGTTTCGTGTCACGTGAAGGTTCATATGGCCGTTTCTGAATTGCGGGAGACAAATTAACATCTATACATGGCTCCATAGCCGAATTCAAAAATCCACTCCTCATAGATTTACTCTTCAATACGGCCATGATCCTAGATCTGTGGACGTAATGGTCTACGTGTTCTCCATCAGCATAAACTTTAGGGAATCAGTTGTATTTCCTTTGTTATAAATAACGCGTTTGTATACGCATATTAGATTACTCTCTGTTAGTTTTTATTAGTCTGCTCTGTAATGTAATTACGTTGCACTTGTGCCGTAATATCACCTTTCTGTTATGACTACATTTTAATATAAGAAGAATCTGTTTCCAAACGTAATTCGTACTTGAAGATTGTTGCCAAGGCTGGTGTAGAGGGCCCCTGCACTCGCCAAGGTTCTGTGCATTATTGTATAGTTCTTGTTTTATTTCTTTAAAGCTCATTGTGCCATAATCCATTCACATGTTTATATATTGCATCTTTCATGGTATATATGCTTCATTTCTGTTTATAATCTTTCATGCTTTCCATTTTACTTCTGTCTTTCATGTTTTATGTTATTGATCACTGATCAGTGTTCTTGTTTCAGGTTATAAATAGGCAGCCCGGGCATTTGTATAACTTTTTGACTAATGACATGGAATTAATATTGTTCTGCTGCTAATTTGCTTTTCTTAGTTTCTGTTTAATTTCAATACTGCTTTGTTCATTTCAGTTTTGCTCATTTGCTTCAATAGTTAGATTTAGATATATTAAATTGCTCATAACATCTTCAGTTGCCTCCGAAAGCCACAGCTGGACTGATGGTGAGGGATTGAATTATGGATGTGTAGTTTGATATTAGTTTCCTTTCCGCAAGTTAGAAATATTAAATTGTGCATGACATCTTCAGTTACCTCCGAAAGCCACAGCTGGACTGATGGTGAGGGATTGAATTATGAATGTGTGGTTTGATATTAGTTTCCTTTCTGCAAGTTAGAAATATTAAATTGTGCATGACATCTTCAGTTACCTCCGAAAGCCACAGCTGGACTGATGGTGAGGGATTGAATTATGAATGTGTGGTTTGATATTAGTTTACTTTCTACAAGTTAGATATCAGGTTACTCAAGTTGTTTATGGTTACCTCCGAAAATCATAGCTGGACTAATGATGAGGGATCAGAAGATAGGTTGATGTAATTTGATTAAGATTTACTTTGTTGCAACTTTTGGATTTCTTTCAGCATAATTTCTTTTGTGTTTAGACAGCAGCAAGGATAGTTTGGTTTTCATGCTCAATAGTTCACTGTTTTGATTCATTAGACTAGTAGCACATTTTCCTTTCAACAACACATTTTCATTTCCTTTCAAGTTTTGTCATTGTATGTTTCAAATTCCTTTTTAAGTTTCAAGTTGGAAAATCATTATAGAGGATATCATTTCCTTGAACAATCATAACCATACTTGTTTTAGAATTTCCATTTCACATTAGAAAACCAAAAACGACAAAAAGTTAAGGAATAGGTTATCTTGCACATATAGTGCACCGCACTTCATCAGCTTACGAATCCCGGATTGATAAATTAATGTAGCAATTTAGGACACACTAAATTGACCAAACATTTTGGCGCCGTTTCCGGGGAAGTGTAAATAGGTAGCCAATTTCTTAAAAAAAAAATAACAAAAGAAGGGAAAACTTGATAACTTCTTGAAGTATGCTCTCCTCTTGCACCTAGTGTGATCTGGAGGATCATAAAAGAGAGTTATTGGTTTAGTAATTTCTTAAGTATGCTCTCTTCTTGCACCTAGTGTGACCTGGAAGATCAGAAAGAGAATTATTAGCCCAACTTAAAAAAAATAATAAAAAAAATAAAAAAATGACATGCATAGAGCAAGAGATTCTAGGGGAAGGTTTATAGCTAAAGCCAAGAGTTCGATTTTCACAACTCCATCTTCTTCAAGGCATAGACAAGAATCACCACCATCTACCCCTAGCCTTAAGATTTTTGGAATTCAAGGAGCAGCTGAATTAGAGGATTCTCCTATACCACCTACCAAATCTCATTTAGAAAAGGAAGAGACTCCCTCTCATCCTCCCTTGATAGAAGAACTAGAGGACTTTAAGGACTCTAAAGAAACTATCATGGCAGAGGAAGTAATAGATGGATTTGGAGGTAGAGGTAGAAGAGGAGAAAACAATGGAGACAACAATGGTGAAGGAAATAATGGAAGAAATAGGGAAGGAGACAACTTGTTTGGATTCCCTATAGTTGATGAGGAAACTCATACAACGATGAAAAATATCTCACCATATGTCCTCCCTAAATTTTATGGATTGCGAAGTGAGGATCCTGAAACATTTCTATTTGAGTTTGAAGTTGTGTGCCGAACTTATGACTATATGGAAGACTCTCAAAAACTCAAACTGTTTCCTTCAACATTGAAGGGATCTGCTTTGAAATGGTTCATGGGATTAGCCACTCAATCTATTAGGATTTGGAATGATATGAAACAAACATTTTTGGATAGATACTTGGACTATTGTATGCCCACCAATCACAAGGATGAGGTATTCAAAATGATGCAAAAAGAAGATGAAAATTTGGAAGATTTACTTGAAATATTTCAATACAACTTGAAAAGAGCAAAGATGAGCAACTTAGATGATGAAACCTTGAAAGCCCTCATATTCAAATCCATTAGAGATGAATGGATAGATATTTTAAACATGATGGGGAAAGGAGACATTTCTCAACTTCCACTTCGTGACATAACAGAACTATGTGTCCATCTCTCAAGAGGAAAATCTAAAACAGGAAAAGGGCCTAGGGATCCTTCTCTTATTAGGGCTAACAAATCTGCAACTGGATCAGTAAGTAGGGCAGAGATTGGTAATATGCTTGATGAGTTCAAAACTGATATCTTAGGGAGCCTTAGTGAACAACTAGACACCCTTAAAATAAAAAACAAGCAGAAAGCAGAAACAGATGCTTTAGCCATCTTTTGTCCGAGATGTAGGAAGAAACATGCCTGAAGGGAATGTCCCTTGGATGCAAAAGTTGTAGAAACATGTATGATTTTCTCAGAGAATCATGAGATCAAGGATTGTCCTTGAATTCCTGGACTCAAAGCTCTTTTTCAAGAAGACCCAAATTCAGTAGAATCTCTCTATTTTGTTGCAAGAAGACCTTGGCAGGGACAACAAACTCAAGGGTTTAACAACCCTATGAATCTTCAAACCCCACCAAATTGGAATCCTTGGCAACAACCTTGGCCCCAACATCAAAATCCATATCAGCCATGGGTACAAGGAATGCAAAATCCTTATGGGAGATTTGCTCAATTTTATCAATATCCTCCATCTTTTCAAAATCAACAAGCTCCACAACTTCCAAACCCAAATCCACAACTTTCATTGCCATTTCCACAACAAAAACCTTCTCAACAAAATCCAAATCCTCAACACATGCTCCCATACCAACAAAAGACAAATCAACTTCCATCTCAGCCATTGCCAAATCCTAACAATAAAAATCCTTAGAATACTTACATGGTAGAAGGACAACAATTTCCTACCTATATGATTGTTCCTCTCAACGATGTACAACTCAGATCTGGTAGAGTTTTAGAAAAACCTTCTATAGATATTCAAGAGCAAGATACCTCTGAGGAGGATTCTCTTCAAGTCAATAAGAGTTCTGAGGAAGCATCTCTTCAAAATTCAAGCATTCAAAAAGAAAAAGAAAAGTTAACCCCTACAACTCCTATAGTTGAGCAACCTGCATCTTCATCTACACCTCCTTTTCCTGAAAGACTACAAATTGACAAGGGGGTGGAAAAACAAATCTTGTTGCCTAACTATGATTTTCTAGATGAATTGAAGAATGTTTGTATCAAGATTCCCTTGCTAAAATCCATTCGAGAGATTCCTATTCTAGCAAAAACCATAAAGGAGTTAAGTTTCAAAAGACCAGGAAGGAAATTAAAAGACACAAGAAGAATCCACCTGGTAGGAAAAATTGCAGATATTATGATGGGAAAAATTACCATGCAGAAGTATGTAGATCCAAGAAGTCCAATTGTCAAGACACATATAAATGGGATAGAAATTCCAAACACATTGATTGACTTAGGGGCTGCTATCAACATTATGAGTAGACAGACTATGGACCAGCTAAAACTTCCTAACCTTCTTTTTACACCTACTTTACTGCAACTTGCAGATCGATCAGTTATTAAACCAGATGGTGTATTAGAAGATATTTCAGTCTCCTTAGATTCTTGGGAATATCTAGTAGATTTTATGATTTTGACTCCTAAGAGTAATCTAGGAGGGCCCCCACTTATTTTAGGAAGACCTTGGCTAGCCACAGCTGATGCTTTTATTAGTTGTAGATCTGGGGACATGTACATTTCTAATGGTAATTCGACAAAGAAATTCAATTTGTATCCTCCAGCAAAAGCAATCACAGAAGTAGGAGACAATGAATGGGTTGATGATGAGGACACTATATAACCTGTCTTTACCATTTCTGAAATCAGTGAGGATAGTCAAATTCTGAACACATTAGAAAATTTTGAGACATCTTCAGAATATGACCCCACACAATTTCAGTTGGAATCCGACATAGAATATTTATCATCAAGACAAATGTCTCTTTACTCTATGGAAGAGTTTGGTAGTTCTACTATTGAGATTTTTCCAGGAAAAACATTGAATATCAACAAGCATTTGGAAAAGTCGCAACAAGAAGAACTAACCAAAATCTTGCAAAACATTCTACTGCATTTGCATGGGAGTATACTGACATGAAAGGTATTGATCCTAAGACTTGCATCCATCATATCTATATTGAGGAAAACAATAGACCAATCAGACAACCTCAAAGAAGGATGAATCCAAATCTTAGGGAGATAGTGAAAGAAGAGCTCCAAAACTACTCAATGTAAACTTCATTTATCCAATTTCAGATAGCCGATGGGTTTCTCCTTTGGTTATAGTACCTAAAAAGAATGGTAAATGGAGGGTATGCATTGATTACAGGGAATTGAACAAAGCAACTTTAAAGGATCACTTTCCTTTGCCTTTTATCGATCAGGTATTAGATACATTAGCAGGTAAAAAGTACTTTTCATTTTTGGATGGTTTTAGTGGCTATAATCAAATTCAGGTACAACCTGAAGATCAAGATAAGACCACATTTACTTGTCCATGGGGAAATTTTGCCTACCGAGTACTTCCTTTTGTGTTATGTAATGCACCTGCAACATTCCAAAGAGCAGTACTAGGAATTTTTTCTGATCTAATCCATGATTGTGTAGAGGTTTATATGGATGATTTTACAATTTATGGTAATTCATTTGAAGAGGCATTAGAAAATTTGGAAAAAGTTCTTATAAGATGTAAAGAAACAAACCTTTCATTAATCCATGAAAAATGCTTTATGATGTTTACTGAAGGTATTGTTTTAGGACATCATATTTCAGGAGATGGGATTAAGGTTGATAGATCAAAAGTTGAAGTCATCTCCAAATTACCTATTCCAAATTGTCAAAGAGATGTTAGAAGTTTTCTAGGATTTACTGGTTACTATAGAAGATTTATAGAAAACTTCACTAAAATAGCATCTCCACTCTTCAAATTGCTTACAAAAGACTGTGAATTTAAATGGGATCCTGATTGTCAATCAGCTTTTGAAACTTTGAAAACAAGAATATCTGAAGCAACTATCTTGAGAGGACCAAATTCGAAACTCCCTTTCCATATTTCTACGGATGCTTCAGATACAGCTCTAGGAGCTGTGTTGGGTCAAAAATATTTAGTTTCTTATGCCATTTATTATACCAATAAAAATTTGAATCCCACAGAGTTGAATTATACTTTGACTGAAAAAGAGTTTTTAGCTGTTGTTCATGCAATTAATAAGTTTAGACATTATATAACAGGCTATGAGACTTTTATTCATACTGACCATTCTGCAATGAGATATTTAATGAACAAATCTGTTACTAATGGCAGAGTGACAAGATGGCTCTTACTTTTGCAAGAATTCAATATTACTGTGTTGGATAGACCAGGAAAACAGAATACACTAGCTTATTTCTTGTCTAGGATTCAGAATACTAAAGAAGATTCTCCTGTAGAGGATAAGTTTCCTGATGAATACTTTTTTGCAGTAACTATTAAAACTCCTTTGTATGCAGATATTTCTAACTATTTGGTTACAGGGAAACTACCTTCACATTTATTTCCAAGTGAAAAACGAAAAATTATTCAGGAGAGTTCAAAATATTCATGGATTTCTAACGAATTGTTTAAAACAGGGCCAGATCTTGTGATCAGAAGATGTGTCAGGGAAGATGAAATGCCTGATATTATTAAGGCATGTCATGATGAACCATGCGGCGGACACTTTGCAGACAAAAGGACGGCCTATAAAATCCTCTCTTTAGGATATTATTGGCCTTTCCTCTTCAAAGATGCAAAACAATATGTCAAAATATGTGACAGCTGCCAAAGAGTAGGGAAACCTACCCTTTCAAATGAAATGCCATTGCAAACACAGGTACTCATTGAACCCTTTGAAAAATGGGCTTTAGATTTCATTGGACCTATTAATCCACCATCTAAGCAAAAGAAGTATATATTGGTTTGTACTGATTATGTTACTAAATGGGTAGAAGCCAAAGCATTAGTATCTGCTACTGAAAATTCAATTGTTCATTTTCTTTATGAGGATATTTTTACTCGCTTTGGTTTTCCAAGAGAAATTGTGACAGATCAAGGAAGCCAATTCACATCCAACTTGGTGGAGAAATTGATGGAAGAATACAAAATCAAGCACAGAAGATCTACTCCTTACCATCCGCAGGAAAATGGTCAAGTGGAGTCCACAAATAAAGTTCTTGAAAGTATCATCACCAAAACTGTTCATCTACATAGAAGAGATTGGGCAGAAAGGCTTCCTGAAGCCTTGTGGGCCTACAGAACTACATGGAGAAATACAACAGAACATTCTCCCTATGAACTTGTTTATGGGAAAGAAGTCCTGCTCCCCATTGAGTTCCAAGTCAAGACCTTCAAGATAGCAGTTCAGTTGGGGATGGACTTATCAGAAGCCCAAAAGCATAGAATGGAGTAGTTGAACGAGCTAGATGAGATCAGACAAGAGGCAATTCTAAGAACTGATCTAGTTCAATATCAAAGAGCTAAATGGCATGACAAGTACATCAAAGAGAAGAAGTTTCAAGAAGGAGATTGGGCATTGTTATTTGATTCTAAGTTTAAAGATTTTGAAGGAAAATTTCAGACTCATTGGCTTGGGCCATATGAGATTGATAAGATCTTTAGCAATGGAGTGGTAAGAATCAAGACCATTGATGAGTTTCAAACTCCTCTTATTGTGAATGGCCACAGATTGAAATTTTATCATAAGCCACTCTCAAAAGAGGATTTTTTCAAAGTGTTTCAAGAGAATTCTGCAATCAGGCTGGTACAAAAGAATTCTTCTTCTCCACCAGCCTAGCTTTTGTTCTTTTCAGTTAAAAAAAAATAAATAAAAAAATAAAAAAAATTGTATAAGCCTGAAAACCAATCACTGATTGGCAGTCTTATACAGAAAATATAGGGTGAAAATCAGGAACACCTGACACTCTATATTTTCCAAAAAAAAATCTCTCTTTCATTTCACAAGTTTTGTGACCATTCACTCCATTCCATTCCACTTCATCCCACTTCATTTTCACTCCACTTCATTCCATTTTACTTCATTTCATTCCATTTCATCAATAAAATTCTTTTTCATGACCATTTCCATCTAGTCATTTGTCATCCGTTCATTTCCATTTATCCAAATAATAGTTGTGTCAGTTTCCGCAGCTGACATCTGTTTCTGTAGCCAGAAGCAGATTCCGCAGCCACTACTCTGTTTTCAAAAGAATGTACAGCCAGATGTTATTTCCATAATCATGAAATTAAATGCAGGTGTGAGGATCAATTTTGAAGACATGGAGCATTCAAGATACCAATGAAGAGAAACTAATTGAAGACAAGGGAGAAAAAGGCAAAGATTCCGAGGTATGAGTAAAATTTATTTCAAATAGCATTAAAAACACATTTTTATATAGTTCTAAACCATAAGCTCCATCCATTATGTGCAATGATTATATTGACAAATTCCGTAACCCTTTCACGATCTCCATATGATCCTCCCGCATTCATTCTCAAACGGTTCCATAATTAAACCCCCGATCTTCACTCATACTCCAACATTCCACCGGTGACAATGAGACGTAGTTGATTTGACCACGGACTCTTACAGCCGCATAAATCCGTAACCGTTGTTTAAATGTGCTCACATTTATTTCGCAGCCACCAAATTTCAAAACAATGCCGGATGTGTTATACTCTGTTAATCTCACAGCCGTATCTCTGCCGTGCTCACGAAACCCCTCTCTGTTCTGTTCACTCCATTTCGTTCTCTATTACGTTACAGTTTGCATACCCACTCTCTGATATCTACCTACAGTCATTGTGCTCATCTCCGTGCATTCAGCCGTTCTATTTCTATTGAACCCTCCTCCACGCAGGCAAGTCTTTGAAGAGCAGAAAGAAGAATGGGTAAATTGCTAAGAGCAGAACCAGAAGGACCTAAGTTCATGGAAGGATATCCGCAAGTAAGGGATATATTGAAGAAAGAAAAGTGGTTGTGGTTTATCCAAAAGTTCAGAGGTTATCATAAAGAAGTGACAAAAGCATTTGCAAGGTCGTTCAATGGCCTAGAAGTAGAGATTGGAGACCTTAAGTTTGCAGTGAACGAGGCATCTATAGCAACTGCCACAGAACTTCTTCAAGAGGGTGAGCGTTGGTTTAAAAATAAAAGCATTAGTGATGAAGCCTGGAGAATAATCTTACGAAACCAAGGTATGGACATAAATATTTTTAAAAGAGGAATTCCTGTTCATGCATTGAAAGAGGAATGGGCTACTTTGCTGCTAGTTGTTCAAAAATTCATTACCTGTGAAGGCCATTTTGGGTCCATGTATATGTACCATACCAGGTTGCTGATGAATTTTCTAGATAATCAAACTCTCAATCTCCCATATTTTCTATTAAATAGCTTGAAGAAGATGTCTGTGACTGTTCAGAAACATTTAGGAGATGTAGAACCACATCTATATCACCACGGTCTTGTAAAAATTTTGATTGAAAAAGAGTTAAAGGAGAAGAAAGACACATGGGAACAATTTTTGATTAGAAATTTCTTTGAGGAACCTTAGGAAATTCCTGAAGGTAGCACAACAAGAAGGAGTAGGAGAAAAAGAACAAATGATGAAACCCAAAGTACTCTTACTTAAGAAATTCCTGAAGGTAACATATCAAGAAGCAGTAGGAGAAAGAAAACAAATGATTAAATTCAAAATACTCCTACTACTACAATTGAAAGAACTGATAGGGAAGAGAGACTGTCAAAGAGGAAGAAGAAAGAAACTAAGGGTAAAAAGCCAATGACACCAAAAGAGAGAAAAAGTATTGAGGCTATACATCAAACCCCTTCGTCTGAAGAAGAAGATCATCAAGTGTTATCTGAAAGATTGGTTCATCTTCAAGCACAGTCATCTATGGCTAAGAAGAAAGAGAAAGGAAAACAAAAGAAAAAATACAGTGGACCACAGCGTGTGAGAAGAAGTTCCAGACTTAAGGGGAAATTGAGGAAAACGCAAATAAAAGGACCTCATTTCATCGATTTGGGAGAAGAAACATCTGAACAATCCCCAGCTGACCATAGTCCATCTCACTCTCAGTCGGTTAGTGAACCTGGTTCATTTCATTCTCAGACAGATATTGAACATAGTCCATCCCATTCACAGCCAGATGTTGATGTGAGCCCTTCTCAGCCAGATTTTGAGGACAACTCTCCTTCACGGCATTTTGGGGACAGCCCAATAAAAATGACACCTGAAATAGACCCCAAGCAGCAAGAAGTATATGATTATATAGAATATTTGGAAAGAGCAGCTACAGGTCCCAGTACTTCGTCCATTCAGCCTCACACAGTACAAGATGATTTAGTCCAATCACTGAAACAGGAAGTCTTTGAGCTAGAGATTTTAAATAAACACATCAAAAATGAAAATGAGACATTGAAGGAACAAAGTAAATTGGAAAAAATCATTCATAATAATACCATGCTACATTTGGGAATATGGCAGAAGAAGAACAAGAAATTGAAAAGGAAATGCCAGAAGTTAAGCAGAGCACTAGTTAACATCAAATTTATATGCTTAATGAAGAAGCCCAGAATGTTAGCAGCACCAAGGAAGAAGAGGAGAGGATTGGATGTACTGGCTGAAGTGTCAAGGCACATGAATTGAAGAAGGATTATCAAAATTTTGGTTGCATGAGGACATGCAACACCTTCACAGTGGGGGTATGTTGAGTCTCAAATCTGCATCTTTTCCATACACCTTTCTATACCATTTTCATCCACCTGAACCTTCCAAGTTGTCAATATCATTGTATATTAATTGCAAAAGAGCATCTAACATGGCTTTTAATTATATTTTTGTGTCTGCTGTTTGATTTAGATTTTTCTCATTTAGCTGCGGAATCTTGCCACTTTCCGCAGCTGCTGCAACTTTCCGCAGCCATTTTGTGAAACTCTATGTTACAGGTGTCTACAGGAAAAACGAGCCACATGGGCAAGTCAGAAATGATGTGGACATGGATCGTGTCCTATTGGCTCGAGAAAATCCATCTAAAGAGGCTGCGGTCAAAGGTGTCCAAATGAAAGTCAACCGTAAAGTCCCATGGTGACAGGAGTTTGTTTCGTGTCACGTGAAGGTTCATATGGCCGTTTCTGAATTGCGGGAGACAAATCAACATCTGTACACGGCTCCATAGCCGAATTCAAACATCCAATCCTCATAGATTTACTCTTCAATATGGCCATGATCCTAGATATGTGGACGTAATGGTCTACGTGTTCTCCATCAGCATAAACTTTAGGGAATCAGTTGTATTTCCTTTGTTATAAATAACGTGTTTGTATACGCATATTAGATTAGTCTCTGTTAGTTTTTATTAGTCTGCTATGTAATGTAATTACGTTGCACTTGTGCCGTAATATCACCTTTCTGTTATGACTGCATTTTAATATAAGAAGACTCTGTTTCCAAACGTAATTCGTACTTGAAGATTGTTGCCAAGGCTGGTGTAGAGGGCCCCTGCACTCGCCAAGGTTTTGTGCATTATTGTATAGTTCTTGTTTTATTTCTTTAAAGCTCATTGTTCCATAATCCATTCACATGTTTATACATTGCATCTTTCATGGTATATATGCTTCATTTCTGTTTATAATCTTTCATGCTTTCCATTTTACTTTTGTCTTTCATGTTTTATGTTATTGATCACTGATCAGTGTTCTTGTTTCAGGTTATAAATAGGCAGCCCGGGCATTTGCATAACTTTTTGACTAATGACATGGAATTAATATTGTTCTGCTACTAATTTGCTTTTCTTAGTTTCTGTTTAATTTCAGTACTGCTTTGTTTATTTCAGTTTTGCTCATTTGCTTCAGTAGTTAGATTTAGATATATTAAATTGCTCATAACATCTTCAGTTGCCTCCGAAAGCCACAGCTGGACTGATGGTGAGGGATTGAATAATGGATGTGTAGTTTGATATTAGTTTCCTTTCTGCAAGTTAGATATATTAAATTGCTCATAACATCTTCAGTTGCCTCCGAAAGCCACAGCTGGACTGATGGTGAGGGATTGAATTATGGATGTGTAGTTTGATATTAGCTTCCTTTCTGCAAGTTAGATATATTAAATTGCTCATAGCATCTTCAGTTGCCTACGAAAGCCACAGCTGGACTGATGGTGAGGGATTGAATTATGAATGTGTAGTTTGATATTAGTTTACTTTCTGCAAGTTAGATATCAGGTTACTCAAGTTGTTTATGGTTACCTCCGAAAATCATAGCTGGACTAATGATGAGGGATCAGAAGATAGGTTGATGTAATTTGATTTAGATTTACTTTGTTGCAAATTTTGGATTTCTTTCAGCATAGTTTTCTTTTGTGTTTAGACAGCAGCAAGGATAGTTTGGTTTCCATGCTCAATAGTTCATTGTTTTGATTCATTAGACTAGCAGCACATTCTCCTTTCAACAGCACATTTTCATTTCCTTTCAAGTTTTGTCATTGTATGTTTCAAATTCCTTTTTAAGTTTCAAGTTGGAAAATCATTATAGAGGATATCATTTCCTTGAACAATCATAACCATTCTTGTTTTAGAATTTCCATCTCACATTAGAAAACCAAAAACGACATATAGTGCGCCGCACTTCATCAGCTTACGAATCCCGGATTGATAAATTAATGTAGCAATTTAGGACACACTAAATTGACCAAACAGTGAGCATCAAAAGGGTCGATGTGTGTAATTGTCTGTGCTATAGAGGTTTACATATCTTGCAAAAACTACGGAAACTGTCATGAACACAAAGTTACAAAAGTTAGAAACTTTTTTTAATGAAACAAAAAGAGATATACATAGCCTATTGTAGGGGAATAAACTATGATACCTTAAGAACATAATATATCAAGAGAAATGAAGGAAAAATGAAATATTATTATTGTAAGTGCTTATAATATTGCTCAACTAAAAAAGTTATATGTCTTGGCAATGAAGGAAAGGGCTTGGAAAAAAAAAATAGTTGTAACTTTTGACTCGAAACGAAATAGCTTTTATTCAATAAAACAATTAACTCTTGCAAGTGGTATTTACCTTAAGTAATTTATATTCCTTTTGAATTATATTGGGATTTGACATGTTGCTATGCAGGTTAATAAGGAGGAATTCTCATAGCGAATATAAGAATTTCCTTCATACTTCTTTATTACCATATACATTTACCATCACTCACATTCCCCTTCAGGTAATTGTTTCCTTTCATGGGTATTTCTATAGTTTCTACAAGTGTTTTAGATTTTTTATATGATTTTTAGGTTAGCGTATTCATCTTCTAATGTGAAAGAATCCTATGTGGAAATGACATCTATATCTTTTCCTTTTGACATGCCTTTATCTCCTCCAAGAAACCAAACCTAGCTTACCGTAGCCTATCTTCATCTAGCGTGGACTACTCTAGCCTAACCTAGCATAGTCTACTCTTGTTTATCGTAACCTCTCATGGTGTAGACTAGCCTACTCTATCCTATCCTAGCCTAACCTATCCTAACCAAGCCTACTCTAACCTAGCCTAGCCTAGGCTACTCTAGCGTTTCCTACACTGCATAGCTTACTCTATCCTAGCGTAAAATACTCTAGGATACTTAACCTAGCCTAGCCTTCTAGATCCTAACCTAGCCTACTATTTCCTAGCCTTGGTGACTCTTTTCTAGCCAAACATGCTCTAGCCTAGCCTAGCATAACCTAGCCTACTATAGACTACCCTAGCCTTCTTTAGTGTAGCCTAGTGTTCTCTAGCCTAGATTTCTCTCAACTTAGGTTAGCCTACTCATGGTTAGCCTAGCCTAGTCTACTTTAGGTTGGCCTACTTAGCCTAGTGTAGTCTACAATTGCCTAAGCTAGCTTACTCTTTGCTACGATAGCCTACCCTTGCTTAATTGAGCATACTCTAGTCTAAACTACCGTACCCCGCTCTATGCTAGTCTAGTTTAGCTTACTCTATCTTAGCCTACTCTATCCTAAACTACTCTATTCAAAACTACTCTAGTCTAGCCTACTCTTGCATAACCTAGCATAGCCTACTCTAGACTAACATAACCTACTCCAGCTGACCCTATCATAGCTTGAACTATTCTACTCTAGCCTATCTGAGCCTAACCTGGCCTAGCCATACCTACTCTATCCTAGCATAGTCTATCCTAACATTGTCCACTCTAGCTTATTCTAGCCTCTAGCTCACCCTATCCTAACCTAGCCTAGTCTACTCTATCCTAGTCTACTATATCCTAGTCTACTCTATCCTAGCTTAGCCTAACGTAGCCTAGCCATACCTACTCTATCCTAGCCTACTCCATCCTAAAATATTCTAGTCTAGACTATTCTAGACTAGCCTAGCCTAGCCTAGCGTTGCCTAACCTAGCCTAGCCTAGCCTAGCCTAGCCTAGCCTGGCCTAACCTAGCCTATCATAACCTAGTCAAGCCTAGCCTACAACCACCTAGTGTAACTTATCCTACACTTTCCTAGCCTAGCCTAACCTATCCTAGCCTAGCCTAGCTTAACCTAACCTAGCCTACACTAGCCTAGCCTAACCTAGACTAGCCTAGCCTAGCCTCCTATAGACTAGCCTAACATAGCCTTGCCTAGCCTAACCTAACTTGGCCTACCTTAGTCTCACCTAGCCTAACCCAGCCTAACCTAACCTAACCCAGTCTAGCCTAACCTAGCCTAACCGAACCTACCCTACCCTAGGCTAACCTAGCCTTTCCTAGCCTAGCATAGTCTACCCTAGCTTAACCTGACCTAGCCTAACCTAACCTTACCTAACCTAGCCTAACCTAGCCTTGCCTAACCTAGCCTAAACTAGGATAGCCTAACCTAGCCTAACCTAGCCTAACCTAGCCTAGGATAGCCTAACCTTGCCTAACCTAGCCTTGCCTAGGATAGCATAACCTAACCTTGCCTTGCCTAGCCTAACCTAGTTTACCCTAGCCTAGACTAGCCTAACTTAACTGAACCAAAACAAAACTAACCTAGCCTAGCCTAGCCTAACCTAACATAGCCTAACTAAGCCTAACCTATCCTAGCCTAACGAAGCCTAACCTATCCTACCCTAGTAGAGCCTAACCTAACCTAGACTAACCTATCCTAGCCTAGCCTAGCCTATCCTAGCTTATCCTAGCCCAGCTTATCCAAACCTAGCATGGTCCAGCCTATCCAAACTTAGCCTAGCCTAGCATATCCAAACCTATCCTAGTCCAACGTAGCCTACAGAGCCTAGCCTAACCTAGCCTATCCTAACCTAACCAAGCCTAACCTAGCCTAGCATAACCTAGCCTAACTTAGGCTAGCCTAACCTAACCTAACCTAGCATTTCCTATCCTAGCCTTCCCTAACCTAGCCTAGCATAGCGTAACCTAGCCAAGCCTAGCCTAGCCTAGCCTAGACTAACCTTGCTTAGCATAGCCTTACCTTGCCTAGCATAGACTAGCCTAGATTAATCTAGTATAACTTAACCTAGCCTAGCCTAACCTATCATTGCCTAACCTAGCCTAACCGAACCTAACCTAACCTTCCCTAGCCTAACCTAACCTAACCTTACCTAGCCTAGCCTATCTTAACTCATCCTAGCCTTACCTAGCCTAGCCTAGCCTAACCTATCCTAGGGTTAGCTAGACCAGCCTTACCTAGCCTACCCTAGACTCACCTAACATAACCTTTCCTAGCCTAACAATACCTATCCTAGCCTAACCTCGCTTATTCTAACCTAGCCTAACCTAGCATAACCTATCCTAGCCTAACATATCCTTGCCTCCCCTAGCCTAACCCACCCAAAATTAACCTAGCCTTGCCTTCTGTAACCTCGCCTAGCCTTACATAGCCTAGGCTAGCCCAACCTAGGCTAACCTAGGCTAACCTAGCCTAGCCTAGCATAAGCTAACCTAGTGTAACCCAACCTATCCTAGCATAACCTAACCTATCCTAACCTAGCCTAGCTTAAACTAGCCTAGCCTATCATAACGTTTGCTAGCCTAAGCTTAGCTAGCCTAGCCTAAGCATGCCTAACCTAACTTAGTCTAACCTAAACTAACCTAACCTAGCCTAACCTATCCCAACGTAGCCTAACCAATTCTAACCTTGCCTAGCCTAACCGAGTCTACCCTAACGTAGCCTAACCTAGCCTAGCATAACTAAGCCTAACCTAACCTAGCCCAACCTATCCTATCATAGCCTAGCCTACCCTAGCCTAACCTGGCCTAGCCTACACTATCCTATCCTACCCTAGTCTATCCTAGCCCAGCTTATCCAAACCTAGGCCATCCTAGCCTATCCAAACCTAGCCCAGCCTAGCCTACCCAAACCTATCTTACTCCAACATAGCATATAGACCCTAGCTTAACCTATTCTAGACTAACCTAGCCTACCCTAGCATAGCATAGCCTAGCCTAACCTAACCTAACCTAGCCTTGCCTAGCCTAACCTTCTGTAACCTAGCCTAGCATAGCATAACCTAGCCTAGCCTAGACTAACCTTTCTTATCCTAGACTTACCTTGCCTAGCCTAGACTAACCTAGCTTAAGCAAGCATAACTTAACCTAGCCTAGCCTAATCTATCATTTCCTAACATAGCTTAACCAAACCTAACCTAACCTTCCCTAGCCTAACCTAACCTAGCATTACCTAGCCTAACCTATCCTAACGTATCCTAGCATTACCTATCCTAGCATAGCCTAACCTATCCTAGCCTTACCTAGCCTAGCCTTACCTAGCCTACCCTAGACTAACCTAACATAACCTTTCCTAGCCAATGCTAGACTAACCTAACATAACCTTTCCTAGCTTAACCTAACCTAGCATTACCTAGCCTAACGTATCCTAGCCTTACCTGTCCTAGCATAGCCTAATGTATCCTAGCCTTACCTAGCCTAGCCTTACCTAGCCTACCCTAGACTAACCTAACATAGCCTTTCCTAGCCTAACCATACCTATCCTAGCCTAACATCACCTAGCCTAACCTATCCTAACCTAACCTAGCCTAACCTAGCATAACCTATCCTAGCCTAACATTTCCTTTCCTAACATGTCCTTGCCTAGCCTAGCCTAACCTACCCAAACTTAACCTAGCGTTGCCTTGGGTAACCTCGCCTTACCTTGTGAAACCTCGCCTAGCCTTGAGTAGCCTAGCTTAGCCCAACCTAGGATAATCTAGCCTAGCATAAGCTAACCTAGCCTAACCCAACCTATCCTAGCATAACCTAACCTAGCCTAACCTAGCCTAACCTAAACTAGCCTAGCCTATCATAACGTTTGTTAGCGTAACCTTTGCTAGCCTAACCTTAGGTAGCCTAACCTAACCTTGCCTAACCTAACCTACTCTAACCTAACTTAACCTATCCTAGCCTAACCCAATGTATCCTAGCATAGCATAGCATAGCGTAGCCTAGCCTAGCCTAGCCTACACTACCCCAACCTAGCCTTGCCTAACCTAGTCTAGCCTAACCTAGCCTAAACTACCGTAGACTAACCTACCCTAGCCTCGACTATCCTAGCTTAGAATATCCTAGCTTATCCTATCCTACCCTATCCTACCTTAGTCTAGACTAGCCTAACCTAACCTAACCTAACCGAACCTACCCTACCCTACCCTACCCTACCCTAACCTAAACTACCCTAACCTAAACTGACCTAGCCTAGCGTAGCCTAGCCTAACCTAGCCTAACCCAAACTTATGCAGCCTAGCCTATACTACTAACCTAACCTAACCTAAACTAGCATAACTTAAGCTACCCCCGGCCTAGCCTAGACCAATGTATCCTAGCATAGCATATCATAGCCTAGCCTAGCCTAGCCTACACTACCCCAACCTAGCCTAGCCTAACCTAGCCCAACGTAGGTTAGCCTAACCTAGCCTAGCCTAACCTATCCTAACCTACTGTAGACTAACCTGCCCTAGCCTCGACTATCCTAGACTAGAATATCCTTGGCTATCCTATCCTAGCCTAACATAGCCTAGTCTAGACTAGCCTAACCTAACCTAACCTACCCTACCCTACCCTACCCTAACCTAATCCGGACTAGTTTAGCCTAGCCTAACCTAACCTAACCTAACCTAGCCTAACCGAACCTTACGCAGCCTAGCATATCCTACTAACCTAGCCTAAGCTAAACTAGCCTAACTTAATCTACCTCGACGTCGCCTAGCTTAACCTAACCTAGCCCTACCTTACCGAAACTAGCCTAGCCTTGCCTAGCCTCACCTAGTATAGCGTAACCTGACCTAATGTAACCTAGCCTAGCCTAGCCTAGTGTACCCTCGCTAAACCTAGCCTAACCCAGCCTAGCCTACCCTACCCTATCCTAGGTTATCCTAAACTACATAAACTAACATAGCCTACATAGCCTAACCTAACCTAACCTTACCTAGCCTAAGGTTTTTTACTTAGCCTACTTAGCCTAGCCACATAGCCTAATTAGCCTACTTAGCCTAGCCTAACCTAGCCTAATTAGCCTACTTAGCTTACTTAACCTAGACTAACCTAGCCTAGCATTGCCTACTCTTGCCTAGTTTAACCTAGCTGGCAATAACCTACTCTAACATCGCTTGCTCTAGCCAATCCTCGCCTAGCCTAACTTATTCTAGCCTATCCTAGCCTAGCCTACTTTAGACTAGCCTAAGCTAGCCTATACTTGACTAACCTATGCTTGACTCACCTAGCCTCACCTATCTAACCTAGTGTGCAATATCCTAGTCTAACCTAACTTACTCTAGTCGATCCTAGCCTATCCTAGCCTAGACTCTCCTAACCTAACCTACATTTTCCTAGCCTAGCCTAGCCTAGGTTAGCCTAACCTAGCCTACCCTAGCATAGCCAAGCCTAGCCAATCCTGACCTAACATAACCTAACCTACCCTATCTTACCCTACCTTACCCTACCCTACCCTACCCTAGCCTATACTAACCTAATCTAGCCTAGCTTACCCTTGCCTAGCTTAACCTAGCTTAACCTAACCTAACCCAACCTACCCTACCCTACACTAGCCTATCCTAGCCTAGTGTAACCTAACCTAGCCTAGCTTAACCTAACCTAGTCTATTGTAATCTAACCAAACCTAGCCTAGCTTACCTTGACCTAATCTAACGTAGCCTACTCTAGCCTAGCCTACCTGACCTAATCTAACCCAGCCTACTCTAACATAACCTACCCTACTCTACCCTAGCCTAGCCTAGCCTATCCTATCCTAGCGTGGACTATCATAGCATATCCTAGCCTATTATAGCCTAGCCTAACGTAGCCTAAATCCTAGCCTAGCGTAACCTAGCATAACCTATCCTAAGCTAGCCTATACTAACCTAACCTAGCCTAACCTAAACTATCGTGGCCTAGCCTAACCTAACCTACAATAATATAGTCTAACCTTAACTTCAATAATATAGTATAACCTAGCATACTCTAGCCTAACCTAACCTAGTCTCACCTATCCTAGCCTACCCTAGCTTACCGTTGCCTAGCCTTTCCTATCATGGCCTACCGTACCCTAGCCTAGCCTAATCTAACCTAGCCTATCTTAACCTAACCTAACCTAGCCTAGCCTAGCTTAACATAACCTACCCTACCATACCCTAGCCTAGCCTAGCCTAGCCTAACCTATCCTACCCTAACATATCCTATCCTATCCTATCCTACCCTACCCTACCCTAGCCTAACCTAACCTAACCTATCCTAACGTAACCTAACCTAGCCTAGCCTAGCCTATCCTAGCCTAACATAACCTATCCTAGCCTAACATAACCTAGCATATCCTATCCTAGCCTAACCTATCCTACCCTAACATAACCTAACCTATCCTATCCTATCCTATCCTACCCTACCCTAGCCTAACCTAACCTAACCTATCCTAACGTAACCTAACCTAGCCTACCCTACCCTAGCCTACCCTACCCTAGCCTAACCTAGCATAGCCTAGCCTAACATAACCTATCCTAGCCTAACATAACCTAGCATATCCTATCCTATCCTATCCTCGCCTAGCCTAGCCTAGCCTAGCCTAACCTAACCTAGACTTGCCTAGCCTAGCCTAGCATAACCTAGGCTAGCTTATCCTACTAACCTAACCTAACCTAGCTTAATCTAACCTAGCCTAGACTAGCCTAACCTAACCTAACCTAGCATAGCCTAGCCTAGCCTAACCTAGCCTAACCTATCCTAGCCTAAAGTATAATAAAATTAAATAATATATTAAATATTTCAATTTGAAAATCATTTTAAAAAATAAATTAAGCTAAATCATATTGATAAAGAAATAATTAAAAAAAAATAAAAAATTAAAAACTATTAATAAAAACTAAAATATAAATTTTTTTATCTGAAATAAATTAAATGTGTTGCACACATAAAAGCAGGAACTTCAATAGGTATTCATCTAACCGCAAACCTAAGTTTACCATGCAATCACTATTTATATACGATTTCCCCGTCGCGCCCCTTTTTTGTAATGGATACAGTGCTCAAATGAAAATATTAAATCAGGTAACATGACACGCAGCATAATACACAGGAATAATATACTCGTGATCCCATCCCCAAAAACCGTACTGGTGTTGAAATCCTTACAACCGAAGGATTCTTTCTCCATTAATTATGTACCCATTATTGTTTGTGTTACCTTTCACAAACCAACCGTCCGGTACCTAATTTGTAATGGGGTTTTAATTTTGGATTACTTCTCTTCGTAATGTGCTTATAGGTTCTATCCCTCAACCCTGTAGATTTCTCTCTTAGTTCTCAGCATGAACTCTCTTCCTAGCAACTCCATCGACAGGTAAATTTCCCGTCAAGGTAAGTAACATTTTTTGCAATGGTTACTCATTCTACCCCCAATTTTCTGGTTTTCACATTATATTCCTTTGCCCTTGTTAGGTTCTGGAAACTCTGTCAGGTTTGGTCGAGGGTATCACGGCTGTTATGAGCGCATACACCGTTAATTAGCCAGGGTAAATTGTACCATACTCCAGACAACTTCTTAAGCGATTCTTATTTTATGGTTTACAGGGTTTCATCATGGAGGACCTCCAATCAGCTTTCAAGTATCTGTCACCTAAATTAAAGTGGTGGACACATAAAAGTAGTTTAAAATATTCAGGAGGCGGCACAGCTTTACATTCAAAAAAAATTGCTGACGCACTAGATAATAGGACCATACCTGGAACTGGAATTGGAATTGGGATTTCATTTCATTTCTTCAGCTAACATTAGAAGTGCCCTCAAATGACCTGTATCATTCATTTATTTTTCAGCAATATTAGCGACCTTTTCGCTACCCAGTAATTTACAATTAAAAAAAAACAAGCCAACGGAATACAGAGCGATGCGATTAAATGGAATTCCATGCGATTACCATGCTGAAGAAAGATGATCATTGATCTGCATGAGCCCGAAAACTGTTTGGGGTTCAAAAATCCTCATACAATTGAAAGAGAATCATAAGATCTACAGGATGCCCTTCCCTTTAAAGATTTAACTGTGGGCTATAGCACTAATATCAATATCTTCCATGAATTCAAAGAAAAGTATAAGATAAAGAAAAGTCATTACAAATTTCTGTCATCTCATGTATATCTTGCTGATAATAGAGATATAATAGATGAATATACATCACCCCCAAATTACTGCCACGGGACGGTAATCTTGAATTCCGGTTCATTCTCTTCCCTATGTCAAACTGAAAATTCTCTTGCAGAGCCATCCGGCCCTTGTCTTGCAGAGGCACTACCACCCTCATCGAAGGTCTAGTATGAACAGAAAACTGATCGCTTGCTTTCTATCAAAATCATAATGACGCCGCTATCTAGTCGGAGACCTTCGCCACGAAATTCTCGTCCAGAAGAATGTTTTGAGGCTTGACATCCAGATACGATCTTGATTTCTTTGTACGAGTATTTCCTCGCCATCACTTCGGACATACTGTTCATAGCTCCACTTGAAAGTTCTGTCTGGGTTTCGACTTCCGCTAAGAAAATAAAAATCAGTGCACTTGCGAACAAACCGACTGCCACTTTGTAAGAAGTACTGCCATGCTTTGAGGTCTTCGGATTCTTGATCATGTCAGTATTTTGCCCTTTGATGAAAATAAAATTGCTCTCGTTTGAAAGTCTCTCACCGACTCAGACTAAAAAGACACAAAGAACATAGAGAACATAGATAGTTAAGGACCAAATGGTGAAAAATGATAGGACTCAAGATATACATATATATCTCTGGCGCTTCTGGAGCCGTCCATTGATATACATATTTGAGGCTCCTACCTCCTCTCCAACCATCCCCCGAATCATGGGCTTTTTTCCTGCAACGGTTACTTCAATGGCTATGGCTTGAGGGCATGGTTGATAGAAACAGATCATCCCTGCTGTCCATGTTTTTTTTACGCCAACGGTTACTTCAATTGACAGCCATGGTTGATAGAAAGCCATAAAGGGATGAGTTGATACAAAGCCATAAAGGTTACTTCAACGGCTATGGCTTGAGGGCTGAGTTGTCTTTCTCCAAAGCCATAAAGCATAATCTATAGGATATTAAAATGCTCTATAGGGTTAGTTATGGTTTATAGGATATTAAAATGCTGTATACGGTTACTCTTAGATTTAAACTAATTTAAATGTAATTATGAGCATTTACTACTCTAGGACATTTAATATTGTATAAGTTATTGTTTGCCGTAAAATTCCACTTGTGCTGAATGAATATTTGAATTTCAACGCGATGGCAAATTTCAAATAGACGTGAGCGGCAAATTTGAAATTCAAATGCGCACACGGCAATGCAATAAAACTGAAATTCAAACGGGAACCCACCACTGAGTCAGTGTAAGAAAGCGCCAGAATACTGCATAAACTCAAACATAGATGCAACGTACATTTATTTCATTAACTACGACATTTCGCCTGCTCGGAAAGATGATGGAGTGATCGCAAAACAAATGGCACACGTCACATCTTAGATGCGGCTTCCGGAAGCATAGCATGGTTATGTATGGTGAATGGCTGCTATAGGGTGCATTAAATATCAATCAGCATTTCGTGTGTTTATTTTATCTATTCTATCAACCCCACAACCCTAAAATTGTATGTACTCATGTTTATGGAAGACCCAACACTACTATTGCTAATGCATCTCCAACGATCTAATGATATAATTTTGTGCTTTCAAATATTTTGTTTGTGATTACTTTTTTCAGTGGTTTTTTTTTTTTCACCTTTATTCATTCAAATACACAAGAGATTACTGCAGAGCTCATCTTTGGAATCCACTTTAGAGTGGTTATAAATATATAAATGAAGTGTTCATTATCTCTGCATGCACTTTAATAGATGATTGTACAATATAAATTAGTTAGAAGAATCTAGGTCTTCAATATAAATGAGTTACAAGAGAATGTGAATAATATTCTAGGTACTCATGGAAGATTTCATAAGATAAATAGGAAAATGATAATGCTCTATTTTTTTTTTCATTGGTTTAAGAAATATGTAAGTCTATGTAAGTGTTATTTTAAAAAATGAAATCAATCTTTTTTGACATTTAAAATTGATTTTTATAATTTATTTATTTTTAATAGTAGATTTGTTGAACTTACTTTACAGTTTTGAGAAATATTTATTAACTTACAAATTTGTGATATCTTTTTCTTCACTTATATGATGAATAATATTATTTTTCCTCACTTATATGAAAAAGATTTTTGAAAAAAGAGCTTTATAAGTTTAATTTTTATGATTTAAGTTTTCATGAAGGTATAAAACTCTAATTTAAATTTTTTTAGCAAATAAAAATATTTCAATAAATATTTGAAATATTATAATCATTAATATGTATAATATATTATATTTCATTTCATTTATAATATATATATATATAATATTTTTAATAGTTATTTAGTTTAGTTTTTTAATTTCATATATATTGTATTCGATTTTCATTTCATTTATATAATTATGTAATATTGTCAAGTATATATGTATAATTTTGTTTTAGTATTATATGTGTGTGCGTGTTTTTTAGGTAAGAGTTAAAAGTCAAGATTTCATAATAGAAGAATTAGTTAATGCATACTGGAACTTTATATTAATTCAATTTTTTTTATTAGTAATATTTTTTTTTTATTTTACAAAATTTAAATTTTTATAATGGTAAAGTAATTTTAATACATGAATGATGAAAATTTTGGATAAAAATTCTACAATTGTAGTGGATAATCATATCAGTGTACTTTATTGTTGCAAAATTATACATACATACATACATACATACATACATAGATATATATATATATATATATATATATATATATAAACAAAGCCTTCAAATTATTACTATAAATGTTGGAGATATATTTATCCACAAAACATAGAAAAAATTATAAAATCAATCAATTATGATGATTATCTATTAATTTATTAATAAAAATAACTATAAATATGGATAATTAATAAATTAATCCATAATCATTTTCGCAGATTGATTTTATATTCACATAGTATTAACTAATGTTATTGTAAGGAAATGAAATATTATATAATGAAAAAAGTGTGGACAAAGATCAAACTTTATCCATAATTGATCAATAATCATAAGAGTTCATTATTGATTATCCCATCAATGATCATAATAGTTGATTATCCATAATCCCAACAATAACCATAGAGTTGATTATCCTTAATCCCATTAAGTATATTTTAATTAATAAGTTGACTAATAATTGTAGACATAAAAATGGATACCGTGGAGATGTCAAATAACCCTCCAATAAAAACTCACACCACATAAATCTTCAAAATATCAAATTGATTAATAATTTTATATTTGGGCATTGCATTTAACATGTATCTCAAACACTTTTGTTTAAAATTTTAATATCTAAATGAATATGTAGTTGCATTATGAGTTTAGTTTAGCACCAGTAAAAGATTATTTTTATAAATGAATGTACTTAACATGCATATTAAGTAATACAGATTAAAAGATTAGTATGTAAATGCATGATGAGTTTAGTTTAACAATAGTAAAGACTTATTTTTATAAATGAATGTAATTACCTAAATTAAATGAACCTAATTATATAAATTAAATTTATTGAAAATATTGATAGACATTAATGTATAATAAATATCAAAATATTTATTTCACATTGTTAAAATTTAAAAAACATATAAAATTTAATTAAATTATAACTTTATTTTAAATTATTATTATTAAAAAAAAATAATATATAAATAAATAAAAGGTATGTAATAGGATTCTTAATAATGGAAATTTGTATTCTTTTTACCATGGAAATTCTTATCTTTTAAATAATTTTTTTTACAATACTATAGGCTAATAACTTATCAATTCCACATACCTAAATGTCCACAACTTTACTTAAATAGAAAATATATATTTTATTTATAATATTTTTTAATTAAGTTGAAAAGAAAAAAGAGAAAATTTACCTTTAAGATAAATCTCAACATTATTTTTTCACTATTGATAAAAATATTTTGTAAATATTTTTCAAATATTAAATCTATGTCATCCATATATTAATTATTAATTAATTAAATTAAGTTTCTCAAATTTTTATTCAAAATGAACTGTAACACACAACTCCTTACAAACTACATTTTTATCCTATCTCTTTATGCAAATTAACCATTGTAAAAAAACACATAAATAATTGCTATAGCTGGAAGGAAATTATCAAAACGTTATGTTAGCACCCATCATAGTTTTCATCTCAAAATACATTGTAATAATTTATATTAAAAATACAGTAGTTCTTTTTGTTTAACAGTAATGACACACCATGCATTATTCGACATGCCATATTGTTGATATCCAATGTAGCTAACTAATTTCATAAGCCAAGCTAAATGTATGGCCAGGTATGCCTCGATATGATCCACTATGGTAAACGTATTGTACTTGGCTTGGAGATGTTTCTATAATACCTACCTGCAGTTTTCGGTGACCACTAACCCTATAGGCTGCACGTAGGGACATTTGGCACTTTTGAGTTCTCGATCTGCCTAGGCCCGATCTGACGATTGTGTTTGGCCATGATAGGGTTAGTGTAACCAAACCAGACCAATACCCCAGCTCATTCTTGGAGTTTTCTTCCCTTTTTTTCCCGGATGAAGCTCTATAGCTATGGAGACCTTACTATGCACAGATATGGTCATCGACTACCCTTATCTCTAGTTAGTTTTCTCTCTACTCGTATTTGACTCTGAACCTAAATAATTTTTCATCCTTCGTTACTCATTTGGAAGCTCACTACAGATTCATATCTTTTGGTCTCGACGGGATTTCGAGGCACTGAGAGAGATAGGCACTGTGGCGTACGGTGCATTTGGACACACAACACTCCCTCTGGTAAGTCTATTTGCTTTGCATTGAACTGTTCTTAGCTCGTAGGTGTTCAAAGGTGAAATTGTATACCATTCTTAAGTTTTTGTCTTTTGTTTGTGTTTTGGTAGTGTAACACCTCTAGTTTTAAATTTTTTTTTTTTTTTTCTTTCCATGATTATTGACAAGTTGGCTGAGTACGATGTTCAGAAATGAAGTATTTATTTTCATCTATTGTTATATTTGCCTCTACTCCATCAATTTCTTCGTGAAATACATCAAATTCTATGCCTCTCTTAAGGCCCATGTGTACAATCACATATGTCACTTATGTATCAATATATATATCATCTATATATAATTATAAGCATAAAATTCTATGCCTCTCTTAAGGACCATATGTACAATTACATCCTTAGATCACACATATGCTACTTATGTATCAATATATATATATCACCTATATATATAATTATAAAACATACATGTAGACATATAAAATTCCTATATGTATATTACTGTTTCGAATTACTTTACAATTTGAATAAACCTATGCTCAACCTATATATAAAAATCCCATGTATATATTTATATACATCTTGATAAAACGAGGGGAAGGTGCATGTCGATATATATATATATATATATATCCCGTATATATATAAAACTCCCCGCCTTTTTATATTTTCATTTGGTATTCACATGCATAGGCCGATGTTAGATAACAATAACAATAAATATATAAACCCCTTGAGAAGGTCATGGTATTCTTCCCCGCCGATACCTTTGACAATCCTTGGCATATCGATTTATGTACATGGGACATGTTATATAATTCAATTAACCCTATATATAACATCTATAAAACCCACGTACGTCTGTCAGCTTGGAGAGGTAGGTTTCTCGAACTAACGAGGTAATGACAGGTCAGCGCTACTTCGAACCGGTCTAACCCAAATCGTACTCTACGTTGGCGTAGTTTACTTTGACGGATTAGCCACGGCATGACCATCATTACCAGTTGTAGATTATAAACTTTGCATCTCACGCCACGACTTCCAAACCCGCGGATCGGCGTGACAGGAAATCATATAATATCAGATTTCATTCGTCCTATGGCGGTTTGTCATTATGGGGACTCTGAACCAGCGCATACCTGATTTGCTTTCCTACGCAGAGGGCACAACACACGTATTAGTTAGGGTTGGAAATGTCCGCGTCGCACTGTAGTCTGCTCGGTCTGATCTAACGTGTGAGTTGGGTTTTTTCTGTTTCCATGTTTTTGCAGGCAGGGATGACATGAAGCTCCTGAGAGCGAAGTACCTCTTCCGGCGTTCTCCCGTCCTCCTCTGCGCACCTTAATATAGCAGAGTACCCTCCTATCGACGTGGCGAGTTCTCTAAATCAATATCGGGATTTTCTGAAGGTCTGGGGCAGTGGGATTAGGGTTTCGGGATTTGTTTTTATTTGAGGCTCTTTCGCTCATTTATTTATCCGATTCTTCCTGTCTAAATCGGAAATACAGAATCGTGCCCTTCCCTGCACCCGTTGCCTATGGTTGAGGGTTTAACCAGGGCAGGCTGAGTTTTCAATTGTTTCCTCTTGCTTTGTACTCATTTTAACCGATAATGCATTCTCATCATCTGCTGTTTTGTGTTGCGCAGAGAGGGAAGATGTTCGACATACCAGTCTGGTCGCAGAGGGTAGAGAACCAATCCGGTTTCTGGCCTATGTTGATCATGGCTTCACTCTCCTTGCGTTATACATACTATTGTTTTTTGTTGTTTACAATCTGCTCCTGAATTTATTGCATGTAATAGTTCGGTTTTTTTTCATATTATCATTGTGGCATTTAGTATGATTTAGAGGGCTGTAATTCATTCACAGTATTTCATGTTGGCTATACGTCATGGCCTTTCCTAACCTATGGTTTGTTCCGATGTCGTAGTGCGAACTATTAGGTTTTTTCGCTGCACACCCAGGTTTAACAGTATCCACACCACTGGCGTTCAGAGTTCTTCGTGCAGCGCATGGGTTGCTCGTTTGGATGTGCTTTCAATCGACACGCCGTGAGGGCGGGAAAGAACCCTATTCACAGGTAACTTCAAGATTTCTTGTTACTGTTATAGCGATTTATGCATATCAACAGTTAACTGTACATCCTAATCTATGGCTACGAGTATATATATATATATATATATATATATATATATATATATATATATATATATATATATATATATATATATATATTTTAGTTAAACGGTCTTCGCCAGCTAGATTAAAGGCGTCGTGACTTCTCCAATTCGAATTATTTCAACAGGCATATGCTAATACTAATGTTTCGTGCAGGAGGTTACAGAGCTATCATTTCCTTCATTCTCAGTACTTCACAAAAGTTCAACAATTTATTTCTATTATTTTTAATGATGATAGCCTGCTTCCGAGCGTAGACTTTGTAGGCTGGTTGCATAGTTTTTATACCCTACCTCCGATATATATAAAAATAATTGAAGAAGGTTGCATGCACGTAACACGCAATGAATAATCATATATATGTTTGATCCTTACTGTTGTTGCATTATTTCATACTGTGGTTTCTCCTTGTTTCACACATGAATGGACTCGCTCATGCCGCAGTCACATTTACTATTGGTTAACCAAATTCGTGTATCTTTCTATCACCTATGGTCTAATCCTACGTTCACTGAACCCTAAATGGGCAGCATATAAATCGTTTTCGTTTCGCCCTTTCTTTGCCTCAAGGTTAAATAGGAACTGTGGTTTTTTATTTGCTCTCGGCGCTGATATTATTGTTTAACTTACTTACATATACATGTATTGCAATTTAAGGTCGAACGAGCTATTATTTTGCTCTCGGCACTTTTCATGCTATTTATTTTTAATTTATTTTCAGGGTCTATACATATATCATGTCAATACGTTAGTAGTGCGCCTTTCCATTAATTAAATTTTATTGTTGCTATTGGTATTCCAAAGATTAAAAGTAGAGTTAGAAATATTATATGCATGAAAGATACTATAAGAGCTACTACGCTCTTATATTTTTTTTTCTCATAGGTAGATATTCGATAGTATTAATAAAGGTCCTTAACTATAACTTAAATCTTTGGCTATGGTACTTAATTCAAGGAGTAAGGGTAGATTTAGAAATGAAATCTATACACTTATAAATGTTATCAAAATCATATAGAGTAAAATTATTATTTTTCTAGCACAATTTCAAAGATCATATACTAGCATCTCACTTTCTTCTTTTTAGATTGGTACCATGTAACTTTAGTTCTGCTATAATGTTTCTCTAGCATACACATAAGCATATAATATCATTTTTGTGTCTACAGGGAACACAAAAAAACTTAATCATCTGTAGAGGCTAAGTAACTTCAGATTTAAACCGACCTTGGTTTAGAGTTTCTGGAGTTTCTACTCTATAGATTTCTGGTCTACAACTAAACAGAATCTGGAAGGTGAATGCCTTAGGATGGATTCTGTTAAATGTAGTACTAACATCAATCCTACAATTTCTTTTACGTTTTATATGTAGCTAATTCATACAGCAATACATCAAAATGAACATTAATTTCAGAACATACCACAATCTGCAAATGACCAACCTCCCAACCTTAGAGTCCTCTTTGTCTCCCAGGACTCACCCCCGAGCAGAGATCACCTCCTAGAGCAGATCAACCCCTGATCTACTTAGGAGCAGCTTATTTAAGCTCATAATTCCCCAAAGCATGTTTCTAATTCTGCGTCCAGAATATCAGGATGCTTTCTTTCCTGTTTAGCCTAGGCTTCCCATCTTGGGATTCTTTAAAGCTGCTTTAAGATTTTCTTCAGCTTTTCCAGCTTTTTTCTCACCTCTTCCCAACTACTCCTCTTCATTGGGGAAATTTTAGATTCCTCCTCAAATCTAAATAAATTTCTTTCAAGTATTTCTGAAAGATTTTTGGGGATTTGTTGCCTTATCCATCCTCATGGATTTGGCAAGTGATCTCTAATTCTCTTTTTGGTCAATTTGCACAATCATTTTATTTATTTCCTCAAATAAAATATGTAAATACATTCACACCATATTCATCCCTTGGGGTCCACCCCCTTAGGATTAAAGTTCGAATGTCTAACTTTAAAAAATTCAACACACAAATTGGGGATGTTACATATTCCCTACGAAAATAAACACGTCTCGGTGTTGTTATTCAACTACTAGAGTTCATTTAAACAAAAATGGATATTTCTCCATCATTTATTTCCCTTTCCCGGTGGCTTCTTCAACGGTAAATTTTTCCCGCTGCACTTTTACTCTGGCCACTGTTCTGTTCCTCAATTCAATTTCTTCCCGCTCCAATATTTGAAGCGGTTCTGGTAGAAACTCCCCTTCTGGTTCCACCTATACAACATTCCAATCAACTATGTGAGAATGATCATGCACATATCTTTTTAGTAATGAAATATGAAACACATCATGCACTTTAACATGGGGTGGTAGGGCCAACTTATATGCCACTGGTCCCACTCTTTCTAAAATTTCAAAAGGCCCACAATATCTAGGAGCCAGTTTTGCACAACTTCCCGCATACAGTGTGCTCTTTTTGGGTTTGATGCACAAATATACATGATCCCCTACTTTGAATTCTCGGTGCACTCTTTTCTTATCAGCATAGCTTTTCTGGCGATCTTGTGCTGTCTTGATATTTCCTTGTATTTGTTTAACAATTCTTTCCATCTCTTGTAGTGCATCTGGTCCCAACACCAGTTTATCCTCTGGTTGACTCCAGCTCAAGGGAGTACGACACTTCCTCCCATAGAGTGCCTCAAACGGACTCATCTTAATAGAGGACTGGTAGCTATTATGTAAGCGAACTCGGCTAGATGCAGATACTCTTCCCACTTTGATGGTCTATCCATCACATACGACCATAACATATCCTCCAAAATTTGATTCGTCCTACTGTTTTCCCATCGGTTTGAGGGTGATGGGCGTACTAAAATTCAACTTAGTACCCCATCCCTCCAAACAATCCTTTCAAAATCTTTCTTTGTAAACTTAGCATCTCGATCTAAAACAATTACTTTGGGAACTCCATGAAGCCTTACTATCTCCTTCAGGAAAACATTTGCTACTTGAGCTGTTCCGAAAGTAGATTTCACTGGTATAAAGTTGGCAGCTTTGGTTAAAGTGTCTACTACCACCATTACAAAATCATGCTGGTATTTGGTTTTAGGTAGTCCTGTTATAAAATCCATGGAAACTGTGTCCCATTTCCATTCTGCAATTGGAAAAGGGTTTAAAAGACCTGCCGGATGTTGATGCTCAACCTTGACCAGTTGACATTCCATACACCTACTTAGATATTCTTCCACATCTCTCTTCATTCCTGGCTAGAACAGCTTCTTTTTCAAGGCTGTTAACATCTTATGGTATCCTGGATGTCCTGCATAAGGCTGTTTGTCATATTCATCCAAAATTTCTCTTTTTAATGACTCTACATTTGGAATATACAACCTGTTTTTGTAACATAGTAGCCCTTATTGGTTTTTAGTGAAATCAGTTTTATCCCTTTTCTGTAGTTTCACCAAGAGTGCTTCATAGTTGGGATCTTGATGTGCTGCTTTTCCCACCAATTCCTCTACCTCCATCTAGGCACTACTCCCAATGCTGTTTAGATGTTGACAAGCATTTCTACTTAGTGCATCAGCAACTTTATTTTCTTTTCCCTTGATATGCTTTATGTCCATATCAAATTCACTTAAAAAGGACAGCCATCTGGCTTGTCTTGCATTTAGATCAGTTTGAGAAAAGAAATATTTAAGACTAATATGATCAGTTCGGCAATATGAACTTCTTCCCCAAAAGATAATGCCTCCACATTTTTAAAGCATGGATAACGGTACCAAATTCAAATCATATGCACTGTAATTCTGTTCATGAGTTTTCAGTTTTCTAGATTCATAGGCAATAACTGAATTTTCTTGCAATAGGACTCCTCCTAGCCCTTCTCTGCAAGAATCTGTACATACAACAAACTCTTTATCAGGATCAGCAATTTTTAATATAGGGGCTGAAATAAGTTTTTGTTTTAACTACTCGAAACTATGTTGACATTTTTTAGTCCACACAAACTTGACACCCTTTCTTTGCAATGAGGTGATGGGATGTACTATGGCAGAGAATCTTTCCACAAATCTACGATAGTAGCCTGCCATCCCCATGAATGAACTTACTGCTGAAACATCAGTTGGGACTGGCCATTCCTTAATTGCTTTTATCTTTTCAGGGTCAACTGCAAGCCCTTTTTCAGAAATAATATGACCCAAATATTGAATTTTATCTATATAAAATTCACATTTACTAAACTTGGAATATAGTTGATTTTCTTTTAGAGTTTGCAACACTATTCTCAGGTGTTCCTTATGTTCTTCCTCATTTTTGGAGTAAACTAGGATATCATCTATGAACACAAGAACAAATTTGTCCAAGTACTTATTCAACACCTTGTTCCATCGGGCACATAAATGTGGCGGGGCATTTGTCAATCCAAAACCTAGGACTACAAATTAAGTAATTCCCATACACAGTTCGAAATCTTCATTTTCTTGATGTCTTCTTCTTAATTCTAATTTGGTGATAACCGGTCCTTAGTCGATCTTGAAGGAAAACAGAAGCTCCTCTCACTTGATCAAAAAGATCATCAATTCTAGGAAGTGGATATCTATTTTTCAATGGTCAATTTGTTCAGTTGACGATAGTCAATGCACATCCTAAAAGTTCCATCCTTCTTTTTCACAAATAAAACCGGGGCTCCCCAAGGAGACACACTTGGTCTGATATACCCTTTGTCTAACAATTCCTGTAATTGCATTTTCAATTCCATTAACTCCGGAGGACTCATTCGATAAGGTGCTTGGGAAACAAGTGTTGCTCCCGGTACCAGATCGATGGAAAAATCAATCTCTCTTTTGGGGGGAAGATGAGGGATTTCCTTGGGAAAGACTTTCTTAAATTCTCTGATGACGGGTATAGCATCCAGCAACTCTTCCTCAGTTTGCTGTTCTATTTCTTCTACATGCACCGCATAGACTTGATATCATTTCCTAGCTGCTCTTTTCAATTGCAAAGCTGATATTTGTCTTACTGAAATGGTTTTTGGTTTTCCTTTTAATGTAAATGGTTTCCCTTCTTCATCCACACAATGCAGGGTTTTATCCCAGCAATTCATCAGAGCCTTCTTCTTTTCTAGCCAATCCATTCCTATCAGTAAGTCATAGGATCCTAATGGAAATATGTTCAAATTTACTTCTGTTGCAAAGCCATTTAATTTTATTGCTGTTTTGGGCAATTTATGTGTAAATTTTCTCTTAGTTCCAGTGGCCAGCTGTACCAACCATGACCGCTGAAATTTTTCATGTTTAATTTTACATTTTTCTACAATTCCAGGACTGATGTAACTCAAAGAAGCACCTGGATCAATCAAAACAGTAATAGGTATGTCAGAAATCTTACCCTCCATTTCCACCATAGTTGCTTGATGTTCTGCTTGACGATTTTCCAAGGCTGCACTGATAGTTGGTATGTTTCTGGCTATGTCATTGACTGTTGTTGCCTCTCGTTCTCTGCTGATCATATGAATATTTCGGTGGGGGCAGTCCCTCATCATATGGGGTTCTCCATGACCCCAAAATTTCAAAGTTCCCTTCATTATTTGTGTCCCTTCCTTTTTTATTGTTCCTTCTCTTTTGGTTTTGAAGCCACTGGGACTGAGCGATTTGACTTTCTTTTGGTTTATTGAATTTTTTTCTATTTGATGATCTCTACCAAAATTTCTTAGATATGCTGGTCTTGGTCTTTTTCCTTTGAACTCACCCTTGTTCAGCTAGCTCTTCCCTTGTTCAGCTTTACCTTTAAATTGCTGATAGCATAGCCTTGCTTTTCTAACAGCCTCATCCATCGTCTTTGGATTGTCAAATTCAATTTTCTCCTTGTAAACAGTAGGTAAGCAATTCAAAAATCTTTGAACCTTTGCTTTTTCTTCCCTAATGTAAGGAACATATCTCAGTAAATTGGTAAACTTAGTGACAAACTCATCAATAGTGAGCTGTCCTAGTCTAAGTTCATGGAATTCTTTTGTTTTATCGTCATAATACCTCTCATTCAAGTAGCGATTTTTGAACTTAACCTAGAAATATTCCCAAGTAACTGTCTTTTCATCAATGGCATGCACCATCTTTGTCTCTTCCCACCACAGTGTAGCTTTTCCTTGTAGTTGGTACACAGCTAATCTAGCCTTCAGATTGCTCTCATATTCATAAACTTGAAAATACTTGATCATGTTCAGCAACCAAGATTCAGCATCCTCCTCCTTCTCCCCATCATAGGAAGGAGGTTTGATCTTTATAAATTCTCCCTGCAATTCTCTTTTCTGTTTATGTTGCTGTCTAGTCGCATCATCATCATCAGACTCATCCATCTTTCTTTTTCCGGAACCTTCGCCTTCCTGGATGTTCCGGGAAGTTAGTTCTCTGATGAGATTTTCCTGCTCCTTACTGGTTGATGACAACATGTCATTCTGGCTTCTCAGTTCAGCCAATTCTCGTTGCAGCCTGTGCAACATATCCATTACCGGGGAATTGGGATCTGGAGTAGCAAAATCATCTCGTAGATCCACATAAATCCCTTCACCTTCAGCCATTTCAACTGTACACACTTACAACACAGATTAGCAAAAGTTTATAAGACTTCAAAAAAAAACAAAATATGTAATAAGTAGTGAGCACAAAATTGACAGCCCAATTTTTGTAACCGGTGCTCCGATACCATTTGTAACACCTCCAGTTTTAAATTTTTTTTTTTTTTCTTTCCATGATTATTAACAGGTTGGCTGAGTACGATGTTCAGAAATGAAGTATTTATTTTAATCTATTGTTATATTTGCCTCTACTCCATCAATTTATTCGTGAAATACATCAAATTCTATGCCTCTCTTAAGGCCCATGTGTACAATCACATATGTCACTTATGTATCAATATATATATCATCTATATATAATTATAAGCATAAAATTCTATGCCTCTCTTAAAGGCCATATGTACAATTACATCCTTAGATCACACATATGCCACTTATGTATCAATATATATATATCACCTATATATATAATTATAAAACATACATGTAGACGTATACAATTCCTATATGTATATTACTAGATCGAATTACTTTTCAATTTGAATAACCCTATGCTCAACCTATATATAAAAATCCCATGTATATATTTATATACATCTTGATAAAACTAGGGGAAGGCGCATGTCGATATATATATATATATCCCGTATATATATAAACTCCCCACCTTTTTATATTTTCATTGGGTATTCACATGCATAGGCCGGTGATAAATAAAAATAACAATAAATATATAAACCCCTTGAGAAGGTCATGGTATTCTTCCCCGCCGATACCTTTGACAATCCTTGGCATATCGACTTATGTACATGGGACATATTATATAATTCAATTAACCCTATATATGTCTACCTAACATCTATAAAACCCACGTACTTCTGTCAGCTTGGAGAGGTAGGTTTCTCGAACTAACGAGGTAATGACAGGTCAGCGCTACTTCACAATTATTGCTACTTCGAACCGGTCTAACCCAAATCGTAATCTACGTTGGCGTAGTTTACTTTGATGGATTAGCCACGGCATGACCATCATTACCAGTTGTAAATTATAAACTTTGCATCTCACGCCACGACTTCCAAACCCGCGGATCGGAGTGACAGGAAATCATATAATATCCGATTTCATTCATCCTATGGCGGTTTGTCATTATAGGGACTCTGAACCAGCGCATACCTGATTTGATTTCCTATGCAGAGGGCGCAACACACGTATTAGTTAGGGTTGGTAATGTCCGCGTCGCGCTGTAGTCTGCTCGGTCTGATCTAACGTGTGAGTTGGGTTTTTCTGTTTCAATGTTTTTTTGCAGGCAGGGACGGCATGAAGCTCCTGAGAGCGAAGTACCTCTGCCGGCATTCTCTCGTCCTCCTCTGCGCACCTTAATATAGCAGAGTACCCTCCTATAGACGTGGCGAGTTCTCTAAATCAATATCGGGATTTTCTGAAGGTCTGGGGCAGTGGGATTAGGGTTTCGGGATTTGTTTTTTTATTTTTTATTTGAGGCTCTTTCGCTCATTTATTTATTCGATTCTTCCTGTCTAAATCGGAACTATAGCATCGTGCCCTTCCATGCACCCGTTGCCTATGGTCGAGGGTTTAACCAGGTCAGGCTGCGTTTTTAATTGTTTCCTCTTGTTTTATACTCATTTTAACCGATAATGTCTTCTCCTCATCTGCTGGTTTGTGTTGCTCAGAGAGGGAAGATGTTCGACATACCAGTCTGGTCGCAGAGGGTAGAGAACCAATCCGGTTTCTGGCCTATGTTGATCATGGCTGCGCTCTCCTTGCGTTATACATACTATTGCTTTTTTTTTTTGTTTACAATCTGCTCCTGAATGTATTGCATGTAAGAGTTCGGTTTTTTATATTATCATTGTGGCATTCAGTACGCTTTACAGGGTTGTAATTCATTCACAGTATTTCATGTTGGCTATACGTCGAGGCCTTTCCTAACCTATGGTTTGTTCCGATGTCGGAGTGCGAACTATTAAGTTTTCTCTGCACACCCAGGTTTAACAGTATCCACACCTCTGGCGTTCAGATTTCTTTGTGCAGCGCATGGGTTGCTCGTTTGGATGTGCTTTCAGTCGACACGCCGCGAGGGTGGGAAATAACCCTATTCACCGGTAACTTCAAGATTTCTTGTTACTGTTGTAGCGAGTTATGAATATCAACAGTTAACTGTACATCCTAATCTATGGCTATGTGTATATTTTTTTTTCCAGTTAAACGGTCTTCGCCAGCTAGATTAAAGGCCTTGTGACTTGTCCAATTCGAATTATTTCGACAGGCATATGCTACTACTAATGTTTCGTGCAGGAGGTTACAGAGCTATAATTTCGGTCATTCTCAGTACTTCACAAAAGTTCAAAAATTTATTTCTATTATTTTTAATGATGATAGCCTTCTTCCGAGCGTAGACTTTGTAGGCTGGTTGCATAGTTTTTATACACTACCTCCGATATATATCTAAAAATCATTTAAGAAGGTTGCATGCACGCAACACGCAGCGAATAATCATATATATGTCTGATCCTTACTGTTGATGCATTATTCCATACTGTGGTTTCTTCTTGTTTCACACAGGAACGGACTCGCTCATGCCGCGGTCACATTTTCTATTGGTTAACCAAATTCGTGTATCTTTCTATCACCTATGGTCTGACCCTACGTTCACTGAACCTTAATTGGGCAGCATATAAATCGTTTTCGTTTCGCCCTTTCTTTGCCTCGAGGTTAAATAGGAACTGTGGTTTTTATTTGCTCTCAGTACTGATATTATTGTTTAAATTACTTACATATACATGTATTGCAAATTAAGGTCGAACGAGCTATTATTTTGCTCTCGGCACTTTCCATGCTATTTATTTTTAATTTGTTTTCAGGGTCTATATATATATCATGTCAATACGTTAGTAGTGCGCCTTTACATTAATTAAATTTTATTGTTGCTATTGGTATTCCAAAGATTAAAAGTAGAGTTAGAAATATTATATGCATGCAAGATACTATAAGAGCTACTACGCTCTTATTTTTTTTTTCTCATAGGTAGATATTCGATAGTGTTAATAAAGGTCCTTAACTATAACTTAAATATTTGGCTATGGTACTTAATTCAAGGAGTAAGGGTAGATTTAGAAATGAAATCTATACCCTTATAAATGTTATCAAATCCTTATAGGAAGTAGAATTATTATTTTTATAGCACCATTTCGAAGATCATATACTAGCATCTCACTTTCTTCTTTTTAGATTGGTACCATGTAACTTTAATTCTGCTATAATGTTTCGCTAGCATACACATACGCATATCATACCATTTTTGTATCTACAGGGAACACAACAAAAATTAATCATCTGTAGAGGCTAAGTAACTTCAGATTTAAACCATGCTTGGTTTAGAGTTTCTGGAGTTTCTACTCTATAGCTTTCTGGTCTACAACTAAACCGAATCCGGAAGGTGAATACCTTAGGATGGATTTGGTTAAATGTAGTACTAACATAAATCCTACAATTTCTTTTAAGTTTTATATGTAGCTAATTCATACCGTAATACATCAAAATAAACAATAATTTCAGAACATACCACAATCTTCAAATGACCAACCTCCCAACCTTAGAGTCCTCTTTGTCTCCCAGGACTCACCCCCGAGCAGAGATCACCTCCTAGAGCAGATCAACCTCTGTTCTGCCTAGGAGCAGCTTATTTAAGCTCATTTTTCCCCAAAGCATGTTTCTAATTCTGCGTCCAGAATAGCAGGATGCTTTCTTTCCTGTTTAGCCTAGGCTTCCCATTTTGGGACTCTTTAAAGCTGCTTTAAGCTTTTCCTCAGCTTTTCCAGTTTTTTCTCACCTCTTCCCAACTACTCCTCTTCATTGGGGAAATTTGGATTCCTCCTCAAATCTAAATTAATTTCTTTCAAGGATTTTTTGAAAGATTTTTGGGGATTTGTTGCCTTATCCATCCTCATGGATTTGGCAAGTGATCTCTAATTCTCATCTTGGTCAAAATGCACAATCATTTTATTTATTTCCTCAAATAAAATATGCAATTACATTCACACCACACTTATCCCTTGGGGTCCACCCCCTTAGGATTTAAGTTCAAATGTCTAATTTTAAAAATTCAACACACAAATTGGGGGTGTTACAGGTAGGTTATGGGACCACCCACTTGTAACACCACTAGCCCTCCTCATCTTGGCCATGAATGTTCTAGATTTTTGGTTTAATTCCTTTTACCTCGCTACTTTTAATGTATCTAAGGGTTAGGTTAAGAGCCATTCATGAACTGGGTTTGTTCCTTCAAAAAATTTCATAATGGATGTATTTGTTACAATGGAGTGTTTGTAAATAATATTTCAATATTGTTTATTTTAAATCATTTTCGGCCAAGGGTATTTTTAGCTCTTCTCGTGACATACATTAGGCTGCCTTTTTTAATATGGTTTTTCTTTACCCTTGGAACTTCCAAGTCTTCACAATGTAATGCTATTATTTAAATGTGTAAAAATTTTGGGGTGATAATCCATTTTTTTTGGTTTCATATCGAATTACAGTCCCTTGTCATTACCATTTTAGGTTGGCACTGTTGTCAGGGTTCCTGTCATCCTGCCAACAAGAGTTATTTGTTCATTTATTGTTACATTAATATTTGAAACTAGTATAATACCTTGAATTAATGCATGTACCTGTTGGGTTATTACTGTTGTAATTGTAATATTATTCATGAAATTTTGTAAATTGTTATACTCGATTTCCTACGCCATGAAGGTTTTGCAACACACTGGTTTAGTTTAGTTGACTCATAGCTTAATGTTATTTCTGATAAATTTCATGGAATGTATATCATTTATTCATGGCTATTTTCTAAAGAAACATCTGATAGAGAGAACCCTGTACCCCTGGGCTTCCATCTGCCCATGTGGTGTACATAATTTTTCTAAGGTTTGGTATCATACTGTTCTAGAATCCTCTTTGAACTTAACTAATGTCTGTCTATAGTTTGACTCATCACGAACTATATTCTTAGATTAAAGGTTTTATTTTTTTGATACCATCCCTCCTTGGTGGCCAGTTAATGAGTTTTGTCTGCTAGTTTTGATTACCATATTATTTATCGATTTTACCACGGTACATACTTTAAAAATGTCAACAGGGCACGAAACCATTACCATTCACAATAGAACTTACATATTAATTTTATAGAAAAATTTAAGTAATAGGAACACACATATAACTTATAACATTATATTTCAGTTTTCTCATACTTATTTGGTTATTCTCTTAATTAGAGAACACGACTCGAAAGATAAATTAAAGACTCTTATTTGGATTCCCTACATACCGGATGGGATCCTTAAACCAAACACTATAGAATCTAATTTGGATTCTGCACCGCAGAGATTCCCTTACTGTTGGAGATACATTTTCAACCATCAACACATACATAGCACTCCTCCAAAAAAATCGAGCTACTATTCTCATAAGCCATTGTTATCAATAAGATAACATAAACACATATTTTCACACATCAATTAGCAACATAATATTAAAAAACAAAGTATATACATTCATTAAAACCATAGACATACCAAATCTCATAGAAATAAAAAAATATTATTGAACAACACGGTTCATGATTCAAATATGCATAAGTAATATACCTATTTTTATATCTTAAACTAGTTGGAAACTAAGGGAGGGACTTCCACTCTGCACCGAACTATAAGCCAGCTACAATGAAGCTTTCTTATACCTGACCACCCTTGATTTAGATCCAATGTCTGAGGAAATTATTTCTTAGGGAATTCACACCAAAAGCATGGCTTTTCATCCACGTTATGTAGCGCACTGCCCAAGTCGTTTATCAACTTACCTTTAAAAGCAAGCACCAAGGTGGTTTACTTGTTGCACCTATAACAAGCGCTAGGTTGGTTTATCAATTTCTCTTAGTAGTGAGCACCACAATGACTCAGTCTTATCTTTTAGTTCATTCACAAGGATTCACCAAAATTTTAGATGGGGTATTGCTTCGTTTCAAGAGTTGGAATCCACTGTCAAGATGGTTTGCCTATTTTATTTTCATATTTTCCAGGTGGTTTATTAGCTATACAGCAAGCACCATAGTGATTCAATCATCTACTAAGCCCCCCACTCACCACACAAGCTTAAAAAACATAATACGATGGCCTCACGCAATTCATGGGGAATGCACCCAAAATTCATAAGGGCTTAACTCATACATAGGGCTCCACAACTAGCTGATATATTACTTTGTATTCTCCTACCAATTCCCAACAACTTCCACATGCTCAACAATCAACTGGGCACACTCAAATAAGAGGGAAACATATTCCAAGGGAAAGGACCATATCCCAATGGAATGTTTCTAATGGGGAGGTCACAATTCTTCCATTGCAGTGTGTGTGTACAGAGAGAGAGAGAGAGAGAGAGAGAGAGAGAGAGAGAGAACTGAATAATATGATGGGCCCACTTATATGATGAATAATATTATTTTTCCTCACTTATATGAAAATTATTTTTGAAAAAAGAGCTTTATAAGTTTAATTTTATGATTTAAGTTTTCATGAAGGTATAAAACTCTAATTTAAATTTTTTTAGCAAATAAAAATATTTCAATAAATATTTCAAATGTTATAATCATTAATATGTATAATATATTATATTTAATTTCATTTATTATATATATATATATATATGAAATATTTTTAATTTTTATTTAGTTTATTTTTAATTTCATATATATTGTATTCTATTTTCATTTCATTTATATAATTATTTAATATTGTCACGTATATATGTATAATTTTGTTTTAGTATTATATGTGTGTGCGTGTTTTTTAGGTAAGAGTTAAAAGTCAAGATTTCATAATAGAAGAATTAGTTAATGCATACTGGAACTTTATATTAATTCATATATTTATCCACAAAACATAGAAAAAATTATGAAATCAATCAATTATGATGATTATCTATTAATTTATTAATAAAAATAACTATAACTATGGATAATTAATAAATTAATCCATAATCATTTTCGTAGATTGATTTTATATTCACATAGTATTAACTAATGTTATTGTAAGGAAATCAAATATTATATAATGAAAAAAGTGTGGAAAAAGATCAAACTTTATCCATAATTGATCAATAATCATAAGATACTGTGGAGATGTGCCCACTTATATGATGAATAATATTATTTTTCCTCACTCCATATGCAAAATTATATATATATATATATATATATATATATATATATATATATATATATATATATATATATATATATATATATATATATATATATATATATATATCTATATATATATATATATATATATATATATATATATATAAACAAAGCCTTCAAATTATTACTATAAATGTTGGAGATATATTTATCCACAAAACATAGAAAAAATTATAAAATCAATCAATTATGATGATTATCTATTAATTTATTAATAAAAATAACTATAACTATAGATAATTAATAAATTAATCCATAATCATTTTCGTAGATTGATTTTATATTCACATAGTATTAACTAATGTTATTGTAAGGAAATCAAATATTATATAATGAAAAAGGTGTGGAAAAAGATCAAACTTTATCCATAATTGATCAATAATCACTCCATATGCAAAATTATATAATATGAGTGTGTAAATAATATTTCAATATTGTTTATTTGAAATCAGTTTCGGCCATGGGTATTTTTAGCTCTTCTGGTGACATACATTAGGCTGCCTTTTTTAATATGGTTTTTCTTTACCCTTGGAACTTCCAAGTCTTCACGATGTAATGCTATGATTTAAATGTGTAAAAATTTTAGGGTGATAATCCATTGTTTTTGGTTTCATATCGAATTACAGTCCCTTGTCATTACCATTTTAGGTTGGCACTGTTGTCAGGGTTCTTGTCATCCTTCCAACAAGAGCTATTTGTTAATTTACTGTTACCTTGAATTAATGCATGTACCTGTTGGGTTATTACTGTTGTAACTGTAATATTATTGATGAAATTTTGTAAATTGTTATACTCGATTTCTTACGCCATGAAGGTTTTGCTACACACTAGTTTAGTTTAGTTGACTCATAGCTTAATGTTATTTCTGATAAATTTCATGGAATGTATATCATTTATTCATGGCTATTTTCTAAAGAAACATTCGATAGAGAGAACCCTGTACCCTCGGGCTTCCATCTGCCCATGTGGTGTACATAATTTTTCTAAGGTTTGGTATCATACTATTCTAGAATCCTTTTTGACCTTAACTAATGTCTGTCTATAGTTTGATTCATCGCGAACTATATTCTTAGATTAAAGGATTTATTTTTGTTATACCATCGCTCCTTGGATGCCAGTTAATGAGTTTTGTCTGCTGGTTTGCATTACCATATTATTTATCGGTTTGACCACAGTACAGACTTTAAAACTGTCAACAGGGAATGAAACCATTACCATTCACAATAGAACTTACATATTAATGTTATAGAAAATTTTAAGTAATAGGAACACACATATAACTTATAACATTATATTTCAGTTTTCTCATACTTATTTGGTTATTCTCTTAAGTAGAGAACATGACTTGCAAGATAAATTAAAGACTCTTATTTGGATTCCCTACAAACCGGATGGGATCCTTAAACCAAACACTATAGAATCTAATTTGGATTCTGTTGGAGATACATTTTCAACCATCAACACATACATAGCACTCCTCCAAAAAAATTGAGCTACTATTCTCATAAGCCATTTTTATCAATAAGATAACATAAACACATATTTTCGCACATCAATTAGCAACATAATATTAAAAAACAAAGTATATACATTCATTAAAACCATAGACATACCAAATCTAATAGAAATAAAAAAATAGCATTGAACAACATGGTTCATGATTCAAATATGCATAAGTAATATACCTATTTTTATATCTTAAACTAGTTGGAAACTAAGGGAGGTACTTCAACTCTGCACCCAACTATAAGCCAGCTACAATGAAGCTTTCTTATACCTGACCACCCTTGATTTAGATCCAATGTCTGAGGAAATTATTTCTTAGGGAATTCACACCAAAAGAATGGCTTTTCATCCTCGTTATGTATCCCACTGCCCAAGTCGTTTATCAACTTACCTTTAAAAGCAAGCACCAAGGTGGTTTACTTGTTGCACCTATAACAAGCGCTAGGTTGGTTTATCAATTTCTCTTAGTAGTGAGCACCACAATGACTCGGTCTTATATTTTAGTTCATTCACAAGGATTCACCAAAATTTTAGATGGGGTATTTCTTCGTTTCAGGAGTTGGAATCCACTGTCAAGATGGTTTTCCTATTTTCTTTTCATATTTTCTAGGTGGTTTATTAGCTATACAGCAAGCACCATAATGATTCAATCATCTACTAACCCCCCCACTCACCACACAAGCTTAAAAAACATAATACGATGGCCTCACGCAATTCACGAGGAATGCACCCAAAATTCATAAGGGCTTAACTCATACATAGGGCTCCACAACTAGTTGATATATTACTTTGTATTCAGTTGGGCACACTCAAATAAGAGGGAAACATATTCCAAGGGAAAGGACCATATCCCAATGGCATGTTGCTAATGGGGAGGTCACAATTCTTCCATTGCAGTGTGTGTGTATAGAGAGAGAGAGAGAGAGAGAGAGAGAGAGAGAGAGAGAGAGAGTCAATTGGATCTAGCTTGGATGGTTAAGAGGTGAAATTGTTTTCCTCCCCACACAAGTTCAAATCCCACTTTATGACATGTTTTCTATTTGTGAACCAATTAAAGCTAGCAAAGTACCAATAATATCATTCTCATATAAGTGTTTGAGGGTGGGATGAGATGTTTCTGTTGCGTGTGTGTACACCTACATAAACCTATGCTCAAATCCTACCTTATGACATGTTTTCCCTTCATTGATTGATTGAATCTATCAATGTACCAATTATCTCATCTCATTCTTTCTTAAGTTATCATTCTCACCTAAGTGCTTGAGGTTGGAATGAGATGTTGCTTGTGTTTGTGTACACCTGTATACCCCTGTGTTCATATCCTACCTTATGACATGTTTCCCTTCATTGGCTAATTAAATCTAATAATGTACTAGTTATAGCATATCATTCTCCCTCAATTTCTTAAGGGTGAGAATGTACCAATTATCTCATTCTCACATAAGTTATTAAGGCTGGGATGAGTTTCTTTTTTTTGTGTGTGCACATGAAAACACTTATGTTCATATCCCACATTATGGCATGTTTTCCCTTCATGGGCCATTTAGAGTTAACAATGTACTAGTTATCCTATTCTTGCATAATTGTATGAGGGTGGGATTAGATGTTATTGTGTGTGTGTTTTAACGACCCCAAAGTTTAGATTAATCAATTGAACCATCAACTCAAGTCATGTTGCTAATAAGGAGGCCATAAGCAAAGGGTTCAAATTTGGTAAACTTATTTAATGTTACTAGTCATTATTGTAACTAGTTAATTCATTACCCTCCATCCAAATATTCTAGGGAAGAGGGATGGATCCCATGAGTTTTCACTTGGAAAAATATGTATATATTATAAGCAAATAATGTCAACCCATGCTAACGCACTTAATAAAAGAACTAATGTATTGGTACCATGCCGATTCTCCTTGGAATTTTTTATATTGAGGGTAAATCAACCATAAATGTATGGGAGGCTTGTAACCATATATTACACTATGATATTTATTGCTAATACCTTTCTAGACTTAGCACAATAGCATCTATCAATCTAGTGAAACCTTTGGGCACTATTTATTTTTAATGGAAAATTCCCTTGGAAAATCCCTCTAGGCACTTACCCACATTTTGGGAATGGTTCCTAGGATAAGTTCTACTAGAAAAAAAAATATAAAATTAACCTCAAACCCCCATGTGAATTTGACCTCATGAACTTCTTAGCAAATATGGCTTTGGCATGGAAAAATTCTTAAACTAACCATTAAGATTAGGCCTTCCAGATTATTTCTTCTATGTTTCTATCAATAAATATATCTCTAATGCTTACATTAATAATTTCAAGGTTTTGTGTGTGTGTGTGTGTAATTTTGCAGCAAAAATCTTAGACTTGTATGATTTTCCACTACAATTATACAAACTTTAATCTAATAATTTCATCATTCATGTATTCAAAATTCTTTAACAATATAAAAATTAGATTTTGTAAAATTAGAAAAGATATTACTAATATAAAATTTTGGATTAATATAGATTTATTGTATACATGAAATTATACAACATATTACCAATATAAAATCTTGACTTTCTAAGTCTTACCAAAAGTTTTATAAATATATACACAAATTTATATTAAAAATGCTTCGATAAAGATGCACAGGGTCGTGGATATACAATGATCGGATGCTTTCTTAAGGTACTCCTTGATACAATTGGGTAGCATTTGTTGATTTCCTAAAAGATGCGTAAGGAGGCTCGACAAAAGGGAGAGGAAATGGAAGCTTGGGGAGTGACTTGTTTAGAGGGCCCACATCTTGGGGGTGACTTATTTAGAGGGCCCACCAAATAAGTAAACCTATGAGCAATACCATCCTCCTGTTTTAAACTAAAATGACATGTACATGAGATGGAGAACTTCGCATCAAGAGAGGGACCGCACAGTGTTAGAGTACACTAACATTCAAGTCACTTGTTCAATTCCCCCGCTAGATCAGAATGATATATTGGACATGTTGAAGATGTAATCTTGCCAAGCTTAAAAGAAATACTTCTATAAATACTCAAAATAACACCATAAGAAAATTATGCATATATAAATGATAATATCATATAATTATATAAATAAATAAAAAATGAAATATTATTTATATATATATATATATATATATATAAACTAAACCAAATGATTATTAAAAATATTTCTAATAATATTATATAATTATAATAAATAATATTAAATAATATATTATATAAATATCAAGGATTATATCTAGATCAAATATTTATTTCCCTTCATTAAAAAGATTCTAAATGGATTTAAAAAAAAATTATTAAATTTAAAATTAAACTTTCGCACTTTGTTAACCATAAAACTTTTCTCTCAAAAATATTTTTTATATAATGAGGAAAAAATGAAAGTATTATCCATATAAATAAAAAAGATTTCATGAGTTAAGTTACACCTAAATCTACTATTACAAGAAAATTATAAAAATCAATATTAAGTATGTTAAAAAATATAAATTTGATTTTTTAAAATAACATATATATACATATTTATATTTATTAAAGGGTAAAAAAAGTCGAAAGAAAAAAAGAAAGAAAGAGAAAAAGCATTATCATTTTCCTGTTTATCCCGTGAGATCATCCATCAATACTTCGAATACTATTCACATCCTCTTCTAACTCATTTATATTCAAGATAGTAGTTTCGTGTAACTCATTTATATTGGATAACGAACGCATAGATAATGAGCACTTTATTTTCATATTTATAACCATGGGAAAGTGGATTTCAAAGATCTCAGCAGTAATCCCTTGTCCATTTGAATGACTAAAGTTGCAAAGTAAAAAATAATCACAAACAAAATATAAGATATTTATTTATGTGAAAGCATAAATAAAGGTACAAAATAAAAATAAAAACCTACGGAAAAAACTAATCACAAACAAAATATAAGATCTTTATTTGAAAGCACAAAATTATATCATTAGATTGTTGGAGATGCATTACCAATAGTAGTGGTAGGTTTTCTACAAACCAGAGTACATATAACCGAAGCTAACCGAACCTAGCCTAACCTAACCTAACATTGGATAACCTAACCTAACCTAACCTAACATAGGCTACCCTAACCTAACCTAGGCTAGGCAAGCCTAGCCTGGCCTTGCCTAGGATAGCCTAACCTAACCTCGCCTTGCCTAGCCTAACCTAGTTTACCCTAGCCTAGCCTATCCTAACTTAACTGAACCAAAACAAAACTAACCTAACCTAGCCTAGCCTAACCTAATATAGCCTAACCTAGCCTAACCTATCCTAGCCTAACCAAGCCTAACCTATCCTACCCTAGTAGAGCCTAACCTAACCTAGACTAACCTACCCTAGCCTTGCCTAGCCTATCCTAGCTTATCCTAGCCTAGCTTATCCAAACCTAGCATGGTCCAGCCTATCCAAACGTAGCCCAGCCTAGCATATCCAAACCTATCCTAGTCCAACGTAGCCTACAAAGCCTAGCCTAACGTAGCCTATCCTAACCTAACCAAGCCTAACCTAGCCTAGCATAACCTAGCCTAACTTTGACTAGCCTAACCTAACCTAACCTAGCCTTTCCTAGCCTAGCCTTCCCTAACCTAGCCTAGCATAGCGTAACCTAGCCAAGCCTAGCCTAGCCTAGCCTAGACTAACCTTGCTTAGCATAGCCTTACCTTGCCTAGCATAGAATAACCTAGATTAATCTAGTATAATTTAACCTAGCCTAGCCTAACCTAGCCTAACCGAACCTAACCTAACCTTCCCTAGCCTAACCTAACCTAACCTTACCTAGCCTAGCCTATCTTAACTCATCCTAGCCTTACCTAGCCTAGCCTAGCCTAACCTATCCTAGTGTTAGCTAGACCAGCCTTACCTAGCCTACCCTAGACTCACCTGACATAACCTTTCCTAGCCTAACCATACCTATCCTAGCCTAACCTCGCCTAGCCTAACCTAGCCTAACCTAGCATAACCTATCCTAGCCTAACTTATCCTTGCCTCCCCTAGCCTAACCTACCCAAAATTAAACTAGCCTTGCCTTCTGTAACCTCGCGTAGCCTTACATAGCCTAGGCTATCCCAACCTAGGCTAAACTAGGCTAACCTAGCCTAGCCTAGCATAAGCTAACCTAGTGTAACCCAACCTATCCTGGCATAACCTAACCTAGCCTAACCTAGCCTAGTCTAACCTAACCTAGCCTAACCTAACCTAGTCTAACCTAAACTAACCTAACCTAGCCTAGCCTATCCCAACGTAGCCTAGCCAATTCTAACCTAGCCTAGCCTAACCGAGTCTACCCCAACGTATCCTAACCTAGCCTAGCATAACTAAGCCTAACCTAACCTAGCCTAACCTATCCTATCATAGCCTAGCCTACCCTAGCCTACCCTGGCCTAGCCTACCCTATCCTACCCTAGTCTAGTCTATCCTAGCCGAGCTTATCCAAACCTAGGCCATCCTAGCCTATCCAAACCTAGCCCAGCCTAGCCTACCCAAACCTATCTTACTCCAACATAGCGTATAGACCCTAGCCTAACCTATGCTAGACTAACCTAGCCTAACCTAGCATAGCATAACCTAGCCTAACCTAACCTAACCTAGCCCTGCCTAGCCTAACCTTCTGTAACCTAGCCTAGCATAGCATAACCTAGCCTAGCCTAGCGTAGCCTAGACTAACCTTTCTTATCCTAGACTTACCTTGCCTAGCCTAGACTAACCTAGCTTAACCAAGAATAACTTAACCTAGCCTAGCCTAATCTATCATTGCCTAACATAGCTTAAGCAAACCTAACCTAACCTTCCCTAGCCTAACCTAACCTTCCCTAGCCTAACCTAACCTAGCACTACCTAGACTAACCTAGCCTAATGTATGCTAGCCTTACCTATCCTAGCATAGCCTAACCTATCCTAGCCTTACCTACCCTACCCTAGACTAACCTAACATAACCTTTCCTAGCCTACGCTAGACTAACCTAACATAACCTTTCCTAGCCTAACCTAGCCTAGCATTACCTAGCCTAATGTATCCTAGCCTTACCTATCCTAGCATAGCCTAACCTATCCTAGCCTTACCTAGCCTAGCCTTACCTAGCCTACCGTAGACTAACCTAACATAGCCTTTCCTAGCCTAACCATACCTATCCTAGCCTAACCTCACCTAGCCTAACCTATCCTAACCTAACCTAGCCTAACCTAGCATAACCTGTCCTAGCCTAACATGTCCTTGCCTAACATGTCCTTGCCTAGCCTAGCCTAACCTACCCAAACTTAACCTAGCGTTGCCTTGGGTAACCTCGCCTTGCCTTGTGAAACCTCGCCTAGCCTTAAGTAGCCTAGCTTAGCCCAACCTAGGATAATCTAGCCTAGCATAAGCTAACCTAGCCTAACCCAACCTATCCTAGCATAACCTAACCTAGCCTAACCTAGCCTAGCCTAAACCTGCCTAGCCTATCATAATGTTTGTTAGTGTAACCTTTGCTAGCCTAACCTTAGCTAGCCTAACCTAACCTTGCCTAACCTAACCTACTCTAACCTAACTTAACCTATCCTAGCCTAACCCAATGTATCCTAGCATAGCATAGCATAGCGTAGCCTAGCCTAGCCTAGCCTACACTACCCCAACCTAGCCTTTCCTAACCTAGTCTAGCCTAACCTAGCCTAACCTACAGTAGACTAACCTACCCTAGCCTCGACTATCCTAGCCTAGAATATCCTAGCCTATCCAATCCTATCCTATTCAATCATCTACTAAGCCCCCCACTCACCACACAAGCTTAAAAATCATAATACGATGGCCTCACGCAATTCACGGGGAATGCACCCAAAATTCATAAGGGCTTAACTCATACATAGGGCTCCACAACTAGCTGATATATTACTTTTTATTCTCCTACCAATTCCCAACAACTTCCACATGCTCAACAATCAGCTGGGCACACTCAAATAAGAGGGAAACATATTCCAAGGGAAAGGACCATATCCCAATAGCATGTTGCTAATGGGGAGGTCACAATTCTTCCATTGCAGTGTGTGTGTACAGAGAGAGAGAGGGAGAGAGAGAGAGTCAATTGGATCTAGCTTGGATGGTTAAGAGGTGAAATTGTTATTCTCCCCACACAAGTTCAAATCCCACTTTATGACATGTTTTCTATTTGTGAACCAATTAAAGCTAGCAAGGTACCAATAATATCATTCTCATATAAGTGTTTGAGGGTGGGATGAGATGTTGCTTTTGCGTGTGTGTACACCTACATAAACCTATGCTCAAATCCTACCTTATGACATGTTTTCCCTTCATTGATTAATTGAATCTATCAATGTACCAATTATCTCATCTCATTCTCTCTTAAGTTATCATTCTCACCTAAGTGCTTGAGGTTGGAATGAGATGTTGCTTGTGTTTGTGTACACCTGTATACACCTATGTTCATATCCTACCTTATGACATGTTTCCCTTCATTGGCTGATTAAATCTAATAATGTACTAGTTATATCATATCATTCTCCCTTAATTTCTTAAGGGTGAGAATCTACCAATTATCTCATTCTCACTTAAGTTATTAAGGCTGGGATGACTTTCTTTTTTGTGTGTGTGCACATGAAAACACTTATGTTCATATCCCACTTTATGGAATGTTTTCCCTTTATGGGCCATTTAGAGCTAACAATGTACTAGTTATCCTATTCTTTCATAATTGTATGAGGGTGGGATTAGATGTTGTTGTGTGTGTGTTTTAACAACCCCAAAGTTTAGATTAATCAATTGAACCATCAACTCAAGTCATGTTGCTAATAAGGACGCCATAAGGAAAGGGTTCAAATTTGGTAAACTTATTTAATGTTACTAGTCATTATTGTAACTAGTTAATTCATTACCCTCCATCCAAACATTCTAGGGAAGAGGGATGGATCCCATGAGTTTTCACTTGGAAAAATATGTATATATTCTAAGCAAATAATGTCACCCCATGCTCACGCACTTAATAAAAGAACTAATGTACTGGTACCATGCCGATTCTCCTTGGAATTTTTTATATTGAGGGTAAATCAACCATAAATGTATGGGAGGCTTGTAACCCTATATTACACTATGATATTTAATGCTAATACCTTTCTAGACTTAGCACAATAGCATCTATCAATCTAGTGAAACCTTTGGGCACTATTTTTTTTTAATGGAAATTTCCCTTGGAAAATCCCTCTAGGCACTTACCCACATTTTGGGAATGGTTCCTAGGATAAGTTCTACTAGAAAAAAACATATAAACCTAACCTCAAACGCCCATGTGAATTTGACCTCATGACCTTCTTAGAAAATATGGCTTTGGCATGGAAAAATTCATAAACTAACCATAAAGATTAGGCCTTCCAGATTATTTATTCTATGTTTCTATCAATAAATATATCTCTAATGCTTACAGTAATAATTTCAAGGTTTTGTTTGTGTGTGTGTGTGTAATTTTGCAACAACAATCTTAGACTTGTATGATTTTCCACTACAATTATACAAACTTTAATCTAAAAATTTCATCATTCATGTATTGAAAATGCTTTAACAATATAAAAATTAGATTTTGTAAAATTAGAAAAGATATTACTAATATAAAATTTTGGATTAATATAAATTGTTTGTATACATGAAATTATACAACATATTACCAATATAAAATCTTGAGTTTCTAACTCTTACCAAAAGTTTTATAAATATATACACAAATTTATATTAAAAATGCTTCGATAAAGATCCACAGGGTTGTGGATATACAATGATCGAATGATTTGTTAAGGTACTTCTTGATACAATTGGGAGTGACTTATTTAGAGGGCCCACATCTTGGGGGTGACTTATTTAGAGGGCCCACCAAATAAGTAAACCAAGGAGAAATACCATCCTCCTGTTTTAAACTAAAATGACCTATACACGAGATGGAGAACTTCGCATCAAGAGAGGGAACACACAGTGCTAGAGTACACTAACCTCTAAGTCACTCGTTCAATTCCCCTGCTAGATCAGAATGATATATTAGACATGTTGAAGATGTAATCTTGCCAAGCTTAAAAGAAATACTTCTATAAATACTCAAAATAACACCATAAGAAAATTATGCATATATAAATGATAATATCATATAATTATATAAATAAAAACAAAACGAAATATTATATATATAAACTAAACCAAATGATTATAAAAAATATTTCTAATAATATTATATAATTATAATAAACAATACTATATAATATATTATATAAATATCAAGGATTATATCTAGATCAAATATTTATCTCCCTTCATTAAAAAGATTCTAAATTGATTTTTTTTTAAATTATTAAATTGAAAATTAAACTACAAAATTAAACTTTCCCACTTTGTTAACCATAAAACTTTTCTCTCAAAAATCTTTTTTATATAATTAGGAAAAAATGAAAGTATTAGCCATATAAATGAAAAATATTTCATGAGTTAAGTTACACCTAAATCTACTATTACAAGAAAATTATAAAAATCAATATTGAGTATGTTAAAAAATATAAATTTGATTTTTTAAACTAACATATATATACATATTTGTATTTCTTAAAGGATAAAAAAAGTCTAAAGAAAAAAAGAAAGAGAGAGAAAAAGCATTATCATTTTCCTATTTATCCCGTGAGATCATCCATCAATACTTCGAATACTATTCACATCCTCTTGTAACTCATTTATATTCAAGATAGTAGTTTCGTGTAACTCATTTATATTTGATAACGAACGCATAGATAATCAGCACTTTATTTTCATATTTATAACCATGTGAAAGTGGATTGCAAAGATCTCACCAGTAATCCCTTGTGCATTTGAATGACTAAAGCTACAAAGTAAAAAATAATCACAAACAAAATATAAGATATTTTTTTATGTGAAAGCACAAATAAAGGTACAAAATTAAAAAAAAAAACCTACGGAAAAAAGTAATCACAAAAAAAATATAAGATTTTTATTTGAAAGCACAAAATTATATCATTAGATTGTTGGAGATGCATTACCAATAGTAGTTGTAGGTTCTCTACAAAACAGAGTACATATAATTTTAGGGTCATGCCGTAGAGAGAATAAATAACATAAATACATGAAATCTTGATTGATATTTATTATTATTCTTGCACCATGCAAGGAATGAAATTATTCTATATGTAGTTACCATTAATAAGAAAAACTTCAAGCTTCGTCCCGCACAAACTACTGCCAATAATGCGACCTTTTCTATTTGATTTCCTTAGCCATGGACTAGCTATCATGTTGTATTGGGCATGTCAATGCAATTCTTTGCCGGGCATCATGGAGAATCGGTTTCCAAAATCGCAGATGGCACTGGCCACTCCCGTTGAACAAAAGCTCAACCCTCATAGTTGGCTACTTATTTTCATCCATTCATTCATTAAATAAAGGGAATCGAGTCTAATGTGTGTCATGAAAATTGAAAGAAACATTAGAAAATGAAATAATGTCACCCCATGCTCACGCACTTAATAAAAGAACTAATGTATTGGTACCATGCCAATTCTCCTTGGAATTTTTTATATTGAGGGTAAATCAACCATATATGTATGGGAGGCTTGTAACCTTATATTACACTATGATATTTAATGCAAATACGTTGCTAGACTTAGCACAATAGCATCTATGAATCTAGTGAAACCTTTGGGCACTATTTTTTTTAATGGAAAATTCCATTGGAAAATCCCTCTAGGCACTTACCCACATTTTGGGAATGGTTCCTAGGATAAGTTCTACTAGAAAAAAATATATAAACCTAACCTCAAACCTCCATGCGAATTTGACCTCATGACCTTCTTCGCAAATATGGCTTTGGCATGGAAAACTTCTTAAACTAGCCATAAAGATTAGGCCTTCCAGATTATTTCTTCTATGTTTCTATCAATAAATATATCTCTAATGCTTACATTAATAATTTCAAGGTTTTGTGTGTGTGTGTGTGCAATTTTGCAACAACAATCTTAGACTTGTATGATTTTCCACTACAATTATACAAACTTTAATATAAAAATTTCATCATTCATGTATTGAAAATGCTTTAACAATATAAAAAGTAGATTTTGTAAAATTGGGAAAGATATTACTAATATAAAATTTTGGATTAATATAAATTGTTTGTATGCATGAAATTATACAACATATTACCAATATAAAATCTTGACTTTCTAACTCTTACCAAAAGTTTTCTAAATATATACACAAATTTATATTAAAAATGCTTCGATAAAGATCCACAGGGTCGTGGATATACAATGATCGGATTCTTTGTTAAGGCACTCCTTGATACAATTGGGTAGCTTTTGTTGATTCCCTAAAGGATGCGTATGGAGGCTTGACAAAAGGGAGAGGAATTGGATGCTTGGGGAGTGACTTATTTAGAGGGCCCACATCTTGGGGGTGACTTATTTAGAAGGCCCACCAAATAAGTAAACCAAGGAGCAATACCATCCTCCTGTTTTAAACTAAAATGACCTGTACACGAGATGGAGAACTTCGCATCAAGAGAGGGACCACACAGTGCCAGAGTACACTAACATCTAAGTCACTCGTTTAATTCCCCCGCTAGATCAGAATGATATATTGGACATGTTGAAGATGTAATCTTGCCAAGCTTAAAAGAAATACTTCTATAAATACTCAAAATAACACCATAAGAAAATTATGCATATATAAATGATAATATCATATAATTATATAAATAAAAACAAAATGAAATATTATATATATATAAACTAAACCAAATGATTATTAAAAATATTTCTAATAATATTATATAATTATAATAAATAATATTAAATAATATATTATATAAATATCAAGGATTATATCTAGATCAAATATTTATTTCCCTTCATTAAAAAGATTCTAAATTGATTTTTAAAAAAAATATTAAATTGAAAATTAAACTTTCCCACTTTGTTAACTATAAAAATTTTCTCTCAAAAATATTTTTTATATAATGAGGGAAAAATGAAAGTATTAGCCATATAAATGAAAAATATTTCATGAGTGAAGTTACACCTAAATCTGCTATTACAAGAAAATTATAAAAATCAATATTGAATATGTTAAAAAATATAAATTTGATTTTTTAAAATAACATATATATACATATTTATATCTCTTAAAGGATAAAAAAATAGAAAGAAAAAAAAGAAAGAAAGAGAAAAAGCATTATCATTTTCCTATTTATCCCGTGAGATCATCCATCAATACTTCGAATACTATTCACATCCTCTTGTAACTCATTTATACTCAAGATAGTAGTTTCGTGTAACTCATTTATATTGGATAACGAAAGCATAGATAATGAGCACTTTATTTTCATATTTATAACCATGGGAAAGTGGATTCCAAAGATCTCACCAATAATCCCTTGTGCATTTGAATGACTAAAGCTGCAAAGTAACAAATAATCACAAACAAAATATAATATATTTTTTTATGTGAAAGCACAAGTAAAGGTACAAAATAATAATAAAAAACTACGGAAAAAAGTAATCACAAACAAAATATAAGATTTTTATTTGAAAGCACAAAATTATATCATTAGATTGTTGGAGATGCATTACCAATAGTAGTGGTAGGTTTTCTACAAACCAGAGTACATATAATTTATAGGGTCATGCGCTGGAGAGAATAAATAATATAAATACACGAAATCATGATTGATATTTATTATTATTCTTTCACCATGCAAGGAATGAAATTATTCTATATGTAGTTGCCATTAATAAAAAAAACTTGAAGCTTCGTCCCCCACAAACTACTGCCAATAATGCGACCTTTTCTCTTTGATTTCCTCAGCCATGGACTAGCTATCATGTTGTATTGGGCATGTCAACGTAATTCTTTGCCAGGCATCATGGAGAATCGGTTTCCAAAATCGCAGATGGCACTGGCCACTCCCGTTGAACCAAAGCTCAACCCTCATAGTTGGCTACTTATTTTCATCCATTCATTCATTAAATAAAGGTAATCAACTCTAATGTCTACCATGAAAATTGAAAGAAACATTAGAAAATGAAATAATGTCACCCCATGGTCACGCACTTAATAAAAGAACTAATGTATTGTTACCATGCCAATTCTCCTTGGAATTTTTTATATTGTGGGTAAATCAACCAAAAATGTATGGGAGGCTTGTAACCTTATATTACACTATGATATTTAATGCTAATACCTTTCTAGACTTAGCACAATAGCATCTATCAATCTAGTGAAACCTTTGGGCACTATTTTTTTTAATGGAAAATTCCCTTGGAAAATCCCTCTAGGCACTTACCCACATTTTGGGAATGGTTCCTAGGATAAGTTCTACTAGAAAAAAACATATAAACCTAACCTCAAACCCCCATGTGAATTTGACCTCATGACCTTCTTAGCAAATATGGCTTTGGCATGGAAAACTTCTTAAACTAACCATAAAGATTAGGCCTTCTAGATTATTTCTTCTATGTTTCTATCAATAAATATATCTCAAATGCTTACATTAATAATTTCAAGGTTTTGTGTGTGTGTGTGTAATTTTGCGACAACAATCTTAGACTTGTATGATTTTCCACTACAATTATACAAACTTTAATCTAAAAATTTCATCATTCATGTATTGAAAATGCTTTAACAATATAAAAATTAGATTTTGTAAAATTAGAAAAGATATTACTAATATGAAATTTTGGATTAATATAAATTGTTTGTATACATGAAATTATACAACATATTACCAATATAAAATGTTGACTTTCTAACTCTTACCAAAAGTTTTATAAATATATACACAAATTTATATTAAAAATGCTTCGATAAAGATCCACAGGGTCATGGATATACAATGATTGGATGCTTTGTGAAGGTACTCCTTGATACAATTGGGTAGCTTTTGTTGATTCCCTAAAGGATGCGTAAGGAGGCTCGACAAAAGGGAGAGGAATTGGATGCTTGGGGAGTGACTTATTTAGAGGGCCCACATCTTGGGGGTGACTTATTTAGAGGGCCCACCAAATAAGTAAACCAAGGAGCAATACCATCCTCTTGTTTTAAACTAAAATTACGTGTACACGAGATGGAGAACTTCGTATCAAGAGAGGGACCACACAGTGATGGAGTACACTAACATCTAAGTCACTTGTTCAATTCCCCCACTAGATTAGAATGATATATTGGACATTTTGAAGATGTAATCTTGCCAAGCTTAAAAGAAATACTTCTATAAATACTCAAAATAACACCATAAGAAAATTATGGATATATATATATGATAATATCATATAATTATATAAATAAAAACAAAACTAAATATTATGTATATAAACTAAACCAAATGATTATTAAAAATATTTCTAATAATATTATATAATTATAATAAATAATATTAAATAATATATTATATAAATATCAAGGATTATATCTAGATCAAATATTTATTTTCCTTCATTAAAAAGATTCTAAATTGATTTTTAAAAAAATTATTAAATTGAAAATTAAACTACAAAATTAAACTTTCCCACTTTGTTAACCATAAAACTTTTCTCTCAAAAATATTTTTTATATAATGAGGAAAAAATGAAAGTACTAGCTATATAAATGAAAAAGATTTCATGAGTTAAGTTACACCTAAATTTACTATTACAAGAAGAGAGAAAAAGCTGTAATATTCCCTTTCTTGATCCCGTCAAAGTGGATAGAATTGACCCGTGGTTTTAACCCATGGTATTTCCCCATGGTATTGACCCATGGTATTTCTTGTTGGTATTGACCCATCAAGCCTATAAAAAGGGAGAGAAGCTAGGCATTTAGGGCATTCTGGATTATTTTATCTTATTATGTTTGGGTTGAGAACCTGGCCTGGCCAGTTCTATTATTGATCCCGGGATGAAAACCCCGTGGTAATATTTATGTGGTGAATCCATTCAAGATTCACAATTGAGCTTCAATTTCTTATGTTTGTTGTGTTGTGTGATGTGTTGATTTATTTAGAATTTTGATCTTTGGGATATTACAGTGGTATCAGAGCTGTGCATCCTGCCAGCCTGAGAATTTTACGCAAGGAACTTCGGTGAAATTTATTTTTCACCCTAGCCAGTATTTCTCACTTCGGTGATATTTATCACCCTAGTTTGATTTTTATTTTGCAGTAAATTATTTTATTGGGAGATATAAGTGAAGGGAAAATCATTTATATGTCTGTGGGTTAAACTTGTGAAAATATTTGAAGGCATGATTAAAAAAAAAAAAATCATTTATAGCTTGTATATGGCCTCTTATGAATAAATGTACCCATGATATTTATTCATTTGTATGGAATATTATGAATGTACCCATGATATTTATTCATGTCTTTATTGCAAATATGGTCATTGTTGAAAGGTTGGGAAGCTATTGCTAGACAGGGATCATTCTCAGGTTTCTCATTAGCTAAGTATTGAGATCCATTGATGTCAATGTCATCATTTTGTTTTTGGAAACGCCACAAGAATCAACATAATGATATATCAGTAGATTCTTTGGGCTACAATACTTCTGTAATATCCCAAAGATCAAAATTCTAAATAAATCAACACATCACACAACACAACAAACATAAGATATTGAAGCTCAATTGTGAATCCTGAATGGATTCACCACATAAATATTACCACGGGGTTTTCGTCTCAGGATCAATAATAGAACTGGCCAGGCCAGGTTCTCAACCCAAACATAATAAGATAAAATAATCCAGAATGCCCTAAATGCCTAGCTTCTCTCCCTTTTTATAGGCTTGATGGGTCAATACCAACAAAAGATACCACGGGTCAATACCATGGGTCAATACCATGGGAAAATACCATCAAGAAATGCCATGGGTCAATACCATGGGTTAATACCATGGGTCAATTCTATCCACTTTGATGGGATCAAGAAAGGGGATATTACAAATCCTCCCACCCAAAGATTGCTTGTCCTCAAGCGATCCACTTCTATCCATAACAGAAGCATTTGTACATGGATACCAGGATCCCATACAATCTGATGTGCCCTCCATTTTGAATGGTCCTGAATGGATCCTTCAATACCTGGATCCGAAACAATCCTTTGACAATCATTTCCCCAATGGATTCTCCTGGATCCCAATGCCACCTGAATCCTGGGACCTGTGGGTTATGGTACCATTTCAACCCTCCATCGTTGTCCGCACCAAAGGGCCCAAGCTGCAATATGCCCTCGGCTGTGAGTATCCTACCCTCAAAATGCATGATTCTCTCCTCATTTGATTCTCCTTGAGGGTATTCATTCTGGACCTCTTCACATGTGAGGATGAGTTGTCCAGGTTTTCGTCCCGGGATCAATAATAGACATCATGAGGAGGACTTTTCGGGTAATAGTAGAAGCACTCCAAGGGTTGGACAACACAACACCACCATTCTTACTTTTTTTCCATAAGCGCACAATTTTGGAATGCATGGCGAAATTCAAATTTGGTATGCTTATGCTGGATCTAGAGTGTGATGATTTAATCCTTCAAATGCTCCAATACTTCTGCAATGGAATTACAACATCTCATCCAAACTACATCAAAACAGACATGAAAAAGATCATGTCTCCGATCTTAGGAGAAGATAGGGCCATCTGCGAACAATTGAGATCCAAATTGTTGGCCATTTGGAGGAAGGAGCTAATTGCATCACCTGTTGCTTATGAACTAGTTGAGGGGTTTATCAAACAGAGCATCAAACTACTTAGAAAGAAGTTAACCAAGGAGGAACTAACAAAGATTTGTGGAGACAGCAAGAATGAACTAAGGAGGAAAGGCTTATGCTTTGTATGCAAGGGAGTTTGGGCACTTGACCATTCATGTCCAGACAATAAGGAGGCAACAAGGATAACAAAATTAGAGACTTCTTCAGATCATGGGGATTCATCCATTGATGGGTTCGTTGGTTTTCAGGAGAGGACCTATGAAGGATCTGAGCAGTCAAATACAAATGGTGAACAACAACACCATGCTCTTCAGAGAAACTTGCAGGGCAAGTTGATCGGTCAACTTGAAAAAGTACATGACGAAAGGAAGGATGCAATTCCTCTTGATGATGTGGTAGTTGAATCTATAAATACAATGGAGGACATCCATAAAGGGTATGGGCAATCAGGTATAGACAACAATCCACCAGTACCTCCATGTTTGACAACCAGAAAGGATGGACAACTCATCCTCACATGTGAAGAGGTCCAGGATGAATACACTCAAGGAGAATCAAATGAGGAGAGAATCATGCATTTTGAGGGGAGGATACTCACAGCCGAGGGCATATTGCAGCTTGGGCCCTTTGGTGCGGACAATGATGGAGGGTTGAAATGGTACCATAACCCACAGGTCCCAGGATTCAGGTGGCATTGGGATCCAGGAGAATCCATTGGGGAAATGATTGGCCAAAGGATTGCTTGGGATCCAGGTATTGAAGGATCCATTCAGGATCATTCAACGTGGAGGGCACATCAGATTGTATGGGATCCTGGTATTAATGTACAAATGCTTCTGTTGTGGATAGAAGTGGATCTCTTGAGGACAAGCAATCTTTGGGCGGGAGGATTTGTAATATTCCCTTTCTTGATCCCGTCAAAGTGGATATAATTGACCCGTGGTTTTAACCCATGGTATTTCCCCATGGTATTTCTTGATGGTATTTTCCCACGGTATTGACCCATGGTATTGACCCATGGTATTTCTTGTTGGTATTGACCCATCAAGCCTATAAAAAGGGAGAGAAGCTAGGCATTTAGGGCATTCTGGATTATTTTATCTTATTATGTTTTGGTTGAGAACCTGGCCTGGCCAGTTCTATTATTGATCCCGGGACGAAAACCCCGTGGTAATATTTATGTGGTGAATCCATTCAGGATTCACAATTGAGCTTCAATTTCTTATGTTTGTTGTGTTGTGTGATGTGTTGATTTATTTAAAATTTTGATCTTTGGGATATTACAAAAGCATTATCATTTTCCTATTTATCCCGTGAGATCATCCATCAATACTTCGAATACTATTCACATCCTCTTGTAACTCATTTATATTCAAGATAGTAGTTTTGTGTAACTCATTTATATTCGATAACGAACGCATAGATAATGAGAACTTTATTTTCATATTTATAACCATGAGAAAGTGGATTCCAAAGATCTCAGCAAGAATCCCTTGTGCATTTCAATGACTAAAGCTGCAAAGTAAAAAATAAAGCTACAAAATTTTTAAAAAAACCTACGAAAAAAAGTAATCACAAACAAAATATAAGATTTTTATTTGAAAGCACAAAATTATATTATTAGATTGTTGGAGATGCATTACCAATAGTAGTGGTAGGTTTTCTACAAACCAGAGTACGTATAATTTTAGGGTCATGCTGTAGAGAGAATAAATAACATAAATACACGAAATCCTGATTGATATTTATTATTATTATTTCACCATGCAAGGAACAAGGAATGAAATTATTCTATATGTAGTTGCCATTAATAAGAAAAACTTCAAGCTTCGTCCCGCACAAACTACTGCCAATAATGCGACCTTTTCTCTTTGATTTCCTCAGCCATGAACTAGCTATCATGTTGTATTGGACATGTCAACGTAATTCTTTGTCAGGCGTCATGGAGAATCAGTTTCCAAAATCGCAGATGGCACTGGCCACTCCCGTTGAACCAAAGCTCAGCCCTCTTAGTTGGCTACTTATTTTCATCCATTCATTCATTAAATAAAGGTAATCGACTCTAATGTCTGTCATGAAAATTGAAAGAAACATTAGAAAATGAACGATAGTTCATAACAAAGTATCAAAACAATTCCTATATTGGCATTTTAGCTCATGGACAAATTTATCTATGAGATAATATGCAATTTTCTTATACCATTTGTCTTCTGTAAGAGAGATCTTTGGCGGGGTTCAGATTCAACAAAGTCGAGTGTAGAAGGGGGAGGAGGCCCATATTCGTGGGCATAATGTGACAGTCTGGGGAGTATTATGGAGTTGCTAAGCTAACTCAGAAAATACAGCCAAACATCCATTCGTATTCTCCATAGCTTGCTCAATTTTGTTAGTTTGGAAGCAAAGCCAGGAGTTATGAATACAACATCGCAATGGCATCAGAATCAAATTCAGAAACCTCATCAATGTAACCAAAGGAACAAATGCCGCTATGTATCATATTTTGTACAGTGTTTCCATTTCAGTCATGTGACGCATGTCATTAAAAGCCCGATTGCATTGTTGCCGAACAATGCAATGACCAGCCATGTGACGGCTGTGACTATCTCCGAACTCTTATGATTTAATCAATTAAACTTTATTTTAATTTGACATGAAATTAGTTGAAATGATCATTTCAACTAAATAATATATTGATAAATAACAATCTAGAAAGTAAATAATATAATAAAGTAACAATTTTAATCTCAATAGTGTATTAAAAAATACCGTTTTTTTATGATCGTTCAAGTTACCGCCAATAATATCATGTATATATATTTTTATTTAAACTAATATTATTTTAAAAATGATGTTACAAACTATAAAAATATATTATTAAAATGGTCATTTGTCATTTCTTAGTCGATAGGTATGGATGTTGAGTGACATGTTATCTAATGCATTGCAATGTATAGTTGTATAAGAATAATTATTTATAAAATTGTAACAAAATAAATATAATAAATTATTAGTAAAACGGAAATAAATATAAATATAAGAAAAAAAAATATAAAATAGGTAATATAGAAATAAATATAAATATAAGAAAAATCAAAATATATAAAAATTGTTAATAGAAATAAATATATTTTAGTTTTTGGTATTGGTTTTATAAATATTCATAAATATTGATGAGTAATGAGAGTTTTCAAAAATATGTTAAAGAGAAAGAGCTTAAGAGTTTAGGTAAATATTGTCTTTATTGGAAGTGAAAATAGAGGCTTCATGGGAGATTTTTTTCTAAGGAGGACTACCAATATTTAACTTTTTCAAAATGTAACAAAGTTAGCTGATAGACAAGTTCCCATGCTTGGATATGGGTCATGACATCAACAATATTGTTGTCTTGGACTTGTATTTGTTGTACTATATCATCAAATTATTATTTTTTAGTGTTTAATTTCATTCGCACCCTGAAAGCAAAATTGATAAAATCAAAAGATTGACATTTGCTAGATTTATACTAGTGAGCTAATGTTTTAGCACAATGATTTTTCTCTCATAATACTTTATATTCTTCCCAATGTCAATAGCCTTATGGACACCAGCTTTTGATAGAGTAAACTAGCAGTAAAAAAAATTAAAAAAAAAAATTCATCACCATTGTCTCAGTAGTGAGAATTATTTCATAATTCCAAGGAAATTCTCATAAATTTGTGCCTCTACCTTATTACTTTGCTTCATATACTTATCTACTTATCAAATATAAATAACTGCAAATTTATAACTTTGTCAACTAGTTTTGGAATAAAATCATCACTACCTACAACCATGCTCACACCACAATTTATTAGCGAAGGTTTGAGTAGTGATGACTTATTTCATTTATGAAGAATGTTGTTGCTACATATTGAACTCATTGGCATTGGTATTTTGTGCCAATTATTTTCATATTTTTCTTGTCTCATAAACTTTTTTTTCATCCTGATTTTTCTCCTATTCTCCTCTACTCTTCAACATTATCTTCAAGTTCTCTTTTAGCTAGTTCCTATTGCTTTATTTTTTCTATTTCAACTTCAGCTCCTTGTTTTTCTTCTCTTCCCTTATCTTTCTCCACATCAAATATCTTTATGCTAGTTTCAACATTTTCCTCGCATTTATTCCTTGTTGCTTGTTTCTTCTTGGATTCAATCTCTTGCATTATTTTCTTCTTATCTTCTACATAAAAATTAGCTTTCTTTTCAAATTCTACTCTTCATTAACATTTCTACCTTCACTCTAGGATTGACCTCTTTGGTAGTTCTTCTTCCATAGCTATATTTACTTGCACCTCTTCTTTTCATTTGGCCTCAACCCTTTCTCTAGGTTTTTATAGTGCTTCCAACCTTATGTTTTCTTGCTCTTTCCTTTTTTTCTAAAGAACTTATCTTTCAACTTTAACAAAAAATAGCTTCCTCTTTGTTTTTCCTCAGCAATAACCTATATATTAGTCAATAATTATTCATAATTTAATGTTTGTATGAATATTTTAAAGGTAATTTTCTTCATGCTTGTAATGGTAGAAGATTCATCTTAACTTTTCGATTTTCAATTCTTAGGGTAGTGCAATATGGAAGATAATGAATATATGTATATATAGTCAACGTTTTGAAGAGAATATATCTTATTATGATACTTGAGAACTATAAGTCTATGTTTTTAAAAGTTGGAAAAGAGAAGAAACAATAGGTCATTACAACTTATTTGGTGATTATCTCACGGGATAAAAAAAATATATTAGGTTAAAGGGATTTTTTATTTATATATTTCATAATATGAAGAGATGGGAGTTTTAAATCATTGATAAATACAAGAGTTGATGGTGGTGAAAAGAGATGAAATGCCACTTCAACCACAATTGGTAGTAGAACCGTTCGAACGATGGGCACTGGATTTTGTTGGACCATTCAACCCACCACCGAACCATAAAATATGCATAATGGTTGCCATAGATTACGTAACAAAGTGGGTAGAAAAAGTGGCCTTATCAAGAGCCACGAAAGAATCTGTAATTAAATTCCTTTTTGAGCTATTTGTGAGATATGGTTTACTACGAGAAGTGATAACCGATGGAGGGGCACAGTTTGTGGGTAATAAAAATACAGCCACCCTAAAAATCACCATATCATCCATAGAGTCATGTCTCCTTACCACCTGCAGGCAAACAGGCAGGTCGAAAGTACCAACAAAGTCCTTGAGGAAATTATTACTAAAACAGTATAATCACATCGTCGGGACTGGGCCACTAGACTACTAGAGGCCTTGTGGGCTTACTGCGCAATGTGGCGAAACACCATAGGATATTTTCCGTATCATTTGGTCTTTGGAAGAGAGCCTATTTTTCCTATTAAATTCGAGATAAAGACCTTAAGGACAACATAGAAGGTAGGGTTGGACTTGATGGAGGCTTAGATTAAAAGACTCCAGCAAATAAATGAGCTAGATGAAATACTACTAGCTCTGCAATGCACAGAAGTCATACAACAACAACGAGCTAAGTAGCATGACAACCTCATAGAAAAGAAGACATTCCAAAAAGGAGATTGGGCACTTCTCTATGACTCCAGATTCAATATTTTCTAGAGAAGTTGCAAACAAGGTGGCTCAATCCATACGAAGTTCAAGAAGTACAAATTAATGGTACCCTCACCTCGACCGCCATAGATGGGTTCGGTTCTACATTTCGCGTCAACGGGCACAAAGTGTGCCTCTATCACAAACCTCTTACAATGGATACTTTCTGCCATCAGGTACACAATGATCCTATTGAACAACCTTGTTTTTACGATTTTTTCTTTGTTGTTCAAATCTTTGAACGACTGCTATTAAGTCCCATTGAACAGTTGTTGTTCAATCAGGTTGAAAAACCGTGTTTTTGTGTTTTTCCTTTGCAGTTCAAATCTTTGAACGACTGATGTTCAATCCCATTGAACAAATATTGTTCAATCGGATTTAACAGCCGTGTTTTTTGTGTTTTTATTCATTGGTGTTCAAATATTTGAACGGTTGTTGTTCAATCCAATTGAACACTTGCTGTTCAATCAGACTGAACAACCATTTTTTTCATTTTTACGGCTGTTATTAAAATCTATCAACGACTTCTATTTAATCCAATTGAACAATTGATGTTCAATCGGATTGAACAGTCGTGTTTTTTTGTGTTTTACTTTGTTGTTTAATCATATAGAACAACTGATTTTTTCCCTCTTTAAGTATGATTCTTCTTTTTTTTTTTTGATGATCTCTCCTCACAAAAACCTCTTCTCGTCCCACACCCTAGCTGTAAAACACATTTTTGAGTGGGAATTGGCACCTGAAGAGGAGAAAAGTATCAATATTACTAATATGATGATCCTTTGAAAATTTAATGGAAATCTCTACTCCGGAAGCTGACATGGTACATCTATGCAATGGACAACTAAGAAATATCCTATTTAAACATGTTATTACATGATACATAGTCTTATAATGGTATATCTTTCTACACTCTCAAGTAGTATTTCCCTTTGACATAAATATTTAGGAATAAGGAGTATTAATTGTATTGGCATTCTTTTTTTTACTTCACACACCATCTCTAACTCTTAAGGAGTTAATGAGCCTCCCTTCATGTATAAAGAATAAATATTATGCTTGCATGAAATTTTTTAAAACAGAATAAGGGTTCTCATCACGAGCCAGCCTACCATGATCATAAGGGTTTAGAAGGTGACATGCCCATAATGGCCAACACACCAGGGTAATGACCTTCTTAACTTCTTGAAGGACAGGAGGTCTCATCACGAGCCGGCCTGATCACTCTGTTACAATCCCAGTGAATGGCACTGTGACTATCTAGCTATCACACCAGCACAGTGGTCTCTTCATAAAACAAAACGAAATGCCTACTTTAAAAAAAAATAAGTACTATGTATATATGCAAATTGTTAAGAGAGAATAGGGGGACTCATCACGAGCCAGCCTACCATGATCATAAGGATTTAGAAGGTGACACGCCCACAATGGCCAACACACCAGGGTAATGACCTTATCAATTGCTTCAAGGACAGGAGGTCTCATCACGAGCCGGCCTGATCACACTGTTAGAACTCTAGTGAGTGGCACCTTGACTATCTCGCCAACAAACCAGCACGATGATCTCTCCATAAAATTGGAAAAATAACTACTTTTACAATAGAAACGATCCACGATGATCTCTCAAATGACATCCACAAGCAGCAAAATCTCGTATGGAAAAGATTGTTACCACTATTGTAATCGCCTTGAAAAGGCCGAAAACGAACAAGATAGATAGATAAGAATACAAACTTTATTCTGTAATAGATGTATTGGGATAGGATTGTCCAATTATATCAATGTATTAACTTTCGACTTAATAAAGGTCTTGGCATTTTTATAGTGAATTTCTGAGTTTTTCATAGCGGCAGACTTCTGGTGGTTTAGGCCCAGCCCTGGGAATTCCTGTCCTAATCTCTATGCTATACGTTCAATTACATAATTTACGTTTCAGTCATCAAATACATTTTATGAGATATCATTTAATTGGTTGAATTGTGAACATAAGATACTATAGCTTTCTGTTTCATTATAATAGTTCATTATTCATGTTTCCTTGTTTACAATGAATGCCTTCATAGTTTTTAGATGCTTTCATCATTTCCCAATGCTTTTATACTCGTTTCATTTGTTTTAGCATGGTTGTTGTTAAATTATGTAAATAGCTAAGAGTTGGATCTTTCCATCAGTAATGTAAGGTGTCTAGTTGTTAATTGATTCAGAGAGATGTCATCGATTTAATTTAAAAAGAGAATTCCATTGCAAAATTAGATAAGAAATTACTATTCAATTTATTGAAGCTTTTGTTTAATTCCGTAGGACTGTTGTTAAATTCCATTTCCCTTTGAATTGATTGAGCTTCGAGAATTAGATAGTCCTCTTTATGGTAATATAGAGTAGGGGTTCTTTGATATCACTTGCATATACTATGCTCACAGTCTTGAAATAATAAGACTTGCCTTGGGTTGACAATTGAATGAGAAGCATCGAAATTGGCTATAACAGTCACCTTTATGACACAATAGAAGTGTCAGTGACTTTCGAGTGTGCTAAGGAGGGTGTGACATCAAGTTATGTTAGGAAGTGTTAAGGCATGTTAGAGGCCAGGGAACACATGAAAATATGTGTTAGGTTCCATGGTGTGCCAATGCTTGCCAGGCTGGAGTGTTTGGGAGTGGCTCAGAAAAATAAGGGAGCACTTGTCTCAAACGCATGGAAGTGAATGAATAAGAGTGTGTAACAATGAGTATCAATGAGTTCTAGGTGTGCTAAGGAAGGATTTTAAAGGTATTCTAGGTAGTGCAAAGGAATGCTAGAGTGCGAGGGCGACATGCTAGGATGTGCCAAGTGCTAGGTTGTGTCAATGCATGCTAGGGAGTGCCATGGAAACACAAGGGAGAACTAGTTCAAAATGCATGAAAATGAACGAATAAGGATGTGTGATAGGGAGTTTCAATGAGTTTCAAGTGTGATAAGGAGGGAGTAGCAAGGTTATATGCTAGGAAATTCCAATGTACGCTAGAGTGCTAGGACATGTCATGGAGTGTTAGTGTGTGCTAGGGAGTGCCAAAGGCATGCCAAGGAATGGAGGGGATGATAACACATGATAGATAATGCCAAGGGATTCTAAGACGTGCTGTGCGATATGGGATGTTAAGATGTAAACTCTGTTGCTAATTTATTTTACTCCCATAGTTGGATGTGAGCCTTGTCTTGGTAACTTGTTAAGTTGGATGAGTTGAAATTGACACGAGTAGCATAAGATGAGTTATAGGTAGCTTTTAGGTGAAAAAGGCATATGTTCAATTTCCACAACACATGAGAATCTGGGTTTTGTCTTAGAATATTTAATGCAAACACACTCAAGTTCCAGAACACATCTTTAATGCACAATGAAATCTACACAAATCAAGGAATCAACTAGTGCACACGATAATTTTCCCATTTTCAAACCCTTCTTCATTATATTACAAACTACAATACAACAAGCTAGAGCTCATGTAACATGGATCATGACCCTTTACAATCACATTGAAACAAGGAATACAACTAGAGCTCAATCACCCTTTCCAACACTTTTGGTGGGTCCCATGCATCATTATGGCACTCATGGACCCAAGTATGCCTGCTAGAAGGCCCTAAGACATAAGTTGACCTCTTGTGAGGCTTATTATTCCGTGTATGAGCTGATAGCTTGGTCGGATTGTCACAAAAATTTAGGGTTACTTTCATATTATTTTATGTTTAGGGGCTAATGTAGGCCCATAAGCTAATTCTATCAACTCCTAATCAATGTATAAATAGGAGTTAGTTGGATTCATTTGTATCATCACTTGACTTGGGATCTCCCTATCTTTAGAGAACTTTGAATTTTTCCTTGGAGGACTATTTTGGATGATGGATGCATTTTGATGTATGGATTGGACTATTTTTATCTTCAAGCTTTGTTTTTATCTTAACTATGCTTCATAGTAATAAATACAATTAAATCAAGTGACCAAATTTTCATTATGAATATCGACCATAGTTAGAAAATCAACATCTTGAATTCAATATGTATGGAGATATTATGGTGAGCATCAAAAGGGTCGATGTGTGTAATTGTATGTGCTATAGAGGTTTATATATCTTACGAAAACTAGGGAGACTATCATGAACACAAAGTTACAAAAGTTAGAAACTTTTTTTAATGAAATAAAAAGAAATATACATAGCCTATTGTAGGCGAATAAACTATGATACCTTAAAAACATAATATATCTAGAGAAATGAAGGAAAAATGAAATATTATTATTGGAAGTGCTTATAATATTGCTCAACGAAAAAATTTATATGTCTTGGTAATGAAGGAAAGGGCTTGGAAAAAAAATAATAGTTGTAACTTTTGACTCGCAACGAAATAGCTTTTATTCAATAAAACAATTAACTCTTGCAAGTGGTATTTACCTTAAATAATTTATATTCCTTTTGAATTATATTGGGACCTAAGTTGAGAGAAATCTAGGCTAGAGAACACTAGGCTACACTAGAGAAGGCTAGGGTAGACTATAGTAGGCTAGGTTATGCTAGGCTAGTGTAGGTTAGGCTAGGCTAGGCTAGGATAGGCTAGAGCATGTTTGGCTAGAAAAGAGTCACCAAGGCTAGGAAATAGTAGGCTAGGTTAGGATCTAGAAGGCTAGGCTAGGTTAAGTATCCTAGAGTATTTTAGGCTAGGATAGAGTAAGATATGCAGTGTAGGAAACGCTAGAGTAGCCTAGGCTAGGCTAGGTTAGAGTAGGCTTGGTTAGGATAGGTTAGGCTAGGATAGGATAGAGTAGGCTAGTCTACACCATGAGAGGTTAGGATAACCTAGAGTAGACTATGCTAGGTTAGGCTGGAGTAGTCCACGCTAGACGAAGATAGGCTAGGGTAAGCTAGGTTTGGTTTCTTGGAGGAGATAAAGGCATGTCAAAAGGACAAGATATAGATGTAATTGCCACATAGGATTCTTGCACATTAGAAGATGAATACGCTAACCTAAAAATCGTATAAAAAATCTAAAACACTTGTAGAAACTATAGAATTACCCATGAAAGGAAACGATTACCTGAAGGGGAATGTGAGTGATGGTAAATGTATATGGTAATAAAGAAGTATGAAGGGAATTCTTATATTCGCTATGAGAATTCCTCCTTATTAACCTGCATAGCAATAGCCTACTCATGGTTAGCCTAGCCTAGTCTACTTTAGGTTAGCCTACTTAGCCTAGTGTAGTCTACTATTGCCTAAGCTAGCTTACTCTTTGCTACGATAGCCTTCCCTTGCTTAATTGAGCATACTCTAGTCTAAACTACCGTACCCCGCTCTATACTAGTCTAGTTTAGCTTACTCTAGCTTAGCCTACTCTATCCTAAACTACTCTATTCAAAACTACTCTAGTCTAGCCTACTCTTGCATAACCTAGCATAGCCTACTCTAGCCTAACATAACCTACCCCAGTTGACCGTATCATAGCTTGACCTATTCTACTCTAGCCTAGTCGAGCCAAACCTGGCCTAGCCATACCTACTCTATCCTAGCATATTCTATCCTAACATTGTCCACTCTAGCCTATTCTAGCCTCTAGCTCACCCTATCCTAACCTAGCCTAGTCTACTCTATCCTAGTCTACTCTATCCTAGCTTATTCTAACGTAGCCTAGCCATACATACTCTATCCTAGCTTACTCCATCCTAAAATATTCTAGTCTAGACTATTCTAGCCTAGCCTAGCCTAGCGTTGCCTAACCTAGGCTAGCCTATCCTAGCCTAGCCTAACCTAGCCTATCATAACGTAGTCAAGCCTAGCCTACAACCACCTAGTGTAACTTATCCTACACTTTCCTAGCCTAGCCTAACCTATCCTAGCCTAGCCTAGCTTAACCTAACCTAGCCCACCCTAGCCTAGCCTAACCTAGACTAGCCTAGCCTAGCATCCTATAGACTAGCCTAACATAACCTTGCCTAGCCTAGCCTAACTTGGCCTACCTTAGTCTCACCTAGCCTAACCTAGCCTAACCTAACCTAACTCAGTCTAGCCTAACCTAGCCTAACCGAACCTACCCTACTCTAGGCTACCCTAGGCTAACCTAGCCTTTCCTAGCCTAGCCTAATCTACCCTAGCTTAACCTAACCTAGCCTAACCTAACCTTACCTAACCTATCCTTACCTAGCCTTGCCTAAACTAGCCTAAACTAACCTAACTGAACCTAGCCTAACCTAACCTAACATTGGATAACCTAACCTAACATAGGCTAGCCTAACCTAACCTAGGCTAGGCTGGCCTAGCCTGGCCTTGCCTAGGATAGCCTAACCTAACCTTGCCTTGCCTAGCCTAACCTAGTTTACCCTAGCCTAGCCTAGCCTAACTTAACTGAACCAAAGAAAAACTAACCTAACCTAGCCTAACCTAACCTAACATAGCCTAACCTAGCCTAACCAAGCCTAACCTATCGTACCCTACCAAAGCCTAACCTAACCTAGACTAACCTATCCTAGCCTAGCCTAGCCTATCCTAGCTTATCCAAGCCCAGCTTATCAAAACCTAGCATGGCCCAGCCTATCCAAACGTAGCCCAGCCTAGCATATCCAAACCTATCCTAGTCCAACGTAGCCTACAAAGCCTAGCCTAACCTAGCATATCCTAACCTCACCAAACCTAACCTAGCCTAGCATAACCTGGCCTAAATTAGGCTAGCCTAACCTAACCTAACCTAGCATTTCCTAGCCTATCCTTCCCTAACCTAGCCTAGCATAGCGTAACCTAGCCAAGCCTAGCCTAGCCTAGCCTAGACTAACCTTGCTTAGCGTATCCTTACCTTGCCTAGCATAGACTAGCCTAGATTAATCTAGTATAACTTAACCTAGCCTAGCCTAACCTATCATTGCCTAGCCTAGCCTAACCGAACCTAACCTAACCTTCCCTAGCCTAACCTAACATAGCCTTACCTAGCCTAGCCTAACCTATCCTAGGGTTAGCTAGACCAGCCTTACCTAGCCTACCCTAGACTCACCTAACATAACCTTTCCTAGCCTAACCATACCTATCCTACCCTAATCTCGCCTAGCCTAACCTAGCCTAACCTAGCATAACCTATCCTAGCCTAACATATCCTTGCCTCCCCTAGCCTAACCTACCCAAAATTATCCTAGCCTTGCCTTTTGTAAACTCGCCTAGCCTTACATAGCCTAGGCTAGCCCAACCTAGGCTAACCTAGGCTAACCTAGCCTGGCCTAGAATAAGCTAACCTAGTGTAACCCAACCTATCCTAGCATAACCTAACCTAGCCTAACCTAGCCTAGCTTAAACTAGCCTAGCCTATCATAGCATTTGCTAGCCTAACCTTAGCTAGCCTAGCCTAAGCATGCCTAACCAAACCTAGTCTAACCTAAACTAGCCTAACCTAGCCTAGCCTATCCCAATGTAGCCTAACCAATTCTAACCTAGCCTAGCCTAATCGAGTCTACCCTAACGTAGCCTAACCTAGCCTAGCATAACTGAGCCTAAACTAGCCTAGCCTAACCTATCCTATCATAGCCTACCCTGGCCTAGCCTACCCTATCCTATTCTAGCCTAGTCTATCCTAGCCTAGCTTATCCAAACCTAGGCCATCCTAGCCTATCCAAACCTAGCCCAGCCTAGCCTACCCAAACCTATCTTACTCCAACATAGCGTATAGACCCTAGCCTAACCTACACTAGACTAACCTAGCCTAACCTAGTGTAGCATAACCTAGCCTAACCTAACCTAACCTAGCCTTGCCTAGCCTAACCTTCTATAACCTACCCTAGCATAGCACAACCTAGCCTAGCCTAGCGTAGCCTAGAATAACCTTTCTTATCTTAGACTTACCTTGCCTAGCCTAGACTAACCTAGCTTAACCAAGCATAACTTAACCTAGCCTAGCTTAATCTATCATTTCCTAACATAGCTTAACCAAACCTAACCTAACCTTCCCTAGCCTAACCTAACCTAGCATTACCTAGCCTAACCTAGCCTAACGTATCCTAGCCTTACCTATCCTAGCCTAGCCTAGCCTATCGTACCCTTACCTAGCCTAGCCTTACCTAGCCTACCCTAGACTAACCTAACATAACCTTTCCTAGCCTACGCTAGACTAACCTAACATAACCTTTCCTAGCCTAACATAACCTAGCATTACCTAGCCTAACGTATCCTAGCCTTACCTATCCTAGCATAGCCTAACCTATCCTAGCCTTACCTAGCCTAGCCTTACCTAACCTACCCTAGACTAACCTAACATAGCCTTTCCTAGCCTAACCATACATATCCTAGCCTAACCTCACCTAGCCTAACGTATCCTAACCTAACCTAGCCTAACCTAGCATAACCTATCCTAGCCTAACATGTCCTTGCCTAACATGTCCTTGCCTAACCTAGCCTAACCTACCCAAACTTAACCTAGCATTGCCTTGGGTAACCTCGCCTTGCCTTGTGAAACCTCGCCTTTCCTTGAGTAACCTATCTTAGCCCAACCTAGGATAAACTAGCCTAGCATAAGCTAACCTAGCCTAACCCAACCTATCCTTGCATAACCTAACCTAGCCTAACCTAGCCTAGCCTAAACTAGCCTAGCCTATCATAACGTTTGTTAGCGTAACCTTTGCTAGCCTAACCTTAGCTAGCCTAACCTAACCTTGCCTAACTTAACCTATTCTGGCCTAACCCAATGTATCCTAGCATAGCATAGCATAGCGTAGCTTAGACTAGCCTACACTACCCCAACCTAGCCTTGCCTAACCTAGTCTAGCCTAACCTAGCCTAACCTACCGTAGACTAACCTACCCTAGCCTCGACTATCCTTGCCTAGAATATCCTAGCCTATCCTATCCTAGCCTACCCTACCCTAGTCTAGACTAGCCTAACCTAACCTAACCTACCCTACCCTACCCTACCCTACCCTAACCTAAACTACCCTAACCTAAACTGGCCTAGCCTAGCGTAGCCTAGCCTAACCTAGCCTAACCCAAACTTATGCAGCCTAGCCTATACTACTAACCTAACCTAACCTAAACTAGCATAACTTAACCTACCCCCGACCTAGCCTACCCCAATGTATCATAGCATAGCATAGCATAGCCTAGCCTAGCCTAGCCTACACTACCCCAACCTAGCCTAGCCTAACCTAGCCCAACGTAGGCTAGCCTAACCTAGCCTAACCTACCGTAGACTAATCTACCCTAGCCTCGACTATCCTAGCCTAGAATATCCTAGGCTATTCTATCCTAGCCTAACATAGCCTAGTCTAGACTAGCCTAACCTAACCTAACCTACCCTATCCTACCCTACCCGAACCTAAACTACCCTAACCTAATCCGGCCTAGCCTAGCCTAGCCTAACCTAGCCTAACCTAACCTAACCTAACCTAGCCTAACCGAACCTTACGCAGCCTAGCATATCCTACTAACCTAGCCTAACCTAAACTAGCCTAACTTAACCTACCTTGACGTCGCCTAGCTTAACCTAACCTAGCCCTACCTTACCGAGAGTAGCCTAGCCTTGCCTAGCCTGATCTAGTATAGCGTAACCTAACCTAATGTAACCTAGGCTAGCCTAGCCTAGTGTACCCTCGCTAAACCTAGCCTAACCGAGCCTAGCCTACCCTATCATAGGTTATCCTAACCTACATAAACTAACATAGCCTACATAGCCTAACCTAACCTAACCTTACCTAGCCTAAGGTTTCCTACTTAGCCTACTTAGCCTAGCCACATAGCCTAATTAGCCTACTTAGCCTAGCCTAACCTAGCCTAATTAGCCTACTTAGCTTACTTAACCTAGACTAACCTAGCCTAGCGTTGCCTACTCTTGCCTAGTTTAACCTAGCCGGCAATAACCTAGTCTAACATAGCTTGCTCTAGCCAATCCTAGCCTAGCCTAACATATTCTAGCCTATCCTAGCCTAGCCTTCTTTAGACTAGCCTAAGCTAGCCTATACATGACTAACCTACACTTGACTCGCCTAGCCTCACTTATCTAACCTAGCGTACAATATCCTAGTCTAACCTAACTTACTCTAGTCGATCCTAGCCTATCTTAGCCTAGACTCTCCTAACCTAACCTACATTTTCCTAGCCTAGCCTAGCCTAGCCTAACCTAACCTAGCCTAGCATAGCCAAGCCTAGCCAATCCTAACCTAACATAACCTAACCTAATCTAACCTAACCTACCCTATCTTACCCTACCCTACCCTACCCTACCCTACCCTAGACTAACCTAATCTAGCCTAGCTTACCCTTGCCTAGCTTAACCTAGCTTAACCTAACCTAACCCAACCTACCCTACCCTACACTAGTCTATCCTAGCCTAGTGTAACCTAACCTAGCCTACCTTAGCCTAACCTAGTCTATTGTAACCTAACCAAACCTAGCCTAGCTTACCTTGACCTAGTCTAACGTAGCCTACTCTAGCCTAACCTACTTGACCTAGTCTAACCTAGCCTACTCTAGCCTACCCTACCCTACCCTACCCTATCCTAGCCTATCCTATCCTCGCGTGGACTATCATAGCATATCCTAGCCTATTATAGCCTAGCCTAACCTAGCCTAACCTAGCCTAAATCCTAGCCTAGTGTAACCTATCCTAACCTATCCTAAGCTAGCCTATACTAACCTAACCTATCGTGGCCTAGCCTAACCTAACCTACAATAATATAGTCTAACCTTAACTTCAATAATATAGTATAACCTAGCATACTCTACCCTAACCTAACCTAGTCTCACCTATCCTAGCCTACCCTAGCTTACCCTAGCCTAGCCTTTCCTATTATGGCCTACCGTACCCTAGCCTAGCCTAACCTAACCTAGCCTATCTTAACCTAACCTAACCTAGCCTAGCCTAGCTTAACATAACCTACCCTACCATACCCTTGCCTAACCTAGCCTAGCCTAGCCTAACCTATCCTACCCTAACATAACCTATCCTATCCTATCCTATCCTATCCTACCCCACCCTAGCCTAGCCTAGCCTAACCTAACCTATCTTAGCCTAGCCTAGCCTACCCTACCCTACCCTAGCGTAACCTAGCCTAGCCTAGCCTAACATAACCTATTCTAGCCTAACATAACCTAGCATATCCTATCCCAGCCTAGCCTAGCCTAGCCTAACCTAACCTAGACTTGCCTAGCCTAGCCTAGCATAACCTAGGCTAGCCTATCCTAGCATAACCTAACCTAACCTTCCCTAGCCTAAGATAAGGTAACCTACCCTAACCGAACCCAACCTACCCTAACCTAGCTTAACCTAACCTAGCCTAGTTAGACTACTCCTAAAATACATATTCAAAAGGAATCTTAACTTTTATAGTACAATTTAATTTTATCATATATATTATCACTTTATATTATATAAATTTAAACAATTTTTCTTTATACATTCAAGTTATTTTAATTAAAAAATTATACCATTGATAAAGTATAATAAAATTAAATAATATATTAAATATTTCAATTTGAAAATCATTTTAAAAAATAAATTAAACTAAATCATATTGATAAAGAAATAATTCAAAAACAAAATAAATTAAAAACTTTTAATAAAAACTAAGATATAAAATTTTTTATCTGAAATAAATTAAATGTGTTGCACAAGTAAAAGCAGGAACTTCAATAGCTATTCATCTAACTGCAAACCTGAGTTTACCGTGCAATACAGTGCTCAAGTGAAAATATTAAATCAGGTAATATGACAGGCAGCATAATACACAGGAATAATATACTCGTGATCCCATCCCCCAAAACCGTACTGGTGTTGAAATCCTTACAACCGAACGATTCTTTCTCCATTGATTATGTACCCATTATTGTTTGCGTTACCTTTCACAGACCAACCGTCCGGTACCTAATTTGTAATCGGGTTTTAATTTTGGATTACTTCTCTTCATAATGTGCTTATAGGTTCTATCCCTCAACCCTGTAGATTTTTCTCTTAGTTCTCAGCATGAACTCTCTTTCCTAGCAACTCCATCGACAGGTAAATTTCCCGTCAAGGTAAGTAACCTTTTTTGCAATGGTTACTCATTCTACCCCCAATTTTCTGGTTTTCACATTATATTCCTTTGCCCTTGTTAGGTTCTGGAAACTCTGTCAGGTTTGATCGAGGGTATCACGGCTGTTAGGAGCGCATACACCGTTAATTAGCCAGGGTAAATTGTACCATATTCCCGACAACTTCTTAAGCGATCCTTATTTTAGGGTTTACAGGGTTTCATCATGGAGGACCTCCAATCAGCTTTCAAGTATCTGTCACCTAAATTAAAGTGGTGGACACATAAAAGTCGTTTAAAATATTCAGGAGGCGGCACAGCTTTACATTCAATACATAATAGGACCATACCTGGAACTGGAATTGGAATTGGGATTTGATTTCATTTCTTCAGCTAACATTAGAAGCGCCTTCAAATGACCTGTATCATTCATTTATTTTTCAGCAATATTAGCGACCTTTTCGCTACCCAGTAATTTACAATTAAAAAAAAACAAGCCAATGGAATACAGAGCGATGAGATTAAATGGAATTCCATGCATAAGATCTACAGGATGCCCTTCGCTTTAAAGATTTAACTGTGGGCTATGGGACTAATATCAATATCTTCCATGAATTCAAACAAAAGTATAAGATATAGAAAATTCATTACAAATTTCAGTCATCTCACGTCTATCTTGCTGATAATAGAGATATAATAGATGAATATACATCACCCCCAAATTACTGCCACGGGACGGTAATCTTGAATTCCGGTTCATTATCTTCCCTATGTCAAACTGAAAATTCTCTTGCAGAGGCATCCGGCCCTTGTCTTGCAGAGGCACTACCGCCCTCATCGAAGGTCTAGTATGAACAGAAAACCGATATTCAATACTCTGATCGCTTGCTTTCTATCAAAATCATAATGACGCCGCTTATCTAGTCGGAGACCTTCGCCACGAAATTCTCTTCCAGAAGAATGTTCTGAGGCTTGACATCCAGATGAATAATGTAAGCCAGGCCCAATAAGATATTGATTTCTTCGTACGAGTATTTCCTCGCCATCACTTCGGACATACTGTTCATAGCTCCACTTGAAAGTTCCGTCCGGGTTTCGACTTCGCTAAGAAAATAAAAATCACTGCAGCTGCGAACAAACCGACTGCCACTTTGTAAGAAGTACTGGCATGCTTTGAGGTCTTCGGATTCTTGATCATGTCAGTACTTTGCCCTTTGATGAAAATAAAATTGCTCTCGTTTGAAAGTCTCTCACCGAAAAGACACAGAGAACATAGAGAACATAGATAGTTGAGGACGAAATGGTGAAAAATGATAGGACTCGAGATATACATATATATCTCTGGCGCTTCTGGAACCGTCCATTGATATACATATTTGAGGCTCCTACCTCCTCTCCAACCATCCCCCGAATCATGGGCTTTTTTCCTGCAACGGTTACTTCAACGGCTATGGCTCGAGGGCATGGTTGATAGAAACAGATCATCCAACGGTTACTTCAACGGCTATGGCTCGAGGGCTTTTTTTTTACTCCAGATCATCCAACGGTTACTTCAACGGCTATGGCTCGAGGGCTTTTTTTTTACTCCAACGGTTACTTCAATTGACAGCCATGGTTGATAGAAAGCCATAAAAGGCTGAGTTGATACAAAGCCATAAAGGTTACTTCAACGGCTATGGCTTGAGGGCTGAGTTGTCTTCCTCCAAAGCATAGGATATTAAAATATTTAAACTAATTTAAATCTAATTATGAGCATATACTGCCCTAGGAAATTTAATATTGTATAACTTACGATATATTCTTTGCCGTAAAATTCCACTTGTGCTAAATGAATATTTGAATTCCAACGCGACTGCAAATTTGAAATTCAAATGCGCACACGGAAATGCAATAAAACTGAAATTCAAATGGGAACACACCACTGAGTCAGTGTGAGGAAGCGCGAGAATACTGCATAAACTCAAACATAGATGCAACGTACATTTATTTCATTAACTACGACATTTCGCCTGCTCAGAAAGATGGATGGAGTGATCGCAAAACAAACGGCACACGTCACATCTTAGATGCGGCTTCCGGAAGCATAGCATGGTTATGTATGGTGAATGGTTGCTATCGGGCGCATTAAATGTCAATCATGATTTCGTGTGTTTATTTTATCTATTTTGTTAACCCCACAACCCTAAAATTGTATGTACTCATGTTTATGGAAGACCCAACACTACTATTGCTAATGCATCTCCAACGATCTAATGATATAATTTTGTGCTTTCAAATATTTTGTTTGTGATTACTTTTTTCAATGTTTTTTTTTTTTTCACCTTTATTCATTCAAATACACAAAGCTTTGGAATCCACTTCAGCATGGTTATAAATATATAAATGAGGTGTTCATTATCTCTGCGTGCCCTTTAATAGATGATTGTACAATATAAATGAGTTAGAAGAATCTATGGTCTTCAATATAAATGAGTTACAAGAGAATGTGAATAATATTCGAGGTACTCATGGAAGATTTCATAAGATAAATAGGAAAATGATAATGCTTTATTTTGTTTTTCATTAGTTTAAGAAATGTGTAAGTCTATGTAAGTGTTATTTTAAAAAATCAAATCAATCTTTTTTGACATATTTAAAATTGATTTTTATAATTTATTTATTTTTAATACTAGATTTGCTTACTTTACAGTTTTGATAAATATTTATTAACTTACAAATTTGTGATATCTTTTTCTTCACTTATATGATGAATAATATTATTTTTCCTCACTTATATGAAAAAGATTTTTGAAAAAAGAGCTTTATAAGTTTAATTTTTATGATTTAAGTTTTCATGAAGGTATAAAACTCTAATTTAAATTTTTTTAGTAAATAAAAATATTTCAATAAATATTTGAAATATTATAATCATTAATATGTATAATATATTATATTTAATTTCATTTATTATATATATATATATATATGAAATATTTTTAATAGTTATTTAGTTTAGTTTTAATTTCATATATATTGTATTCTATTGTCATTTCATTTATATAATTATGTAATATTGTCAAGTATATATGTATAATTTTGTTTTAGTATTATATGTGTGTGCGTGTTTTTTAGGTAAGAGTTAAAAGTCAAGATTTCATAATAGAAGAATTAGTGAATGCATACTGGAACTTTATATTAATTCAATTTTTTTTATTAGTAATATTTTTTTTTATTTTACAAAATTGAAATTTTTATAATGGTAAAGTAATTTTAATACATGAATGATGAAAATTTTGGATAAAAATTGTACAATTGTAGTGGATAATCATACTAGTCTACTTTATTGTTGCAAAATTATATATATATATATATATATATATATAAACAAAGCCTTCAAATTATTACTATAAATGTTGGAGATATATTTATCCACAAAACATAGAAAAAATTATAAAATCAATCAATTATGATGATTATCTATTAATTTATTAATAAAAATAACTATATGTAACACCCCTCGTTTATGTTTTTCTTTCAAAGCTAGACATTGAACTTTAATCCTAAGGGGAGTGGACCCCAAAGGACAAAGTATTTTGTGGATGTAATTAAATATTTAATTTTGAAAAATAAATAAAATAATTCTGTGCAGATTGACCAAAATGAGAATTATGAGATCACTTGATAAATCCATGAGGATGGAAAGAGGAAAATATTTCCCCAAAAATCTTTCAAAAATCGTCGAAAGAATTTATTTCCAAATTAGATTTTGAGGAAAATCTAGTTTCCCTAATGATGTGGAGAGTAGTTGGGAAGAGGTAAAAAGTTGGGAAAAGCAGAAAGCAGCTTTAAAAATTCCTAAATAAGGGAAGTCTAGGCCAATTGGAAGAAAAGTATCCTGTAATTTTGAACGCAGAATTAGAAACAGGCTTTGGGGAGAAAAAGCTTAAATAAACTATTCCTGAATAGATTAGAGGTTGGTCTGTTCTAGGAGATGATCTCAGCTCGAGGGTGAGTTCTGTGAGACAAAATAACTCTAAGGTTGGGAGGTTGGTCAATTACGACAGTGCTATGTCTCTAAACTACAGGGTCTTTAGTAATTATTTCTATACAAATTGGTTACATAATTGATTGAATAAGATGTTGGATTTGTCAATTCCTACATTTAACATAATTGCATAGAAGGAATTAACCTTCTTAATTCTATAGATTTGTAGAAATAGAAAACTGTAGAGGAGAATCCAGCAGAGTCTCTACACCAGTGTTGGTTTAGATCTGAGCATACATGTTACTCCACAGATAAAATTTGTGATTTAACTTTAATCTTCTTCTGATTTAATAGAATGATTCTGATATTTATATAAGAGAAAGCAGCATGAGATTCCTGTACAAGTATCTAAATTGTAACTACATAAACTACAATGTGAGATGTATAGGGATGATTGATAACATCTGATGTCCTGTGGTAAATATACCATCTATACACAAGTAGAAGTAACAGAGAAATGTCTTCCTACATGTACTAGTCTCTTTCTATAAAATAATGAAGGACATAGTAGTTAGTGAAGCAAATAGCCAAGAGAGTAGGCTGTTTATGGATTAATAAAATCAAAGTTCTAGTGGAACCATGTATGTACACACAGCTTATTTAACATAAGGCTGCCAACTAGAATTTAACATGAAAAGATAAACTGTTATATGAAGTTGAGACTACCAATTTAAAAGAAAGATGAATGAAAATGGCCTTTACATGAATTGGGGTTCATTATAAATTAATTTACAACTCATATAAATAATAGTTAGAAACTATTGAAGGATGATAACAAAAGGAAACATCTACTTACAGTAATAACATCATAAAGTGAGACAGAAATACAAGATAATAAATGTAAACAGAACCCTCCTATTTTCGAGTAAGAGACAAGAAAATAGTGAGAATATATTTTAACCCATGCTATTATTATGGAACAAGTACCTTGTAGAAATAAACACTAGAGGAAAAAATTAATTGTATCACATCAACCATGGAAAGTAAAAAATAAACAGAGTGTTAACTCAGTATTTCAGTTATTATTTCTATGTCTAATATGACATGCCTCTGAAAATTAAAATCATTACATCTACAAGGGAACCGCAAAAAGGGGAATCATCAAAATTGTATCCTGTGTAGTTATGATAGCAACCATAGTGGAAATGGTCGAACGAGTGCCGAAATAGAAGAATTAAACTTAGCACCAGAGTAAATCAAAACTTAAGACTCATAGTCAACATTAAACGAGAAAAATTGTGTATGAAATTAGGAATGTCTGAAACGACAATGTCCCTTAGAATTCTTTCCACATACGAACTAAACATTAAAGAATTTAAATGTCAATGTTCATGTACAGTGATCCGGGACAAATTTGAAATAAAATTTCTACACAAAAGTGTCGAGAGGGTTTGAATCTCCAGAAGGAGAAGTCATTATCGAAATTGAGCCGGCAGGATATTCATCCTGCATATTTTAAACGAAAGTCGGAGTGAGAGTATAAACCTACCCATACCACCAAAGATATATTTCACGAAGTGGTGCGACGAGAAGTACCTTCATTCATATAAATTTAATGGGATTACAAGGGAACAAATAACCAAAAATCTATACAAGAGTATCATGAAGCCCTACGCAACTAAAATCGAGGAAGAAACAGAGTTAATCGAGAGAAGGGAAAGGATTCGATACCTGGTTGAGGCTGGGAGTTGGTCACCGAATACCTTCTTGTGAAGAATAACACAGCCAGAATGACAAAAAAAATAAACTCGCCAAGCCAACGAACGAGTCAAGCGATACACCTGTGAGCAAGAATTTAGGATATTTTGTAAATATTCCCAAAGATAGCCGAAGGACGCATTACCCTTTCGAATCTCAAAAGAGGAAGCAGCATTCCCAATGTTTGGGTGCGACAAAATTGAACCCAGTGACAGCCTTCTTCATTAGGCCTGTAAGGAATCGATTTCTTAGATGGAATCCATATTCTTGAATCATAGGAACCAAAGAAAAAAAAAACAACGTATATCATTGGCCGTGGGCGTATACCAGGTAACAAGATTCTTCCAACACAAATAGTGATATAATGTAAACTAGAGAGAGATAAGCCTCGATAGGCTGCAAGTCGACTATTAACACTTGAAGAAAAAAAAATGAAGACGATGGACTTCAGATATAACCACAATAAAACTCTGATATCAAATTAAATCGACTGAAATAAAACAAATAGGAATAGCGTTGCGAAATTGTTTACTAAGCGATGGATTACCTGAAAGCCCAAGTCGGCGCGATTTTGGCGACATTCCTATGTTGAGGCCGAGGTCCCCACCTCTCTATCTCTGTGTGAGAACACCCTGTGGAAAAAACCAAACGAGACGTAGAAGGTTTTCGCCAAGAGGAACCATGGGTATTAATCACGACCTGAACCTCCAAGTCTTGAATGAGAATCACGGTAAATTAGGGTTGATGAGCTCGAGGGTGGGAAATTTTGGAAGCCCGAGAAGAAAATCGACGGTGTTCCAAAAACATTTAATTACTAGGTACAAAATCTATTGACCTCGAGGAGAGATCAACCCTCGCTTTGATGACTAGAAGCAAAACAAATTGATACGTACACTGGGTACCAGAACAGAATGAAATATAAAATATGCATGTCGTATCCCAGGGTACGAGTAACCAGTTCATCACGTAAATACGATTGTGAAAAAATAAATAGCCAAGCAATACGATATATGGTAGCCAGGGAACGTAAGGCACGATAATAATCAACCAACACATCAATCCATACCATCGTACATACGTTCTACCCAAAGTGAAATTGCTTTAGTAATGGCGTATCATACCTTCATTAGTTCATGAGCTGGGGAGAGAAATAAAATAGTATTTCAACTATGTCATAGTTGGTATCAAGATTTTATGACAGACTTGAGAGGTTAAGTTAATATACTAAAGTCACCAAATCATGTGCTCTCCACGAAGAAGGAAAAGAGATATCCATTCATTATAGTAAGTCTGAAGTTATATACTACCCTTTGTTCTTATGTTAACTACAATAACATTGTAATTATGTGCGGTCGAGACAAATATGAAATGGATCGATTTATACATTGCTAAATAAAAGTCCGAGTAGGTGTTGAGTTAACAACCAGGTGAAGTGTTAACAAGAAAAAGGGATTCATGTTAGAGTTTTAAATTATATATATATGAAATATATGTATAGATCATGAGGAAGAGGTATATCCTTACTTATAGATAAAGAGTTAGACTATTGTGGAAATTCCTGCATTGGGTAAGGCCTATGATATTGTAGAAGAGACAATGCTAGTTAGGGAGCAAATGAGACAATCAAGCGAATTTCCATGATAGGGTAACCAGAAAAATAAATAAATAAATAAAATAAAACAAAATAAAATTTTGTTGGGCGCAGGGGAGAGATGTTACACTATAACTATGGATAATTAATAAATTAATCCATGATCATTTTTGCAGATTGATTTTATATTCACATAGTATTAACTAATGTTATTGTAAGGAAATCAAATATTATATAATGAAAAAAGTGTGGACAAAGATCAAACTTTATCCATAATTGATCAATAATCATAAGAGTTCATTATCCATTATCCCATCAATGATAATAATAGTTGATTATCCATAATCCCAAAAATAACCATAGAATTGATTATCCTTAATCCCATTAATTATATTTTAATTAATAAGTTGACTAATAATTGTAGACATAAAAATGGATACTGTGGAGATGTCAAATAACCCTCCTCAAAAACTCACACCACATAAATCTTCAAAATATCAAACTGATTAATAATTTTATATTTGGGTATTGCATTTAACATGTATCTCAAACAATTTTGTTTAAAAGTTTAATATGTAAATGCATATGTAGTTGCATTATGAGTTTAGTTTAGCACCAATAAAAGATTATTTTTATAAATGAATGTACTTAACATGCATATTAAGCAATATAGATTAAAAGTTTAATATGTAAATGCATGATGAGTTTAGTTTAACACTAGTAAAGACTTATTCTTATAAATGAATGTAATTACCTAAATTAAATGAACCTAATTATAAAAATTAAATTTATTGCAAATATTGATAGACATTAATGTATAATAAATATCAAAATATTTATTTCACATTGTTAAAATTTAAAAAACATATAAAAGTTAATTAAATTATAATTTTATTTTAAATTATTATTATTAAAAAAAATTAGTATATAAATAAATAAAAGGTATGTAATAGGATTCTTAATAATGGAGATTTTTATTCTTTTTACCATGGAAATTCTTATCTTTTAAATAAGTCTTTTTACAATACTATGGGCTAATAACTTATCAATTCCACATACCTAAATGTCCACAACTTTACTTAAAGAGAAAATATATATTTTATTTATAATATTTTTTAATTAAGTTGAAAAGAAAAAAGAGAAAAATTACCTTTAAGATAAATCTCAACATTCTTTTTTCACTATTGATAAAAATATTTTGTAAATATTTTGCAAATATTAAATCTCTGTCATCCATATATTAATTATTAATTAATTAAATTAAGTTTCTCAAATTTTTATTCAAAATGAACTATAACAAACAACTCCTTACAAACTACATTTTTATCCTATCTCTTTATGCAAATTAACCATTGTAAAAAAACACATAAATAATTGCTATAGCTGGAAGGAAATTATCAAAACGTTATGTTACCACCCATCATAGTTTTCATGTCAAAATACATTGTAATAATTTATATTAAAAATACAGTAGTTCTTTTTGTTTAACAGTAATGACACACCATGCATTATTCTACATGCCATATTGTTGATATCCAATGTAGCTAACTCATTTCATAAGCCAAGCTAAATGTATGGCCAGGTATGCCTCGATATGATCCACTATGGTAAATGTATTGTACTCGGCTTGGAGATGTTTCTAGAATACCTACCTGTAGTTTTCGGTAACCACCAACCCTATAGGCTGCACGTAGGGACATTTGGCACTTTTGAGTTGTCGATCTACCTATGCCCGATCTGACGATTGTATATGGCCATGATAGGGTTAGTGTAACCAGCCCAGACCAATACCCCAGCTCATTCTTGGAGTTTTCTTCCCTTTTTTTCCCGGATGAAGCTCTGCAGCTATGGAGACCTTACTATGCACAGATATGGTCATCGACTACCCTTATCTCTAGTTAGTTTTCTCTCTACTGGTATTTGACTCTGAACCTAAATAATTTTTCATCCTTGGTTACTCGTTTGGAAGCTCACTGCCGATTCATATCTTTTGGTCTCGACGGGATTTCGAGGCACTCAGAAAGATAGGCACTGTGGTGTACGGTGCATTTGGACACACAACACTCCCTCTGGTAAGTCTATTCAGCGTTCAAAGGTTAATTTTTATACCGTTCTTAAGTTTTTGTCTTTTGTTTGTGTTTTGGTAGGTTATGGGACCACCCACTCGTAACGCCACTAGCCCTCCTCATCTTGGCCACGACTGTTCTAGATTTTTGGTTTAATTCCTTTTACCTCGCTACTTGTAATGTATCTAAGGCTTAGGTTAAGAGGCATTCATGAACCGGGTTTGTTCCTTCAAACATTTTCATAATGGATGTATTTGTTACAATGGAGTGTGTTTAAATAATATTTCAATATTGTTTATTTGAAATTAGTTTCGGCCAAGGGTGTTTTTAGCTCTTTTGGTGACATACATTTGGCTGCCTTTTTTAATATGGTTTTTCTTTACCCTTGGAACTTCCAAGTCTTCACAATGTAATGCTATGATTTAAATGTGTAAAATTTTTGCGGTGATAATCCATTGCTTTTGGTTTCATATAGAATTACAGTCCCTTGTCATTACCATTTTAGGTTGCCACTGTTGTCAGGGTTCCTATCATCCTGCCAACAAGAGTTATTTGTTAATTTACTATTACATTAATATATGAAACTAGTATAATACCTTGAATTAATGCATATACCTGTTTGGTTATTACTGTTGTAACTGTAATATTATTCATGAAATTTTGTAAATTTTTATACCCGATTTCTTACGCCATGAAGGTTTTGCTACACACTAGTTTAGTTTAGTTGACTCATAGATTAATGTTATTTCTGATAAATTTCATGGAATGTATATCATTTATTCATGTCTATTTTTAAAAAAAACATCTGATAGAGAGAACCCTGTACCCCCGGGCTTCCATCTGCCCATGTGGTGTACATAATTTTTCTAAGGTTTGGTATCATACTATTCTAGAATCATATTTGAACTTAACTAATGTCTGTCTATAGTTTGATTCATCGCGAACTATATTCTTAGATTAAAGGTTTTATTTTTGTTATACCATCGCTCCTTGGTGGCCAATTAATGAGTTTTGTCTTCTGGTTTGGATTACAATATTATTTATCTGTTTAACCACAGTACATACTTTAAAACTGTCAACATGGCACGAAACTATTACCATTCACAATAGAACTTACATATTAATGTTATAGAAAATTTTAAGTAATAGGAACACACATATAACTTATAACATTATATTTCAGTTTTCTCATACTTATTTGGTTATTCTCTTAAGTAGAGAACACGACTTGAAAGATAAATTAAAGACTCTTATTTGGATTCCCTACATACCAGATGGGATCCTTCAACCAAACACTGTAGAATCTAATTTGGATTCCTCACCGTGGAAATCCCCTTACTGTTGGAGATACATTTTCAACCATCAACACATACATATCACTCCTCCAAAAAAATTGGGCTACTATTCTCATAAGCCATTGTTATCAATAAGATAACATAAACAAAAATTTTCACACATCAATTAACAACATAATATTAAAAAACAAAGTATATACATTCATTAAAACCATAGACATACCAAATCTCATAGAAATAAAAAAATAGCATTGAACAACACGGTTCATGATTCAAATATGCATAAGTAATATACCTATTTTTATATCTTAAACTAGTTGGAAACTAAGGGAGGGACTTCCACTCTGCACCCAACTATAAGCCAGCTATAATGAAGCTTTCTTATACCTGACCACCCTTGATTTAGATCCAATGTCTGAGGAAATTGTTTCTTAGGGAATTCACACCAAAAGCATGGCTTTTCATCCACGTTATGTAGCCCACTACCCAAGTCGTTTATCAACTTACCTTTAAAATAAAGCACCAAGGTGGTTTACTTGTTGCACCTATAACAAGTGCTAGGTTGGTTTATCAATTTCTCTTAGTAGTGAGCACCACAATGACTCAGTCTTATCTTTTAGTTCATTCACAAGGATTCACCAAAATTTTAGATGGGGTATTGCTTAGTTTCAGGAGTTGGAATCCACTTTCAAGATGGTTTGCCTATTTTCTTTTCATATTTTCCAGGTGGTTTATTAGCTATATAGCAAGCGCCATAATGATTCAATCATCTACTAAGCCCCCCACTCACCACACAAGCTTAAAAAACATAATACGATGGCCTCACGCATTTCACGAGGAATGCACCCTAAATTCATAAGGGCTTAGCTCGTACATAGGGCTCCATAACTAGCTGATATATTACTTTGTATTCTCCTACCAATTCCCAACAACTTCCACATGCTCAACAATCAGCTGGGCACACTCAAATAAGAGGGAAACATATTCCAAGGGAAAGGACCATATCCTAATGGCATGCTGCTAATGGGGAGGTCACAATTCTTCCATTGCAGTGTGTGTGTACAGAGAGAGAGAGAGAGAGAGAGAGAGAGAGAGATTCAATTGGATATAGCTTGGATGGTTAAGAGGTGAAATTTTTATCCTCCCCACACAAGTTCAAATCCCACTTTATGACATGTTTTCTATTTGTGAACCAATTAAAGCTAGAAAGGTACCAATAATATCATTCTCATATAAGTGTTTGAGGGTGGGATGAGATGTTGCTTTTGTGTGTGTGTACACCTACATAAACCCATGCTCAAATCCTACCTTATGACATGTTTTCCCTTCATTGATTGATTGAATCTATCAATGTACCAGTTATCTCATCTCATTCTCTCTTGAGTTATCATTCTCACCTAAGTGCTTGACGTTGGAATGAGATGTTGCTTGTGTTTGTGTACACCTGTATACACCTATGTTCATATCCTGCCTTATGACATGTTTCCCTTCATTGGCTGATTAAATCTAATAATGTACTAGTTATATCATATCATTCTCCCTTAATTTCTTAAGGGTGAGAATCTACCAATTATCTCATTCTCACTTAAGTTATTAAGGCTGGGATGAGTTTCTTTTTTGTGTGTTTGCACATGAAAACACTTATGTTCATCTCCCACTTTATGGCATGTTTTTCCTTCATGGGCCATTTAGAGCTAACAATGTACTAGTTATCCTATTCTTGCATAATTGTATGAGGGTGGGATTAGATGTTGTTGTGTGTGTGTTTTAACAACCCCAAAGTTTAGATTAATCAATTGAACCATCAACTCAAGTCATGTTGCTAATAAGGAGGCCATAAGCAAAGGGTTCAAATTTGGTAAACATATTTAATGTTACTAGTCATTATTGTAACTAGTTAATTCATTACCCTCCATCCAAATATTCTAGGGAAGAGGAATGGATCCCATGAGTTTTCACTTGGAAAAATATGTATATATTCTAAGCAAATAATGTCACCCCATGCTCACGCACTTAATAAAAGAACTAATGTATTGGTACTATGCCGATTCTCCTTGGAATATTTTATATTGAGGGTAAATCAACCATAAATGTATGGGAGGCTTGTAACCCTATATTACACTAAGATATTTAATGATAATACCTTTCTAGCATCTATCAATCTAGTGAAACCTTTGGGCACTATTTTTTTTTAATGGAAAATTCCCTTGGAGAATCCCTCTAGGCACTTACCAACATTTTGGGAATGGTTCCTAGGATAAGTTCTACTAGAAAAAAACATATAAACCTAACCTCAAACCCCCATGTGAATTTGACCTCATGACATTCTTAGCAAATATGGCTTTGGCATGGAAAACTTCTTAAACTAACCATAAAGATTAGGCCTTCTAGATTATTTCTTCTATGTTTCTATAAATAAATATATCTCCAATGCTTACATTAATAATTTCAAGGTTTTGTGTGTGTGTGTATAATTTTGCAACAACAATCTTAGAATTGTATGATTTTCCACTACAATTATACAAACTTTAATCTAAAAATTTCATCATTCATGTATTGAAAATGCTTTAACAATATAAAAATTAGATTTTGTAAAATTAGAAAAGATATTACTAATATAAAATTTTGGATTAATACAAATTGTTTGTATACATGAAATTATACAACATATTACCAATATAAAATCTTGAATTTCTAACTCTTACCAAAAGTTTTATAAATATATACACAAATTTATATTAAAAATGCTTCGATAAAGATCCACAGGGTTGTGGATATACAATGATCGGATGCTTTGTTAAGGTACTCCTTCATACAATTGGGTAGCTTTTGTTGATTCCATAAAAGATGCATAAGGAGGCTCGACAAAAGGGAGAGGAATTGGAAGCTTGGGGAGTGACTTATTTAGAGGGCCCACATCTTGGGGGTGACTTATTTAGAGGGCCCACCAAATAAGTAAACCAAGGAGCAATACCATCCTCCTGTTTTAAACTAAAATGACCTGTACACGAGATGGAGAACTTCGCATCAAGAGAGGGACCACACAGTGCTAGAGTACACTAACATCTAAGTCACTCGTTCAATTCCCCCGCTAGATCAGAATGATATATTGGACATGTTGAAGATGTAATATTGCCAAGCTTAAAAGAAATACTTCTATAAATACTCAAAATAACACCATAAGAAAATTATGCATATATAAATGATAATATCATATAATTATATAAATAAAAACAAAACGAAATATTATATATATATAAACTAAACCAAATGATTATTAAAAATATTTCTAATAATATTATATAATTATAATAAATAATATTAAATAATATATTATATAAATATCAAGGATTATATCTAGATCAAATATTTATTTCCCTTCATTAAAAAGATTCTAAATTGATTTTTAAAAAAATTATTAAATTGAAAATTAAACTACAAAATTAAACTTTCCCACTTTGTTAACCATAAAAATTTTCTCTCAAAAATCCTTTTTATATAATGAGGAAAAAATGAAAGTATTAGCCATATAAATGAAAAATATTTCGTGAGTTAAATTACACCTAAATCTAATATTACAAGAAAATTATAAAAATCAATATTGAATATGTTAAAAAATATAAATTTGATTTTTTAAAATAACATATATATACATATTTATATTTCTTAAAGGATAAAAAAGTCGAAAGATTATCATTTTCCTATTTATCCCGTGAGATCATCCATCAATACTTCGAATACTATTCACATCCTCTTGTAACTCATTTATATTCAAGATAGTAGTTTCGTGTAACTCGTTTATATTGGATAACGAACGCATAGATAATGAGCACTTTATTTTCATATTTATAACCATTGAAAGAGGATTCCAAAGATCTCAGCAGTAATGCCTTGTACATTTGAATGACTAAAGCTGCAAAGTAAAAAATAATCACAAACAAAATATAAGATATTTTTTTATGTGAAAGCACAAATAAAGGTACAAAATTAAAAAAAAAACCTATGGAAAAAAGTAATCACAAACAAAATATAATATTTTTATTTGAAAGCACAAAATTATATCATTAGATTGTTGGAGATGCATTACCAATAGTAGTGATAGGTTTTCTACAAACCAGAGTACATATAATTTTAGGGTCATGCGGTAGAGAGAATAAATAACATAAATACACAAAATCTTGATTGATATTTATTATTATTCTTTCACCATGCCAGGAATGAAATTATTTTATATGTAGTTACGATTAATAAGAAAAACTTCAAGCTTCGTCCAGCACAAACTACTGCCAATAATGTGACCTTTTCTCTTTGATTTCCTCAGCCATGGACTAGCTATCATGTTGTAGACATCATGGAGAATCGGTTTCCAAAATCGCAGATGACACTGGCCATTCCGGTTGAACCAAAGCTCAGCCCTCATAGTTGGCTACTTATTTTCATCCATTCATTCATTAAATAAAGGTAATCGACTCTAATGTCTGTCATGAAAATTGAAAGAAAAATTAGAAAATGAACGATAGTTCATAACGAAGGATCAAAACAATTCCTATATTGGCATTTTAGCTCACGGACAAATTTATCTATGAGATAATATGCAATTTTCTTATACCATTTGTCTTCTGTAAAAGAGATCTGCGGCGGGGTTCAGATGCAACAAAGTCGAGTGTAGAAGGGGGAGGAGGCCCATATTCGTGGGCATAATGTGACAGTCTGGGGAGTATTATGGAGTTGATAAGCTAACTCAGAAAATACAACCAAACATCCATTCGTATTCTGCATAGCTTGCTCAATTTTGTTAGTTTGGAAGCAAAACCAGGAGTTATGAATACAACATCGCAATGGCATCAGAATCAATGCAATGACCAGCCATGTGACGGCTGTGACTATCTCCGAACTCTTATGATTTAATCAATTAAACTTTATTTTAATTTGACATGAAATTAGTTGAAATGATCATTTCAACTAAATAATATATTGATAAATAACAATCTAGAAAGTAAATAATATAATAAAGTAACAATTTTAATCTCAATAGTGTATTAAAAAATACCATTTTTTATGATCGTTAAAGTTACCGCCAATAATATCATGTATATATATTTTTATTTAAACTAATATTATTTTAAAAATGATGTTACAAACTATAAAAATATATTATTAAAATGGTAATTTGTCATTTCTTAGTCGATAGGTATGGATGTTGAGTGACATGTTATTTAATGCATTGCAATGTATAGTTGTATAAGAATAATTATTTATAAAATTGTAACAAAGTAATTATAAAAAATTATTAGTAAAATGGAAATAAATATAAATATAAGAAAAAAAAAATATAAAAATAGGTAATATAGAAATAAATATAAATATAAGAAAAATCAAAATATATAAAAATTGTTAATAGAAATAAATATATTTTAGTTTTTGGTATTGGTTTTATAAATATTGATAAATATTGATGAGTAATGAGAGTTTTCAAAAATATGTTAAAGAGAAAGAGCTTAAGAGTTTAGGTAAATATTGTCTTTATTGGAAGTGAAAATAGAGGCTTCATGGGAGGATTTTTTCTAGGGAGGACTACCAATATTTAACTTTTTCAAAATGTAACAAAGTTAGTTGATAGACAAGTTCCCATGCTTGGATATGGGTCATGACATCAACAATATTGTCGTCTTGGACTTGTAGTTGTTGTACTATATCATAAAATTATTTTTGTTTAGTGTTTAATTTCATTTGCACCTTGAAAGAAAAATTGATAAAATCAAAAGATTGACATTTTCTAGATTTATACTAGTGAGCTAATGTTTTAGCACAATGATATTTCTCTCATAATACTTTATCTTCTTCCCAATGTCAATAGCCTTATGGACACCAGCTTTTGATAGAGTAAACTAGCAGTAAAAAAAAATAACAAAAAGTAAAAAATAAAAAATTCATCACCATGGTCTCAGTAGTGAGAATGATTTCATAACTCCAAGGAAATTCTCATAAATTTGTGCCTCTACCTTATTACTTTGCTTCATATACTTATCTACTTATACAATATAAATAACTGCAAATTTACAACTTTGTCAACTAGTTTTGGAATAAAATCATCACTACCTACAACCATGCTCACACCAATTTATTAGCGAAGGTTTGAGTAGTGATGACTTATTTCATTTATGAAGAATGTTGTTGCTATATATTGAACTCATTGGCATTGGCATTTTGTGCCAATTATTTTCCATTTTTTCTTGTCTCAAAAACTTTTTTTTCATCCCGATTTTTCTCCTATTCTCCTCTACTCTTCAACATTATCTTCAAGTTCTCTTTTAGCTAGTTCCTATTGCTTTTCTCTTCTACTCTTCAACATTATCTTCAAGTTCTCTTTTAGCTAGTTCCTATTGCTTTATTTTTTCTATTTCAACTTCAGCTCCTTGTTTTTCTTCTCTTCCCCTATCTTTCTCCACTTCAAATATATTTATGTTAGTTTGAACGTTTTCCTCGCATTTATTCCTTTTTGCTTGTTTCTTCTTTGATTCAATCTCTTGCATTATTTTCTTCTTATCTTCTACATAAAAATTGGCTTTCTTTTCAGATTCTACTCTTCATTAACATTTCTACCTTCACTCTAGGATTGACCTCTTTGGTATTTCTTATTCCATAGCTATATTTACTTGCACCTCTTCTTTTCTTTTGGCCTCAACCATTTCTCTAGGTTTTTATAGTGCTTCCAACCTTATGTTTTCTTGCTCTTTCCTTTTTTGCTAAAGAACTTATCTTTCAACTTTAACAAAAATTAGCTTCCTCTTTATTTTTCCTCAGCAATAACCTATATATTAGTCAATAATTATTCATAATTTAATGTTTGTATGCATATTTTAAAGGTAATTTTATTCATGCTTTTAATGGTAGAAGATTCATCGTAACTTTTCGATTTTCAACAATTCTCAGGGGAGTGCAATATGGAAGATAATATATTTGATAATATGAAGAGATGGGAGTTTTAAATCATTGATAAATTCAAGAGTTGGTGGTGGTGACAAGAGATGAAATGCCACTTCAACCACAATTGGTAGTAGAACCGTTCGAACGATGGGCAGTGGATTTTGTTGGACCATTCAACCCACCACCGAACCATAAAATATGCATACTAGTTGCCATAGATTACGTAACAAAGTGGGTAGAAAAATTGGCCTTATCAAGAGCCACGAAAGAATCTATAATTAAATTCCTTTTTGAGCTATTTGTGAGATATGGTTTACTACAAGAAGTGATAACCGATGTAGGGGCACAGTTTGTGGGTAATAAAATTACAACCACCCTAAAGAATCACCATATCATCCATAGAGTCACATCTCCTTACCACCTGCAGGCAAACAGGCAGGTCGAAAGTACCAACAAATTCCTTGAGGAAATTCTTACTAAAACAGTATCAGCACATCGCCAGGACTGGGCCACTAGACTACCAGAGGCCTTGTGGGCTTACCATGCAATGTGGCGAAACACCATAGGATATTCTCTGTATCATATGGTCTTTGGAAGAGAGCCTATTTTTCCTATTGAATTCGAGATAAAGACCTTAAGGACAACATAGGAGGTAGGGTTGGACTTGATGGAGGCTTAAATTAAAAGACTCCAACAAATAAATGAGCTAGATGAAATACGACTACTAGCTCTGCAATGCACAGAAATCATACAACAGCAACGAGCTAAGTAGCATGAAAACCTCATAAAAAAGAAGAAATTCCAAAAAGGAGATTGGGCACTTATCTATGACTCCAGATTCAATATTTTCTAGGGAAGTTGCAAACAAGGTGGCTCAGTCCATACGAAGTTCAAGAAGTACACAACAATGGTACCCTCACCTTGACCGCCATAGATGGGTCTGGTTCTACATTTCGAGTCAATGGGCACAAAGTGTGCCTCTATCACAAACCTCTTACAAAGGAGACTTTCTGCCATCAGGTACGCAATGATCCTATTATCCAAGTTCCAGCATAAGGGGGTGATAACCCCACAACTTTAAATACATAGGAGCCTTTTGTTTCCTTTTGTAAATATTGTATATAATTTCCCTGCAATTTTTTTATTATTCTGTTGTACATTCTTCATATTCACAATGGTGTCATTTTCCTTCATCACCCCTTGTTTTTCTTGTTCTTTTTGTTGTTCAAATATTAGAACGACTACTTTTCAATCCCATTGAACAGTTGTTGTTCAATCGGATTGAAAAACCGTGTTTTTGCGATTTTTTTCTTTGTTGTTCAAATATTTGAACGACTACTGTTAAGTCCCATTGAACAGTTGTTGTTCAATCAGGTTGAAAAACCATGTTTTTGTGTTTTTTCTTTGCAGTTCAAATATTTGAACGGCTGATGTTCAATCCCAATCAACAACTACTATTCAATTGGATTTAACAGCCGTGTTTTTGTGTTTTTATTCATTGGTGTTCAAATATTTCAACGGTTGTTGTTCAATCCAATTGAACACTTGCTATTATTCAATCAGACTGAACAATCGTGTTTTTCATTTTTACGACTGCTGTTAAAATCTTTGAACGACTGTTGTTTAATCCAATTAAACAACTTCTGTTCAATCAGATTGAACAGTCATGTTTTTTTGTGATTTACTTTGTTGTTTAATCATATAGAACAACTGATTTTTTCCCTCTTTAAGCATGATTCTTCTTTCTTTTTTTGATGATCTCTCCTCACAAAAACCTCTCCTCGTCCCACACCCCAGCTGTAAAACACATTTTTGAGTGGGAATTGGCACCTGAAGAGGAGAAAAGTAGCAATATTACTAATATGATGATCCTTTGAAAATTTAATGGAAATCTCTACTCCGGAAGCTGACATGGTAAATCTATGCAATGGACGGCTAAGACATCTCCTATTTAAACATGTTATTACACAATACAAAGTCTTATAATGGTATATCTTTCTACACTCTCGAGTAGTATTTCCCTTTGCCATAAATATTTAGGAATAAGGAGTATTAATTGTATTGGCATTCTTTTTCTTACTTCACACACCATCCTTAACTCTTAAGGAGTTAATGAGCCTCCCTTCATGTATAAAGAATAAATATTATGCTTGCATGAAATTTTTTAAAAGAGAATAGGGGGTCTCATCATGAGCCAGCCTACCATGATCATAAGGGTTTAGTAGGTGACATGCCCACAATGGCCAACACACTAGGGTAATGACCTTCTTAACTGCTTGAAGGACAGGAGGTCTCATCACGAGCCAACCTACCATGATCATAAGGATTTAGCAGGTGAAACGCCCACAATGGCCAACACACCAGGGTAATGACCTTCTCAATTTCTTCAAGGACAGGAGGTCTCATCACGAACCGGTCTGATCACTCTGTTAGAACTCTAGTGAGTGGCACCTTGACTATCTAGCCACCAAACCAGCACGATGATCTCTCCATAAAATTGGAAAAATAACTACTTTTACATAAAGGATTCTGGCTCATTTTTCGGGTTAAAATAGCAACCCTGTCGATGCTATGAATGCTAGCTAGCAGCAGTGGCTCTGTTTGTGGTATGAGATTATATTATAACGATAGCCAATTACTCTTACATATAACTTATCTCGTATTTCCATCCATTTCCAAGATAAATCAACTACTCAAATTAGTGATAATACTATTTGAATGCATAAGTAGCTATAAATGAACTATGCTTTCATGTTTGAATTCTGGGATGACAGCACCAATCATTATCTATCATAGTCATGCTTCCATCACACCATACCATTAAATAATGACATCCTATCATAATAATTGTTGTATTGCTTTCTTCCCTTCTTTGGTCAATTTTGCATGAGATACACTTATGATAAATTCCAATTCCAACCTTTAAAACCGCACGCATTCATAATTGTTACAATCACTCCTCTTTTCTTGAGCTCCAAGGCCACGGACATCGTTATCGTGTACAGACTGTGATTACTGATCCTTGACATTTTCCCACATATGCATTCATGATTGATTAAATCTCTCTTGTACTTAAGGAAGTGGACGCCCTTATTTCGATAGAGGGGGTGTAAATATCCATCAATATTAAGCATGTGAATTCCCTACACAAATTTCGTTGGATATGCTAATAATACCAAAAGATCATTGCAATTACGATATGAAGTTACCTACATTTATGACAGAAGGCCGCAATTTATTTTTCTCTTGTATGAAGTGTTTATTCTAACCGATAGGGCTGAAAGGAAATATAGACAGAAGGAGAAATTAACTCAATAGAACGCATCAGCCATGGGAGGGAACTCTCTCTGGAATGAACCTACGAACTTCCCAATCTCAGACGCAACTCAGACCATTCTCCAACTAGTTGGTTGGCTACCATACTTACACAAATTGCAAGGGTTTGACATAGATATAGCAATTGAATTCCTGAATAACCTACAGGAGGGACATACCAGAATCAATGGAAGGATTATACTGGTCACATAGGATATCATTGCTGAAGTTTCTGGAATGCCAAAAAAGGGAGAAATATTGACCGAAAAGCACCTTCTTCTACGAGAGGAAATTGGAGTGTACCAGGATCCAGGAGAACCATTGGAATAGAAAGGAAAGGGGATTAAACCTACCTCTCTACAACAACCGTGGTAGGAATTGGTAGCATTCATCTAAATATTCATCACATGCGATAGATGCCATGACGTGGTAAAACCCTGTCAACTCAAATTGTTAGTTGTTCTTAAACATAATATTTCAGTTAATCTGCCTTCTTGCTTAAATTCTGTACATGACACTGTTGTTCGAATGAGAAAGGCTAAAAACCTCCAAGCAGTCGTCAACCACCATGGTTTAATCCAGTTAATTATCATGCATGAATTAGGCAAACAACAGACATCCTAGGACAACTTTGTTAACCATGTTGTGCATGCACATGAGGAAAACCCTGTCGGGACTGAAATTGAGCTCCCTAAAATGAACATACCTAGAGGAAGAAGAATGAAAAAGACCCATGCTTAGAAAACAAAACCAAGCAAGCGAAGATGGTCCAAAAGACTGCAATTACAACAAGAAACCTTGGAAAAGCCATAGGAGGTAGGGCCATCCCATTCACCACCTTGAAGCCCTCAAAACATACCATTATAAGACTACGAGAAAGATATGGATTGAGTTCTAGAGAAAATGAGGGCATCCTGTGAAGCTAGAAGCCCATCTGAATAGCTGTGGAGCAAGAGGAATTGTTAAATGAATCTGCCACCGCCAGCAGCTCTGGCCGCAGTTAGATATTACCTCACCAAGATGAATCTCAAGGTTTTAGGGCCTTGTCTCCTCCCAATAGTGATGGGGTGAATAGGGAAGAGCAGGTAGAAGGTGTAGCAGAATCTGAAAATCAATCAGAAGACACCATCCCCTTAGAACTAGAGAAAACGAGGGCATCATGTGAAACTAGAAGCCCATCTGAATAGCTGAGGAGAAAGAGGAACTGGTAAACCAATCTGCCACTGCCAGCAGCTCTAGCCATAGTTAGATATTACCTCACCAAGATGAATCACAAGGTTTTAGAGCCTTGTCTCCACCCAAGAGTGATGGGGTGAATAGGGAAGAGCAGGTAGAAGGTGTAGCTAAATCTGAAAATCAGTCAGGAGACACCATCCCCTTAGAACAAAATGCAAGCATGGAAACAGTCCCTCTAACGCCTGAAGGGAATAATATCTCACCCAATTGGGAAATTAATGCGAAAATAAGCTCTGGAGTACAAGTAGAAAATATCATCACATAAAACCTTGAAAATGGCACCACCATTCCTGAAAAAAAGGTTGCTGCTCCTCCATCCCATGCCAGAACCAGGCCAGAAGAGAATTTCGCTGAAAAGAAGTTGAAGAAAATGAGAATAACTTGCAAAAGGTTAAGGAAAATGATAAAACGTTTGAGGAAACAGCTGAAGGAAGTAATCAAGGCTCGGAAGCCTAAGAAATAATTGGTTACCACAGAAACCCAAACAGAGCTTGTCACCAATTTGATAGACACTGCTGAGGTTGAGGTACAGACTGACTTAGCAACTACTGCTGAGATTGAGGTACAGACAGACCTAGTGGACACTATTGAAACCTTTGTTCAAACTAGGCTGGACTTTAGAGAAGAAAAGGGAACCCAAACAGTGGAAGCCTGTGCCTACGCTCTTCTGGTAGAAAAGGCTGCAAATCAAAAATTGCATAATGAATTAATTCGAACACAGCATGAGTTAGCACAATGCAGAAAGGAAGTAGTGCCCACACAAGAGTATTAGGCACTGTTAAAGAAATTCACAGACCTTTCTGCAACAGAGCATGAGACATTTTCTCAACTCAGAGAAGAAAAAGCGAAGGTAAAGAAAGCACAAGATTAGGTGGGACAAGCTAAGAAGCAAGCCACTATGGTTTTCTCTCTGTACTCTGATGTGCTAACATGCAGGGCACCAACCACCAATTATGCCCTATTTCTAGTAGAACGGTAGCTGTTACTAAAGATCAAGGCCATCGGGGCAGGGAAGCCCATGAATTTTAAAACCATAGAGGAATTTTTCCATTGGTGCAATGATCAAAATGAGTAGGTCTAATACCTCTTGTGTGAACTATACATGCACAACTTCTTCTTATAGGAGGACAGGGACAGTAATCCCAGCTCCTTTACAGAAGATATTCAGTTCTAGGCTTTCCTCTCTTTTTCTAAGAACCAGACTCGATGGGCTAAAGCCCACAACATTTTCTAGAAGAGGGAACATGGCCTAGACCTGTGGGTTAGAGGGCAGCCTAGTAGACCCCTGCATCTATTCAGACAACATAAGAATTTCATGCAAAGAAAGGGAGTAAGGACTAAAATGGGGCCTATCCATAAGGAAATTATATAACATGGTTAGGATTCTTTCAAGGACATTCAAGAAGCAGCCAAGCAAAGGTGTATGGCCTCCACGAACAACGTGAAAAACAGAGAGACATTTGGCTACAAAAACTTCAAAGCGACTACCTCCAGATTCCTTTTATACAAAAATCTGGTCTTAAACATGGGCCCTATATGGATAGGATTCAAGTACATATGCCCTCTCATCTGGTAGCCCCTGAGGGTTATGATCATGGTTACGACCTGCGAGAAGGGCACACAAATGCCTCCTTTGCAAATATCAGATAGAGACATGGCTTCTAAGCTTATAAAGAAGAAGTCTACCCTGTCTATTCTCTGACTTAGTTACACCTCAATCATTTGTTTGCATGAGGACCTACAAATAGCTAAGTGGGGGAGTATGTTGGGCCGAGAATGGGGGACGTTTTCACCCTTCCTTTACCAAAAATTTTTATCCACCTTTACGAATTTTTCCTCATATTAACAGTAAAGGAAAGGAAGATTAAGGTAGAATCAGGACAAAACGAACTAACAGTAAAAGGGATGTTTTACAATGGGAAATTGACTTGTTATATCTTTATTTACGAGGAAATAAGTAGTTGTATCAATGATGACCAGAAGACAGCTGATAGATAGAGACTAACGAAACCATGATGACTACCATGGACCGGCGGAAGAGGGAAAGGCACCTCCATGTCTGAAGAACTCAAACAACATCCACAAGCAACAAAATCTCGTATGGAAAATATTGTTACCACTGTTGTAATCACCTTGAAAAGGTCGAAAATGAACAACATAGATAGATCAGAATAGAGACTTTATTCTATAATAGATGTATTGGGACATGATTGTCCAATTATATCAATGTATTAACTTTCAGCTTAATAAAGGTCTTGGCATTTTTATAGTCAATTTCTGAGTTTTTCGTAGTCACAAACTTCTAGTGGTTTAGGCCCAGCCCTGGGAATTTCTGTGCTAATCTCTATGGTATACGTTCAATTACAAAATTTATGTTTCAATCATCAAATACATTTTATGAGATATCATTTAATTGGTTGAATTGTGAACATAAGATACTATAGCTTTCTCTTTCATTATAATAGTTCATTATTCATGTTTCCTTGTTTACAATGAATGCTTTCATAGTTTTTATATGCTTTCATCATTTCCCAATGCTTTTATACTCGTTTCATTTTTTTTAGCATGACTGTTGTTCAATTATGTATATAGCTAAGAGTTGGATCTTTCCATCAGTAATGTAAGGCATCTAGTTGTTAATTGATTCAGAGAGATTTCATCTATTTAATTTAAAAAGAGAATTCCATTGCAAAATTAGATAAGAAATTACTATTCAATTTATTGAAGCTCTTGTTCAATTCCATAGGATTGTTTTTCAATTCATTTGTATGTTGTTCAATCATAGGTTGCTCTTTTCTGCACTTACTTAGACAGAATAGTTAAACAGAATTTTACAATTCCATTTCCCTTTGAATTGATTAAGCTTTGAGAATTAGATAGTCCTCTTTATGGTAATATAGAGTAGTGGTTCTTTGATATCACTTGCATATACTATGCTCACAGTCTTGAAATAATAAGAGTTTCCCTAGGTTGACAATTGAATGAGAAGCATCGAAGTTGGCTATAACAGTCACCTTTATGACCCAACAGAAGTGTCAGTGACTTTTGGGTGTCCTAAGGAGGGAGTGACGTCAAGTTATGTTAGGAAGTGTTAAGGCATGCTAGAGGCTAGGGAACACATGCAAATATGTGTTAGGTTCCAGGGTGTGCCAATGCTTGCCAGGCTGGAGTGTTTGGGAGTGGCTCAGAAAAATAAGGGAGCACTTATCTCAAATGCATGGAAGTGAATGAATAAGAGTGTGTAACAATGAGTATCAGTGAGTTCTAGGTGCTCTAAGGAGGGATTTTAAAGGTATGATAGGTAGTGCCAAGGAATTCTAGAGTGCGAGGGCGACGTGCTAGGATGTGCCAAGTGCTAGGTTGCGTCAATGCATGCTAGGGAGTGCCATGGAAACACAAGGGAGAACTAGTTCAAAATGCATGAAAATGAATGAATAAGGATGTGTGATAGGGAGTGTCAATGAGTTTCAAGTGTGCTAAGGAGGGAGTAGCAAGGTTATATGCTAGGAAATTCCAAGGTATGCTAGAGTGCTAGGACATGTCATGGAGTGTTAGTGTGTGCTAGGGAGTGCCAAAGCATGCCAAGGAATGGAGGGGATGCTAACGCATGACAGATAATGCCAAGGGATTCTAAGACGCGCTATGCAATATGGGATGTTAGGATGTAAACTTTGTTGCTAATTTATTTTACTCCCACAATTGGATGTGAGCCTTGTCTTGGTAACTTGTTAAGTTGGATGAGTTGAAATTGGACATGAGTAGCAAAAGATGAGTTATAGGTAGATTTTGGGTGAAAAAGGCATATTTTCAATTTCCACGACACATGAGAATCTGGGTTTTCTTTTAGAATATTTAATGCAAACACACTCAAGTGCCAGAACATATCTTCTTTAATGCACAATGAAATATACACAAATCAAGGAATCTAATAGTGCACATGATAATTTTCCCATTTTCAAACCCTTCTTCATTATATTACAAACTACAATACAACAAGCTAGAGTTCATGTAACATGGATCGTGACCCTTTACAATCACACTGAAACAAGGAAAACAACCAGGGCTCAATCACCCTTTCCAACACTTTTGATGGGTCCCATGCATCATTATGGCACTCATGGACCCAAGTATGCCTTCTAGAAGGCCCTAAGACATAAGTTGACCTCTTGTGAGGCTCATTATTCCATGTATGAGCTGATAGCTTGGTCGGATTGTCACCAAAATTTAGGGTTACTTGCATATTATTTTATGTTTAGGGGCTAATGTAGGCCCATAAGCTAATTCTATCAACTCCTAATCAATGTATAAATAGGAGTTAGTTGGATTCATTTGTATCATCACTTGACTTGGGATCTCCCTATCTTTAGAGAACTTTGAATTTTTCGTTGGAGGACTATTTTGGATGATGGATGCATTTTGATGTATGGATTGGACCATTTTTATCTTCAAGCTTTGTTTTTATCTTAACTATGCTTCATAGTAATAAATACAATTAAATCAAGTGACCAAATTTTCATTATGAATACCGACCATAGTTACAAAATCAACATCTTGAATTCAATATGTATCGAGATATTATGGTGAGCATCAAAAGGGTCGATGTGTGTAATTGTATGTGCTATAGACGTTTACATATCTTGTGAAAACTAGGGAAACTGTCATGAACACAAATTTACAAAAGTTAGAAACTTTTTTAAATGAAATAAAAATAAAAATACATAGCCTATTATAGGGGAATAAACTATGATACCTTAAGAACATAATGTATTAAGAGAAATGAAGGAAAAATGAAATATTATTATTGGAAGTGCTTATAATATTGCTCAACTAAAAAATTTATATGTCTTGGTAATGAAGGAAAGGGCTTGGAAAAAAAATAATAGTTGTAACTTTTGACTCGAAACGAAATAGCTTTTATTCAATAAAACAATTAACTCTTGCAAGTGGTATTTACCTTAAATAATTTATATTCCTTTTGAATTATATTGGGATGTGACATGTTGCTATGCAGGTTAATAAGGAGGAATTATCATAACGTATATAAGAATTCCCTTCATACTTCTTTATTACCATATACATTTACCATCGCTCACATTCCCCTTCAGGTAATCATTTCCTTTCAAGGGTATTTCTATAGTTTCTACAAGTGTTTTAGATGTTTTATATGATTGTTAGGTTAGCGTATTCATCTTCTAATGTGCAAGAATCCTATGTGGAAATGAAATCTATATCTTGTCTTTTTGACATGCCTTTATCTCCTCCAAGAAACCAAACCTAGCTTACCCTAGCCTATCTTCATCTAGCGTGGACTACTCTATCCTAACCTAGCATAGTCTACTCTAGGTTATCCTAACCTCTCATGGTGTAGACTAGCCTACTCTATCCTATATTAGCCTAACATATCCTAACAAAGCCTACTCTAACCTAGCCTAGCCTAGGCTACTATAGCGTTTCCTACAATGCATAGCTTACTCTATCCTAGCCTAAAATACTCTAGGATACTTAACCTAGCCTAGCCTTCTAGATCCTAACCTAGCCTACTATTTCCTAGACTTGGTGACTCTTTTCTAGCCAAACATGCTCTAGCCTAGCCTAGCCTAGCATAACCTAGCCTACTATAGTCTACCCTAGCCTTCTCTAGTGTAGCCTAGTGTTCTCTAGCCTAGATTTCTCTCAACTTAGGTTAGCCTACTCATGGTTAGCCTAGCCTAGTCTACTTTAGGTTAGCCTACTTAGCCTAGTGCAGTCTACTATTGCCTAAGCTAGCTTACTCTTTGCTACGATAGCCTACCCTTGCTTAATTGAGCATACTCTATTCTAAACTACCGTACCCCACTCTATGCTAGTCTAGTTTAGCTTACTCTAGCTTACCCTACTCTATCCTAAACTACTCTATTCAAAACTACTCTAGTCTAGCCTACTCTTGCATAACCTAGCATAGCCTACTCTAGCCTAACATAACCTACTCCAGTTGACCCTATCATAGCTTGACCTATTCTACTCTAGCCTAGCCGAGCCTAACCTGTCCTAGCCATACCTACTCTATCCTAGCATAGTCTATCCTAACATTGTCCACTCTAGCCTATTCTAGCCTCTAGCTCACCCTATCCTAACCTAGCCTAGTCTACTCTATCCTAGCTTAGCTTAAAGTAGCCTAGCCATACCTACTCTATCCTAGCCTACTCCATCCTAAAATATTCTAGTCTAGACTATTCTAGCCTAGCCTAGCCTAGTGTTGCCTAACCTAGCCTAGCCTAACCTAGCCTAGCCTAGCCTAGCCTAGCCTAGCCTAGCCTATCATAACCTAGTCAAGCCTAGCCTACAACCACCTAGTGTAACTTATCCTACACTTTCCTAGCCTAGCCTAGCCTAGCTTAACCTAACCTAGCCCACCCTAGCCTAGCCTAACCTAGACTAGCCTAGACTAGCCTCTTATAGACTAGCCTAACATAGCCTTGCCTAGCCTAACCTAACTTGGCCTACCTTAGTCTCACCTAGCCTAACCTAGCCTAACCTAACCTAACCCAGTCTAGCCTAACCTAGCCTAACCGAACCTACCGTACCCTGGGCTACCCTAGGCTAACCTAGCCGTTCCTAGCCTAGCCTAGTCTACCCTAGCTTAACCTAACCTAGCCTAACCTAACCTTAGCTAACCTAGGCTAACCTAGCCTTGACTAACCTAGCCTAAACTAACCTAACCGAACCTAGCCTAACCTAACCTAACATTGGATAACCTAACCTAACCTAACCTAACATAGGCTAGCCTAACCTAACCTAGGCTAGGCTAGCCTAGCCTGGCCTTGCCTAGGATAGCCTAACCTAACCTTGCCTTGCCTAGCCTAACCTAGTTTACCCTAGCCTAGCCTAGCCTAACTTAACTGAACCAAAACAAAACTAACCTAACCTAGCCTAACCTAACCTAGCATAGCCTAACCTAGCCTAACCTATCCTAGCCTAACCAAGCCTAACCTATCCTACCCTAGCAGAGCCTAACCTAACCTAGACTAACCTATCCTAGCCTAGCCTAGCCTATCCTAGCTTATCCTAGCCCAGCTTATCCAAACCTAGCATGGTCCAGCCTATCCAAACTTAGCCTAGCCTAGCATATCCAAACCTATCCTAGTCCAACGTAGCCTACAGAGCCTAGCCTAACCTAGCCTATCCTAACCTAACCAAGCCTAACCTAGCCTAGCATAACCTAGCCTAACCTAACCTAACCTAGCCTTTCCTAGCCTAGCCTTCCATAACCTAGCCTAGCATAGCGTAACCTAGCCAAGCCTAGCCTAGCCTAGCCTAGACTAACCTTGCTTAGTGTAACCTTACCTTGCCTAGCATAGACTAGCCTAGATTAATCTAGTATAACTTAACCTAGCCTAGCCTAACCTATCATTGCCTAACCTAGCCTAACCGAACCTAACCTAACCTTCCCTAGCCTAACCTAACGTAACCTTACCTAGCCTAGCCTATCTTAACTCATCCTAGCCTTACCTAGCCTAGCCTAGCCTAACCTATCCTAGGGTTAGCTAGACCAGCCTTACCTAGCCTACCCTAGACTCACCTAACATAACCTATCCTAGCCTAGCAATACCTATCCTAGCCTAACCTCGCTTAGTCTAACCTAGCCTAACCTAGCATAACCTATCCTAGCCTGACATATCCTTGCCTCCCCTAGCCTAACCTACCCAAAATTAACCTAGCCTTGCCTTCTGTAACCTCGCCTAGCCTTACATAGCCTAGGCTAGCCCAACCTAGGCTAACCTAGGCTAACCTAGCCTAGCCTAGCATAAGCTAACCTAGTGTAACCCAACCAATCCTAGCATAACCTAACCTAGCCTAACGTAGCCTAGCTTAAACTAGCCTACCCTATCATAACGTTTGCTAGCCTAACCTTAGCTAGCCTAGCCTAAGCATGCCCAACCCAACCTTGTCTAACCTAAACTAACCTAACCTAGCCTAGCCTATCCCAATGTAGCCTAACCAATTCTAAGCTAGCCTAGCCTAACCGAGTCTACCCTAACGTAGCCTAACCTAGCCTAGGATAACTGAGCCTAACCTAACCTAGCCTAACCTATCCTATCATAGCCTAGCCTACCCTAGCCTACCCTAGCATAGCCTACCTTATCCTATCCTAGCCTAGTCTATCCTAGCCCAGCTTATCCAAACCTAGGCCATCCTAGCCTATCCAAACCTAGCCCGGCCTAGCCTACCCAAACCTATCATACTCCAACATAGCGTATAGACCCTAGCCTAACCTATGCTAGACTAACCTAGCATATCCTAACCTATCCAAGCCTAACCTAGCGTAGCATAACCTAGCCTAACCTAACCTAACCTAGCCTTGCCTAGCCTAACCTTCCGTAACCTAGCCTAACATACCATAACCTAGCGTAGCCTAGCGTAGCCTAGACTAACATTTCTTATCCTAGACTTACCTTGCCTAGCCTAGACTAACCTAGCTTAACCAAGCATAACTTAACCTAGCCTAGCCTAATCTATCATTGTCTAACATAGCTCAACCAAACCTAACCTAACCTTCCCTAGCCTAACCTAACCTAGCATTACCTAGCCTAACCTAGCCTAACATATCCTAGCCTAACCTATCCTAGCCTTACCTAGCCTAGCTTTACCTAGCCTACCCTAGACTAACCTAACATAACCTTTCCTAGCCTACGCTAGACTAACCTAACATAACCTTTCCTAGCCTAACCTAACCTAGCATTACCTAGCCTAACGTATCCTAGCCTTACCTATCCTAGCATAGCCTAACCTATCCTAGCCTTACCAAGCTTAGCCTTACCTAGCCTACCCTAGACTAACCTAACATAGCCTTTCCTAGCCTAACCATACCTATCCTAGCCTAACCTCAACTAGCCTAACCTATCCTAACCTAACCTAGCCTAACCTAGCATAACCTATCCTAGTCGCACATGTCCTTGCCTAACATGTCCTTGCCTAGCCTAGCCTAACCTACCCAAACTTAACCTAGCATTGCCTTGGGTAACCTCGCCTTGCCTTGTGTAACCTCTCCTAGCCTTGAGTAGCCTAGCTTAGCCCAACCTAGGATAATCTAACCTAGCATAAGATAACCTAGCCTAACCCAACCTATCCTAGCATTACCTAACCTAGCCTAACCTAGCCTAGCCTATCATAACGTTTGTTAGTGTAACCTTTACTAGCCTAACCTTAGCTAGCCTAACCTAACCTTGCCTAACCTAACCTAGTTTAACCTAACTAAACCTATCCTAGCCTAACCCAATGTATCCTAGCATAGCATAGCATCGCGTAGCCTAGCCTAGCCTACACTACCCCAACCTAGCCTTGCCTAACCTAGCCAACATAGGCTAGCCTAACCTAGTCTAGCCTAACCTAGCCTAACCTACAGTAGACTAACCTACCCTAGCCTCGACTATCCTAACCTAGAATATCCTAACCTATCCTATCCTAGCCTACCCTACCCTAGTCTAGTCTAGACTAGCCAAACCTAACATAACCGGACCTACCCTACCCTACCCGACCCTAACTTAACCTAAACTACCCTAACCTAAACTGGCCTAGCCTAGTGTAGCCTAGCCTAACCTAGGCTAACCCAAACTTACGCAACCTAGCCTATACTACTAACCTAACATAACCTAAACAAGCATAACTTAACCTACCCCCGACCTAGCCTACCCTAATGTATCCTAGCATAGCATAGCCTAGCCTACACTACCCCAACCTAGCCTAGGCTAACCTAGCCCAACGTAGGCTAGCCTAACCTAGCATAACCTACCGTAGACTAACCTACCCTAGCCTCAACTATCCTAGCCTAGAATATCCTAGGCTATCCTATCCTAGCCTAACATAGCCTAGTCTAGACTAGCCTAACCTAACCTACCCTACCCTACCCTACCCTAACCTAAAATACACTAACCTAATCCGGCCTAGCCTAGCCTAGCCTAACCTAGCCTAACCTAACCTAACCTAGCCTAACCGAACCTTACGCAGCCTAGCATATCCTACTAACCTAGCCTAACCTAAACTAGCCTAACTTAACCTACCTCGACGTCGCCTAGCTTAACCTAAGCTAGCCCTACCTTACCGAGACTAGCATAGCCTTGCCTAGCCTAACCTAGTATAGCGTAACCTGACCTAATGTAACCTAGCGTAGCCTAGCCTAGTGTACCCTCGCTAAACCTAGTCTACCCTATCCTAGGTTATCCTAACCTAGATAAACTAACGTAGCCTACATAGCCTAACCTAACCTAACCTTACCTAGCCTAAGGTTTCCTACTTAGCCTACTTAGCCTAGCCACATAGCCTAATTAGCCTACTTAGCCTAGCATTGCCTACTCTTGCCTAGTTTAGCCTAGCCAGCAATAACCTAGTCTAACACAGCTTGCTCTAGCCAATCCTAGCCTAGCCTAACTTATTCTAGCCTATCCTAGCCTAGCCCACTTTAGACTAGCCTAAGCTAGCCTATCCTTGACTAACCTACCCTTGACTCGCCTAGCCTCACCTATCTAACCTAGCGTACAATATCCTAGTCTAACCTAACTTACTCTAGTCGATCCTAGCCTGTTGTAGCCTACACTCTCCTAACCTAACCTACATTGTCCTAGCCTAGCCTAGCCTCGCTTAGCCTAGCCTAGCCTAACATAACCTAGCCTATCATAGCCAAGCCTAGCCAATCCTAGCCTAACATAACCTAACTTAATCTAACCTAACCTACCCTATCTTACCCTACCTTACCCTAGCCTAGCCTAGCCTAGCCTAGACTAACCTAATCTAGCCTAGCTTACCCTTGCCTAGCTTAACCTAGCTTAACCTAACCTAACCCAACCTACCCTACCCTACACTAGCCTATCCTAGCCTAGTGTAACCTAACCTAGCCTAGCTTAACCTAACCTAGCCTATTGTAACCTAACCAAACCTAGCCTAGCTTAACCTAACCTAGCTTACCTTGACCTAGTCTAACGTAGCCTACTCTAGCCTAGCCTACCTGACCTAGTCTAACCTAGCCTACTCTAGCCTAACCTACCCTACCCTACCCTACCCTATCCTAGCCTATCCTATCCTAGCGTGGACTATCATAGCATATCCTAGCCTACTATAACCTAGCCTAACCTAGCCTAAATCCTAGCCTAGCGTAACCTAGCGTAACCTATCCTAAGCTAGCCTATACTAACCTAACCTATCGTGGCCTAGCCTAACCCAACCTACAATAATATAGTCTAACCTTAACTTAAATAATATAGTATAACCTAGCATACTCTAGCCTAACCTAACCTAGTCTCACCTATCCTAGCCTACCCTAGCTTACCCTAGCCTAGCCTTTCCTATCATGGCCTACTGTACCCTAGCCTAGCCTAACCTAACCTAGCTTATCTTAACCTAACCTAACCTAGCCTAGCCTAGCTTAACATAACCTACCCTACCATACCCTAGCCTAACCTAGCCTAGCCTAGCCTAGCCTAGCCTAACCTATCCTACCCTAACATAACCTAGCCTATCCTATCCTATCCTATCCTACCCTACCCTACCCTACCCTAGCCTATCCTAACCTAACCTATCCTAACGTAATCTAGCCTAGCCTAGCCTAGCCTACCCTAGCCTAGCCTAAACTAGCCTAACATAACCTATCATGGCCTAACATAACCTAGCATATCCTATCCTATCCTATCCTCGCCTAGCCTAGCCTAGCCTAGTCTAACCTAACCTAGACTTGCCTAGCCTAGCCTAGCATAACCTAGGCTAGCTTATCCTACTAACCTAACCTAACCTAACCTAACCTAATCTAACCTAGCTTAATCTAACCTAGCCTAGACTAGCCTAACATAACCTAACCTAGCATAGCCTAGCCTAGCCTAACCTATTCTAGCCTAACCTACTTAACATAACCTAGCTTAGCATAGCCTACGCTAGCCTATCGTAGCCTAACCTAACCTACTTTACATAAGCTAGGCTAGCCTATCCTAGCATAACCTAACCTAACCTTCCCTAGCTTAAGATAAGATAACCTACCCTAACCGAACCCAACCTACCCTAACCTAGCCTAGTTAGACTACTCCTAAAATATATATTCAAAAGGAATCTTAACTTTTATAGTACAATTTAATTTTATCATATATATTATCACTTTATATTATATAAATCTAAACAATTTTTCTTTATACATTCAAGTTATTTTAATTAAAAAAATTTACCATTGATAAAGTATAATAAAATTAAATAATATATTAAATATTTCAATTTGAAAATCATTTTAAAAAATAAATTAAACTAAATCATATTGATAAAGGACTGTTAGGTGCATGAGCCCTGTTCAGAAGGGTGTTAGTTGGAGTCTTAATGTTTGCATTTTCGAAGGTGGGTTCACAGCATTTTCTCAGCGTTTTTGGGTTTGGGTTTTCTGTTTCCAGCCTTATGGGGGTCGTCTCATAAGCAATGCCCACACTGTAGGGCCCGATACCAATTTGGGCTTCCATGCCGCAAACTGTCGTCTTGTCCTGAACCCAAGAGCCCAGAGAGAGGCTCTGCACAGGTATAATTTTCCGTGCGTTAACCTACAGTCCCTGAACCAAAGTCCCAAGGTTAATACAGTCGTTTTGTCTAATAATTCTCAGAGTGTAAGCACCAATGTTAAGTCTATTAGATTGCATGGCAGCCAGGAGATGGACAACCAAAGGTGGCGCACTGTACATGATATTCTAACTTATTATATTGCTACTGTTCCTGTTGATGCATTGGTGCATGTCCATAGGGTTTCAGTGCTAATGGGAAAACGAAAAGTGAAAACAGAGGCTGCCAAAGGAAAGCAGCCAGAGCAAGCTGAACCAGTCCAGGAAAAAAGGGGAAGGAAGACAAACTAGGAACACCTGGAAACTTTAGCTGCTACCTATGTCATTGGCAATTCCTCTAATACAAGGCAGGTTATTCGAGGATGGGAGAGGGACATACAAACAGAATTTGAAGATCAGGAGTCAGAAGCAGATATTCTGGACTTCATACAAGACCCAGGAAATACGCGGGGACGATTCACCCTTTTCAATCAGACTGTCCATACATATTGGATAGTTAAATGCTTAATAGCTAAAGCCATGCAAAGTTTCCATCCTCAGTATACTCAGGTAGAAGCTGCCAAGCCAGGGACAAGCATGCAGGGCCAGATTTTAGAAATTCAAGATCAACTACAGCACATAAAGATAACCCAATACCAGACAGTGGATAGAGTTAGCAGGCTGGATGATAAGGTGGGAAGGATTGAAAAAATCCTTCAACAGATTTTACAACACCTACAGCAAACTGATATGCCGGGGACCAGTGCAAAAGACCCTGCCCCAGTCTCTTCGTCAGAAATATAGCAGTATGTTTCTAGATAGTAGGAATGAACATATGTTTTAAATTTTGATGATAATTTTGTTTAAAAATAGAAGTTCTAAATGTTTTAAGAAAGCAAGTATAGGACTTATAGAAAAGACAGCGGATGAAAAGTATAGGAGAATGAAACAATTTCAGTTTTGGACAGCGTATTATGCTTATAGATGGCCAACAGACCTGGTTTCCTGCGGGCAGGTTGAGGCCAAGCTAAACAGATATTATTTACATAATGTAGCCTGCCTTTACAGTTATAAATAGAAAATGGAATGGACCCATCGAATTTACAAAAAAAAAAAAAGATAAAGAAATAATTCAAAAACAAAATAAATTAAAAACTATTAATAAAAACTAAAATATAAATTTTTTTATCTGAAATAAATTAAATGTGTTGCACACATAAAAGCAGGAACTTCAATAGGTATTCATCTAACCGCAAACCTGAGTTTACCGTGCAATCACTATTTATATACGATTTCCCCGTCGCGCCCCTTTTTGTAATGGATACAGTGCTCAAGTGAAAATATTAAATCAGGTAATATGACAGGCAGCATAATACACAGGAATAATATACTCGTGATCCCATCCCCCAAAATCGTACTGGTGTTGAAATCCTTACAACCGAAGGATTCTTTCTCCATTGATTATGTACCCATTATTGTTTGCGTTACCTTTCACAGACCAACCGTCGGTACCTAATTTGTAATGGGGTTTTAATTTTGGATTACTTCTCTTCATAATGTGCTTATAGGTTCTATCCCTCAACCCTGTAGATTTTTCTCTTAGTTCTCAGCATGAACTCTCTTCCTAGCAACTCCATCGACAGGTAAATTTCCCGTCAAGGTAAGTAACCTTTTCTGCAATGGTTACTCATTCTGGTTTTCACATTATATTCCTTTGCCCTTGTTAGGTTCTAGAAACTCTGTCAGGTTTGGTCGAGGGTATCACGGCTGTTATGAGCGCATACACCGTTAATTAGCCAGGGTAAATTGCACCATCCTTATTTTAGGGTTTACAGGGTTTCATCATGGAGGACCTCCAATCAGCTTTCAAGTATCTGTCACCTAAATTAAAGTGGTGGACACATAAAAGTCGTTTAAAATATTCAGGAGGCGGCAGAGCTTTACATTCAATAAAAATTGCTGACGCACTAGATAATAGGACCATACCTGGAACTGGAATTGGAATTGGGATTTCATTTCATTTCTTCAGCTAACATTAGAAGCGCCCTCAAATGACCTGTATCATTCATTTATTTTTCAGCAATATTAGCCACCTTTTTGCTACCCAATAATTTACAATTAAAAAAAAGCAAGCCAACGGAATACAGAGCGATGAGATTAAATGGAGTTCCATGAGAAAGATGATCATTGATCTGCATGAGCCCGAAAACTGTTTGGGGTTCAGAAATCCTCATACAATTGAAAGAGAATCATAAGATCAACAGGATGCCCTTCGCTTTAAAGATTTAACTGTGGGCTATGGGACTAATATCAATATCTTCCATGAATTCAAACAAAAGTATAAGATAAAGAAAATTCATTACAAATTTCAGTCATCTTACGTCTATCTTAGAGATATAATGGATGAATATACATCACCCCCAAATTACTGCCACGGGACGGTAATCTTGAATTCGGGTTCATTCTCTTCCCTATGTCAAACTGAAAATTCTCTTGCAGAGGCATCCGGCCCTTGTCTTGCAGAGGCACTACCGCCCTCATCGAAGGTCTAGTATGACGCCGCTATCTAGTCGGAGACCTTCGCCACGAAATTCTTGACATCCAGATGAATAACGATATTGATTTCTTTGTACTGTTCATAGCTCGACTTGAAAGTTCTGTCCGGGTTTCGACTTCCGCTAACAAACCGACTGCCACTTTGAGGTCTTCGGATTCTTGATCATGTTAGTACTTTGCCCTTTGATTAAAATAAAATTGCTCTCGTTTGAAAGTCTCTCACCGACTGAGAGTGAAAAGACACAGAGAACATAGAGAACATAGATAGTTGAGGACGAAATGGTGAAAAATGATAGGACTCGAGATATACATATATATCTCTGGCGCTTATGGAACCGTCCATTGATATACATATTTGAGGCTCCTAGCTCCTCTCCAACCATCCCCCGAATCATGGGCTTTTTTCCTGCAACGGTTACTTCAACGGCTATGGCTTGAGGGCATGGTTGATAGAAACAGATCATCCCTGCTGTCCATGTTTTTTATACTCCAACGGTTACTTCAATTGACAGCCATGGTTGATAGAAAGCCATAAAGGGCTGAGTTGATACAAAGCCATAAAGGTTACTTCAACGGCTATGGCTTGAGGGCTGAGTTGTCTTCCTCCAAAGCCATAAAGCATAAGCTATAGGATATTAAAATGCTGTATAGGGTTACTTATGGTTTATAGGATATTAAAACGCTGTATAAGGTTAATCATAGATTTAAACTAATTTAAATCTATATGAAATTTAATATTGTATAACTTACGATTTATTGTTTGCTGTAAAATTCCACTTGTGCTAAATGAATATTTGAATTCCAACGCGACGGAAAATTTGAAATTCAAATGCGCACACAGCAATGCAATAAAATTGAAATTCAAATGGGAACCCACCACTGAGTCAGTGTGAGAAAGCGCGAGAATGCAACGTACATTTATTTCATTAACTACAACATTTCGCATGCTCAGAAAGATGGATTGAGTGATCGCAAAACAAACGGCACACGTCACATCTTAGATGCGGCTTCCAGAAGCATAGCATGGTTATGTATGGTGAATGGCTGCTATCGGGCGCATTAAATCTCAATCAGGATTTCATGTGTTTATTTTATCTATTCTGTCAACCCCACAACTCTATTGCTAATGCATCTCCAACGATCTAATGATATAATTTTGTGCTTTCAAATATTTTGTGTGATTACTTTTTTCAGCGGTTTTTTTTTTTTTCACCTTTATTCATTCAAATACAGAAGAGATTACTGTAGAGTTCAGCTTTGGAATCCACTTTAGCATGGTTATAAATATATAAATGAAGTGTTCATTATCTCTGAGTGCCCTTTAATAGATGATTGTACAATATAAATGAGTTAGAAGAATCTATGGTCTTCAATATAAATGAGTTACAAAAGTTACAAAAGAATGTGAATAATATTCTTTTTCTTCATTTATATGATGAATAATATTATTTTTCCTCACTTATATGAAAAACATTTTTGAAAGAAGAGCTTTATAAGTTTAATTTTTATGATTTAAGTTTTCATGAAGGTATAAAACTCTAATTTAAATTTTTTTAGGAAATAAAAATATTTCAATAAATATTTGAAATATTATAATCATTAATATGTATAATATATTATATTTAAATTCATATATATATATATATGAAATATTTTTAATTGTTATTTAGTTTAGTTTTAATTTCATATATATTGTATTCTATTTTCATTTCATTTATTTAATTATGCAATATTTTCAAGTGTATATGTATAATTTTGTTTTAGTATTATATGTGTGTGCGTGTTTTAGGTAAGAGTTAAAAGTCAAGATTTCATAATAGAAGAATTAGTTAATGCATAGTGGAACTTTATATTAATTCAATTTTTTTTATTAGTAATATTTTTTTTTATTTTACAAAATTTAAATTTTTATAATGGTAAAGTAATTTTAATACATGAATGATGAAAATTTTGGATAAAAATTGTACAATTGTAGTGGATAATCATACCAGTCTACTTTATTGTTGCAAAATTATATATATATATATACACAAAGCGTTCAAATTATTGCTATAAATGTTGGAGATATATTTATCCATAAAACATAGAAGAAATTATAAAATCAATCAATTATGATGATTATCTATTAATTTATTAATAAAAATAACTATAACTATGGATAATTAATAAATTAATCCATAATCATTTTAGCAGATTGATTTTATATTCACATAGTATTAACTAATGTTATTGTAAGGAAATCAAATATTATATAATGAAAAAAGTGTGGACAAAGATCAAACTTTATCCATAATTGATCAATAATCATAAGAGAGAGTTCATTATCCATTATCCCATCAATGATCATAATAGTTGATTATCCATAATCCCAACAATAACCATAGAGCTGATTATCCTTAATCCCATTAAGTATATTTTAATTAATAAGTTGACTAATAATTGTAGACATAAAAATGGATACTGTGGAGATGTCGAATAACCCTCCTCAAAAACTCACACCACATAAATCTTCAAAATATCAAACTGATTAATAATTTTATATTTGGGTATTGCATTTAACATGTATCTCAATCACTTTTGTTTAAAAGTTTAATATGTAAATGCATGATGAGTTTAGTTTAACACTAGTAAAGAATTATTTTTATAAATGAATGTAATTACCTAAATTAAATGAACCTAATTATATAAATTAAATTTATTGCAAATATTGATAGACATTAATGTATAATAAATATCAAAATATTTATTTCACATTGTTGAAATTTAAAAAACATATAAAATTTAATTAAATTATAATTTATTTTAAATTATTATTATTAAAAAAAATTAGTATATAAATAAATAAAAGGTATATAATAGGATTCTTAATAATGGAGATTTGTCTTCTTTTTACCATGGAAATTCTTATCTTTTAAATAAGTTTTCTTACAATACTATAGGCCAATATCTTATCAATTCCACATACCTAAATGTCCACAACTTTACTTAAATAGAAAATATATATTTTATTCATAATATTTTTTAATTAAGTTGAAAAGAAAAAAGAGAAAAATTACCTTTAAGATAAATTTCAACATTCTTTTTTCACTATTGATAAAAATATTTTGTAAATATTTTTGCAAATATTAACACGGAACTCCTTACAAACTACATTTTTATCCTATCTCTTTATGCAAATTAACCATTGTAAAAAAACACATAAATAATTGCTATAGCTGGAAGGAAATTATCAAAACGTTATGTTAGCACCCATCATAGTTTTCATGTCAAAATACATTGTAATAATTTATATTAAAAATACAGTAGTTCGTTTTTTTTAACAGTAATGACACACCATGCATTATTCAACATGCCATATTGTTGACATCCAATGTTGCCACGTATGCCTCGATATGATCCACTATGGTAAACGTATTGTACTCGGCTTGGAGATGTTTCTAGAATACCTACCTACAGTTTTCAGTGACCACCAACCCTATAGGTTGCACGTAGGGACATTTGGCACTTTTGAGTTGTTGATCTACCTAGGCCCGATCTGACGATTGTATTTGGCCATGATAGGGTTAGTGTAACCAACGCGGACCAATACCGCAGCTCATTCTTGGATTTTTCTTCCCTTTTTTTCCCGGATGAAGCTCTGCAGCTATGGAGACCTTACTATGCACAGATATGGTCATCGACTACCCTTATCTCTAGTTAGTTTTCTCTCTACTGGTATTTGACTCTAAGCCTAAATAATTTTTCATCCTTGGTTACTCGTTTGGGAGCTCACTGTCGATTCATATCTTTTGGTCTCGACGGGATTTCGAGGCACTGAGAGAAGGCACTATGGCATACGGTGCATTTGGACACACAACACTATGTCTGGTAAGTCTATTTTCTTTGCATAGAACAGTTCTTAACTCGTAGGCGTTCAAAGGTGAAATTGTATACCGTTCTTAAGTTTTTGTCTTTTTTTTGTGTTTTGGTAAGTTATGGGACCACACACTCGTAACTCCACTAGCCCTCCTCATCTTGGCCACGACTGTTCTAGATTTTTGGTTTAATTCCTTTTACCTTGCTACCTGTAATGTATCTAAGGGTTAGGTTAAGAGGCATTCATGAACCAGGTTTGTTCCTTCAAACATTTTCATAATGGATGTATTTGTTACAATGGAGTGTGTGTAAATAATATTTCAATATTGTTTATTTGAAATCAGTTTCGGCCAAGGGTATTTTTAGCTCTTCGGGTGACATACATTAGGCTGCCTTTTTTAATATGGTTTTTATTTAGCCTTGGAACTTCCAAGTCTTCACGATGTAATGCTATGATTTAAATGTGTAAAAATTTTGGGTGATAATCCATTGTTTTTGGTTTCATATCGAATTACAGTCCCTTGTCATTACCATTTTAGGTTGGCACTGTTGTCAGGTTCCTGTCATCCTGCCAACAAGAGTTATTTGTTAATATGCTATTACATTAATATATGAAACTAGTATAATACCTTGAATTAATGCATTTACCTGCTGGGTTATTACTGTTGTAACTGTAATATTATTCATGAAATTTTGTAAATTTTTATACTCGATTTCTTACGCCATGAAGGTTTTGCTACACACTGGTTTAGTTTAGTTGACTCATAGCTTAATGTTATTTCTGATAAATTTCATGAAATGTATATCATTTATTCATGGCTATTTTCTAAAGAAACATCCGATAGAGAGAACCCTGTACCCCCGGGCTTCCATCTGCCCATGTGGTGTACATAATTTTTCTAAGGTTTCGTATCATACTGTTATAGAATCCTCTTTGAACTTAACTAATGTCTCTCTATAGTTTGATTCATCGCCAACTATATTCTTAGATTAAAGGTTTTATTTTTGTTATACCATTGCTCCTTGGTGGCCAGTTAATGAGTTTTGTCTTCTGGTTTGGATTACCATATTATTTATCGGTTTTACCATACTACATACTTTAAAACTGTCAACAGGGCACGAAACCATTACAATTCACAATAGAACTTACATATTAATGTTATAGAAAATTTTAAGTAATAGGAACACACATATAACTTATAACATTATATTTCAATTTTCTCATACTTATTTGGTTATTCTCTTAAGTAGAGAAGACGACTTGAAAGATAAATTAAAGACTCTTATTTGGATTCCCTACATACCGGATGGGATCCTTAAACCAAACAATGTAGAATCTAATTTGGATTCTGCACCGGGGAAATCCCCTTACTGTTGGAGATACATTTTCAACCATCAACACATACATAGCACTCCTCCAAAAAAATCGAGCTACTATTCTCATAATCCATTGTTATCAATAAGATAACATAAACACATAGTTTCACACATCAATTAGCAACATAATATTAAAAAACAAAGGATAGACATTCATTAAAACCATAGACATACCAAATCTCATAGAAATAAAAAAATAGCATTGAACAGCACGGTTCATGATTCAAATATGCATAAGTAATATACCTATTTTTATATCTTAAACTAGTTGGAAACTAAGGCAGGGACTTCCACTCTGCACCCAACTATAAGCTAGCTACAATGAAGCTTTCTTATACCTGACCACCCTTGATTTAGATCCAATGTCTCAGGAAATTATTTCATAGGGAATTCACACCAAAAGCATGGTTTTTCATCCACGTTATGTAGCCCACTGCCCAAGTCGTTTATCAACTTACCTTTAAAAGCAAGCACCAAGGTGGTTTACTTGTTGCAACTATAACAAGTGCTAGGTTGGTTTATCAATTTCTCTTATTAGTGAGCACCACAATGCCTCACTCTTATCTTTTAGTTCATTCACAAGGATTCACCAAAATTTTAGACAGGGTATTGCTTCATTTCAGGAGTTGGAATCCACTGTCAAGATGGTTTTCCTATTTTCTTTTCAGATTTTCCAGGTGGTTTATTAGCTATACAACACGCGCCATAATGATTCAATCATCTACTAAGCCCCACACTCACCACACAAGCTTAAAAAACATAATACGATGGCCTCAAGCAATTCACGGGGAATGCAACCAAAATTCATAAGGGCTTAACTCATACATAGGGCTCCGTAACTAGCTGATATATTACTTTGTATTCTCCTACAAATTCCCAACAACTTCCACATGCTCAACAATCAACTGGGCACACTCAAATAAGAGGGAAACATATTCCAATGGAAAGGACCATATCCCAATGGCATGTTACTAATGGGGAGGTCACAATTCTTCCATTGCAGTGTGTGTGTACACACACACACACACACACACACACACAGAGTCAATTGGATCTAGCTTGGATGGTTAAGAGGTGAAATTTTTATCCTCCCCACACAAGTTCAAATCCCACTTTATGACATGTTTTCTATTTGTGAACCAATTAAAGCTAGCAAGGTACCAATAATATCATTCTCATATAAGTTTTTGAGGGTGGGATGAGATGTTTCTTTTGCGTGTGTGTACACCTACATAAACCTATGCTCAAATCCTACCTTATGACATGTTTTCCCTTCATTGATTGATTGAATCTATCAATGTACCAGTTATCTCATCTCATTCTCTCTTAAGTTATCGTTCTCACCTAAGTGCTTGAGGTTGGAATGAGATGTTGCTTGTGTTTGTGTACACCTGTATACACCTATGTTCATATCCTACCTTATGACATGTTTCCCTTCGTTGGTTGATTAAATGTAATAATGTACTAGTTATATCATATCATTCTCCCTTAATTTATTAAGGGTGAGAATATACCAATTATCTCATTCTCACTTAAGTTATTAAGGCTGGGATGAGTTTATTTTTTGTGTGTGTGCACATGAAAACACTTATGTTCATATCCCACTTTATGGAAGGTTTTCCCTTCATGGGCCATTTAGAGCTAACAATGTACTAGTTATCCTATTCTTGCATAATTATATGAGGGTGGGACTAGATGTTGTTGTGTGTGTGTTTTAACAACCCCAAAGTTTAGATTAATCAATTGAACCATCAACTCAAGTCATGTTTCTAATAAGGAGGCCATAAGAAAAGGGTTCAAATTTGGTAAACTTATTTAATGTTACTAGTCATTATTGTAACTAGTTAATTCATTACCCTCCATCCAAATATTCTAGGGAAGAGGGATGGATCCCATGAGTTTTCACTTGGAAAAATATGTATATATTCTAAGAAAATAATGTCACCCCATGCTCACACACTTAATAACAGAACTAATGTATTGTTACTATGCCGATTCTCCTTGGAATTTTTTATATTGAGGGTAAATCAACCATAAATGTATGGGAGGCTTGTAACCCTATATTACACTATGATATTTAATGCTAATACCTTTCTAGACTTAGCACAATAGCATCTATCAATCTAGTGAAACCTTTGGGCACTATTTATTTTTAATGGAAAATTCCCTTGGAAAATTCCTCTAGGCACTTACCCACATTTTGGGAATGGTTCCTAGGATAAGTTCTACTAGAAAAAAACATATAAACCTAACCTCAAACCCCCATGTGAATTTTACCTCATGACCTTCTTAGCAAATATGGCTTTGGCATGGAAAAATTCTTAAACTAACCATAAAGATTAGGCCTTCCAGATTATTTCTTCTATGTTTCTATCAATAAATATATCTCCAATGCTTACATTAATAATTTCAAGGTTTTGTGTGTGTGTGTAATTTTGCAACAAAAATCTTAGACTCGTATGATTTTCCACTACAATTATACAAACTTTAATCTAAAAATTTCATCATTCATGTATTGAAAATTCTTTAACAATATAAAAATTAGATTTTGTAAAATTAGAAAAGATATTACTAATATAAAATTTTTGATTAATATAAATTTTTTGTATACATGAAATTATACAACATATTACTAATATAAAATATTGACTTTCTAACTCTTACCAAAAGTTTTATAAATATATACACAAATTTATATTAAAAATGCTTCGATAAAGATCGACAGGGTCGTGGATATACAATGATCGGATGCTTTGTGAAGGTACTCCTTGATACAATTGGGTAGCTTTTGTTGATTCCCTAAAAGATGCATAAGGAGGCTCGAAAAAAGGGAGAGGAATTAGAAGCTTGGGGAGTGACTTATTTAGAGGGCCCAACAAATAAGTAAACCAAGGAGCAATTCCATCCTCCTGTTTTAAACTAAAATGACCTGTACATGAGATGGAGAACTTCGCATCAAGAGAGGGACCACACAGTGTTAGAGTACACTAACATCTAAGTCACTCGTTGTAATCTTGCCAAACTTAAAAGAAATACTTCTATAAATACTCAAAATAACACCATAAGAAAATTATGCATATATATAAATGATAATATAATATAATTATATAAATAAATAAAAAATGAAATATATATATATATATATATATATACTAAACTAAATGATTATTAAAAATATTTATAATAATATTATATACTTATAATAAATAATATTAAATAATATATTATAAAAATATCAAGGATTATATCTAGATCAAATATTTATTTCCCTTCATTAAAAAGATTCTAAATGGATTTAAAGTTTTTTTATTAAATTTAAAATTAAACTACAAAATTAAACTTTACCACTTTGTTAACCATAAAACTTTTCTCTCAAAAATCTTTTTTATGTAATGAGGAAAAAATGAAAGTATTAGCCATATAAATAAAAAAGATTTAATGAGTTAAGTTACACCTAAATCTACTATTACAAGAAAATTATAAAAATCAATATTGAGTATGTTAAAAAATATAAATTTGATTTTTTAAAATAACATATATATACATATTTATATTTCTTAAAGAATAAAAAAGTCTAAAGAAATAAAGAGAAAAAGCATTATCATTTTCCTGTTTATCCCGTGAGATCATCCATCAATACTTCGAATACTATTCACATCCTCTTGTAACTCATTTATATTCAAGATAGTAGTTTCGTGTAACTCATTTATATTGGATAACGAACGTATAGATAATGAGCACTTTATTTTCATATTTATAACCATGGGAAAGTGGATTCCAAAGATCTCAGCAATAATCCCTTCTGCATTTGAATGACTAAAGCGGCAAAGTAAAAAATAATCACAAACAAAATATAAGATATTTTTTTATGTGAAAGCACAAATAAAGGTATAAAATTAAAAAAAAAAAACCTACGGAAAAAGGTAATCACAAACAAAATATAAGATTTTTATTTGAAAGCACAAAATTATATCATTAGATTGTTGGAGATGCATTACCAATAGTAGTGGTAAGTTTTCTACAAACCAGAGTACATATAATTTTAGGGTCATGCCGTAGAGAGAATAAATAACATAAATACACGAAATACAAGAAATCCTGATTGATATTTATTATTATTCTTTCACCATGCAAAGAATGAAATTATTCTATATGTACTTGCCATTAATAATAAAAACTTCAAGCTTAGTCCCGCACAAACTACTGCCAATAATGCGACCTTTTCTCTTTGATTTCCTCAGCCATGGACTAGCTATCATGTTGCATTGGGCATGTCAACGTAATTCTTTGCCAGGCATCATGGAGAATCGGTTTCCAAAATCGCAGATGGCACTGGCCACTCAGAAAATACAACCAAACATCCATTCGTATTCTCCATAGCTTGCTCAATTTTGTTAGTTTGGAAGCAAAGCCAGGAGTTATGAATACAACATCGCAATGGCATCAGAATCAAATTCAGAAACCTCATCAATGTAACCAAAGGAACAAATGCCGCTATGTATCATATTTTGTACAGTGTTTCCATTTCAGTCATGTGACGCATGTCATTAAAGGCCCGATTGCATTGTTGCCGAACAATGCAATGACAATCCAACTCTTATGAGTTAATCAATTAAACTTTATTTTAATTTGACATGAAATTAGTTGAAATGATCATTTCAACTAAATAATATATTGATAAATAACAATCTAGAAAGTAAATAATATAATAAAGTAACAATTTTAATCTCAATAGTGTATTAAAAAATACCGTTTTTTTTTATGATCGTTCAAGTTGCCGCCAATAATATCATGTATATATATATATTTATTTAAATTAATATTATTTTAAAAATGATGTTACAAATTATAAAAATATATTATTAAAATGGTCATTTGTCATTTCTTAGTCGATAGGTATGGATAGGTATGGATGTTGAGTGACATGTTATTTAATGCATTGCAATGTATAGTTGTATAAGAATAATTATTTATAAAATTGTAACAAAATAATTATAAAAAATTATTAGTAAAATGGAAATAAATATAAATATAAGAAAAAAAATATAAAAATAGGTAATATAGAAATAAATATAAATATAAGAAAAATCAAAATATATAAAAATTGTTAATCCAAATAAATATAGCAAATAGAAAGGTCCCGCCTAATTTACAAAATATATATATATATATATATATATATATATATATATATATATAAATATATTTTAGTTTTTGGTATTGGTTTTATAAATATTGATAAATATTGATGAGTAATGAGAGTTTTCAAAAATATGTTAAAGAGAAAGAGCTTAAGAGTTTAGGTAAATATTGTCTTTATTGGAAGTGAAAATAGAGGCTTCATGGGAGATCTTTTTCTAGGGAGGACTACCAATATTTAACTTTTTCAAAATGTAACGAAGTTAGTTGATAGACAAGTTCCCATGCTTGGATATGGGTCATGACATCAAAAATATTGTCGTCTTGGACTTGTAGTTGTTGTACTATATCACAAAATTATTTTTGTTTAGTGTTTAATTTCATTTGCACCCTGAAAGCAAAATTGATAAAATCAAAAGATTGGCATTTGGTAGATTTATACTAGTGAGCTAATGTTTTAGCACAATGATTTTTCTCTCATAATACTTTATATTCTTCCCAATGTCAATAGCCTTATGGACACCAGCTTTTGATAGAGTAAACTAGCAGTAAAAAAAATTAAAAAAAAATTCATCACCATGGTCTCAGTAGTGAGAATTATTTCATAATTCCACGGAAATTCTCATAAATTTGTGCCTCTACCTTATCACTTTTCTTCATATACTTATCTACTTATCAAATATAAATAACTGCAAATTTATAACTTTTTCAACTGGTTTTGGAATAAAATCATCACTACCTACAACCATGCTCACACCGCAATTTATTAGCGAAGGTTTGAGTAGTGATGACTTATTTCATTTATGAAGAATGTTGTTGCTTCATATTGAACTCATTGTCATTGATATTTTGTGCAAATTATTTTCATTTTCTCCTTGTCTCATAAACTTTTTTTTTCATCTCGATTTTTCTCCTATTCTCCTCTACTCTTTAACATTATCTTCAAGTTCTCTTTTAGCTAGTTCCTATTGCTTTATTTTTTCTATTTCAACTTCAACTCCTTGTTTTTCTTCTCTTCTCCTATATTTCTCCACTTCAAATATCTTTATGTTAGTTTCAACATTTTCCTCGACTTTATTCCTTGTTGCTTGTTTCTTCTTGGATTCAATCTCTTGCATTATTTTCTTCTTATCTTCTACATAAAAATTGGTTTTATTTTGAGATTCTACTCTTCATTAACATTTCTACCTTCACTCTAGGATTGAACTCTTTGGTAGTTCTTCTTCCATAGCTATATTCACTTGCACCTCTTCTTTTCTTTTGGCCTCAACCATTTCTCTAGGTTTTTATAGTGCTTCCAACCTTATGTTTTCTTGCTCTTTCCTTTTTTGCTAAATAACTTATCTTTCAACTTTAACAAAAATTGGCTTCCTCTTTGTTTTTCCTCAGCAATAACCTATATATTAGTCAACAATTATTCATAATTTAATGTTTGTATGAATATTTTAAAGGTAATTTTCTTCATGCTTTTAATGGTAGAAGATTCATCGTAACTTTTCGATTTTCAACAATTCTCAGGGGAGTGCAATATGGAAGATAATGAATATATGTATATATAGTCAACATTTTAAAGAGAATATATCTTATTATGATACTTGAGAACTATAAGTTTATGTTGTTAAAATTTGGAAAAGATAAGACACAATAGGTCGTTACAACTTATTTGGTGATTATCTCACGGGATAAAAAAAATATAGTAGGCTAAAGGGATTTTTTTACTTATATATTTGATAATATGAAGAGATGGGAGTTTTAAATCATTGATAAATTCAAGAGTTGATGGTGGTGACAAGAGATGAAATGCCACTTCAACCACAATTGGTAGTAGAACCGTTCGAACGATGGGTGCTGGATTTTGTTGGACCATTCAACCCACCACCGAACCATAAAATATACATACTAGTTTCCATAGATTACGTAAAAAAGTGGGTAGAAAAAGTGGCCTTATCAAGAGCCATGAAATAATCTGTAATTAAATTCCTTTTTGAGCTATTTGTGAGATATGGTTTACTACGAGAAGTGATAACCGATGGAGGGGCACAGTTTGTGGGTAATAAAATTATAGCCACCCTAAAGAATCACCATATCATCCATAGAGTCACGTCTCCTTACCACCTATAGGCAAACAGGCAGGTCAAAAGTACCAACAAATTCCTTGAGGAAATTTTTACTAAAACAGTATCAGCACATCGCCGGGACTGGGACACTAGACTATCAGAGGCCTTGTGGGCTTACTGCGCAATGTGGCGAAACACCATAGGATATTCTCCGTATCATCTGGTCTTTGGAAGAGAGCCTATTTTTCCTATCTAATTTGAGATAAAGACCTTAAGGACAACATAGGAGGTAGGGTTGGACTTGATGGAGGCTTAGATTAAGAGACTCCAACAAATAAATGAGCTAGATGAAATATGACTACTGGCTCTGTAATGCACAGAAATCATACAACAACAACACGCTAAGTAGCATGACAACCTCATCAAAAAGAAGACATTCCAAAAAGGATATTGGGAACTTCTCTATGACTACAGATTCAATATTTTCTAGGGAAGCTGCAAACATGGTGGCTCAGTCCATACGAAGTTCAAGAAGTACACAACAATGGTACCCTCACCTTGACCGCCATAGATGGGTCCGGTTCTGCACATTGAGTCAACGGGCACATAGTGTGCCTCTATCACAAACCTCTTACAAAGGAGACTTTCTGCCATCAGTTACGCAACGATCCTATTATCCAAGTTCTAGAATAAGGGGGTGATAACCCAACAACTTTAAATACATAAGAGCCTGTTGTTTCCATTTGTAAATATTGTATATAATTTCCCTGCAATTTTTTTATTATTCTGTAGTACATTCTTCATATTCACAATGGTGTCATTTTCCTTCATCACCCCTTGTTTTTTTTTTCTCTTTGTTTTTCAAATATTAGAACGACTAGTTTTCAATCCCATTGAACACTTGTTGTTGAATCGGATTGAACAACTGTGTTTTTGAGATTTTTTTCTCTGTTGTTCAAATATTTGAACGGCTGCTGTTAAGTCCCATTGAAGAATTGTTGTTCAATCAGGTTGAAAAACCATGTTTTTTGTGTTTTTTCTTTGTAGTTCAAATCTTTGAACGGCTTATGTTCAATCCCATTGAACAACTACTGTTCAATCGGATTTAACAACTGTGTTTTTGTGTTTTTATTCATTGGTGTTCAAATATTTAAACGGTTGTTGTTCAATCCAATTGAACACTTGATGTTCAATCAGATTGAACAACCGTGTTTTGCATTTTTACGGCTGTTGTTAAAATCTTTGAACGACTGTTGTTTAATCCAATTGAACAACTTCTCTTCAATCGGATTGAACAGTCGTGTTTTTTTTTGTTTTACTTTGTTGTTTAATCATATAGAACAACTGATTTTTTCCCTCTTTAAGCATGATTCTTCTTATTTATTTTTCATGATCTCTCCTCACAAAAACCTCTCCTTCTCCCACACCCTAGCTGTAAAACACATTTTTGAGTGGGAATTGGCACCTGAAGAGGAGAAAAGTAGCAATATTACTAATATGATGATCCTTTGAAAATTTAATGGAAATCTCTACTCCGGAAGCTGACATGGTACATCTATGCAGTGGACGGCTAAGACATCTCCTATTTAAACATGTTATTACATGATACATAGTCTTATAATGGTATATATTTCTACACTCTCGAGTATTATTTCCCTTTGACATAAATATTTAGGAATAAGGAGTATTAATTGTATTGGCATTCTTTTTTTTACTTCACAAACCATCCCTAACTCTTAAGGAGTTAATGAGCCTCCCTTCATGTATAAAGAATAAATATTATGCTTGCATGAAATTTTTTAAAAGAGAATAGGGGGTCTCATCACGAGCCAGCCTACCATGATCATAGGGGTTTAGCAGGTGACATGCCCATAATGGCCAACACACTAGGGTAATGACCTTCTTAACTTCTTGAAGGACAGGAGGTCTCATCACGAGCCAGCCTGACCACTCTGTTACAATCCTAGTGAATGTCATTGTGACTATCTACCTACCACACCAACACAATGGTCTCTTCATAAAACAAAACAAATTGCCTACTTTTAAAAAAAATAAGTACTATGACTATATGAAAATTGTTAAGAGAGAATAGGGGGACTCATCACGAGCCAGCCTACCATGATCATAAGGGTTTAGCAGGTGACATGCCCATAATGGCCAACACACCAAGATAATGACCTTCTCAATTGCTTCAAGGACTGGAGGTCTCATCACGAGCCGGCCTGATCACTTTGTTAGAACTCTAGTGAGTGACACCTTGACTATCTGGCCACCAAACCAGCACGGTGATCTCTTCATAAAATTGGAAGAATAACTACTTTTACATAAAGGATTCTGGCTCACTTTTAGGGTTAAAATAGCAACCCTGTCAACGCTATGAACACTATCTAGCAGTAATGGATCTGTTTGTGGTATGAGAGTATATTATAACGATAGCCAATTACTCTTACATATACCTTATCTCTTATTTCCATCCATTTACAAGATAAATCAACTACTCAAATTAGTGATAATACTATTTGAACGCATAAGTAGCTATAAATGAACTATGCTTTCATGTTTGAATTCTGGGATGACAGCACCAATCATTATCTATCATAGTCATGCTTCCATCACACCATACCATTAAATAAGGAAATCCTATCAAAATAATTGTTGTATTGCTTTCTTCCCATCTTCGGTCACTTCCGCATGAGAAACAGTTATGATAAATTCAAATTCTAACCTTTAAAACCGCACGTGTTCATAATTGTTACAATCACTCCTCTTTTCTTGAGCTCCAAGGCCACAGACATCGTTATCGTGTATAGACTGTGATTACTGATCCCTGACATTTTCCCACATATGCATTCATGATTGATTAAATCTCTCTTATACTTAAGGACATGGATGCCCTTATTTCGAGAGAGGGGGTGTAAATATCCATCAATATTAAGCATGTGAATTCCCTGCACAAATTTCGTTGGATACGCTGATAAGACCAAAATATCATTGCAATTATGATATGAAGTTACCTACATTTACGATAGAAGGCTGCAATTTATTTTTCTCTTGTATATAGTGTTTATTCTAACCATTAGGGCCGAAAGGAAACATAGACAAAAGGAGAAATTAGCTCAATAGAAGTCATCAGCCATGGGAGGGAACTCTCTCCGGAATGAACCTATGACCTTCCCAATCTCAGAAGCAACTCACACCATTCTCCAACAAGCTGGTTGGCTACCATACTTACACAAATTACAAGGGTTTGACACAGAGATAGCAATTGAATTCCTGCATAACCTATAGGAGGGACATACCAGACTCAATGGAAGGATTATACTGGTCACATAGGATATCATTGTTGAAGTTTCTGGAATGCGAGGAAAAGGAGAAATATTGACCGAAAAGCACCTTCTTCTATGAGAGGCAATCACAGTGTACCAGGATCTAGGAGAACCATTGGAACAGAAAGGAAAGGGGATTAAACCTACCTCTCTACAACAACCATGGCAAGAATTGGCATCATTCACCTAAATATTCATCACATGCGATAGACGCCAAGACGTGGTAAAACCCCGTCAACTCAAATTTTTAGCTGTTCTTAAGAAAAATATTTCAGTTAATCTGCCTTCTTGCTTAAATTCTGTACATGACACTGTTGTTCGAATGAGAAAGGCTAAAAACCCCCAAGCAGCTGTAAGCCAACATGGTTTAATCAAGTTAATTATCATGCATGAATTAGGCAAACAACAGACATCCTAGGACAACTTTGTTAACCATGTCGTGCATGCACATGAGGAAAACCTTGTCGGGACCAAAATTGAGCTCCCTAAAATGAACATACCTAGAGGAAGAAGAATGAAAAAGACCCGTGCTTTGAAAAAAAACCAAGCAAGCGAAGACGGTCCAAAAGACTGCAATTACAACAAGAAACCTTGGAAATGCCATAGGAGGCAGGGCCATCCCATTCACCACCTTTAAGCCCTCAAAACATACCATTATAAGACTACAAGGAAGATATGGATCGAGTTCTAGAGAAAATGAGGGCATCCTGTGAAACTAGAAGCCCATCTGAATAGCTGAGGAGCAAGACGAAATGTTAAACCAATCTGCCACTGCCAGCAGCTCTGGTCGGAGTTAGATATTACCTCACCAAGATGAATCACAAGGTTTTAGGGCCTTGTCTCCTCCCAAGAGTGATGGGGTGAATAGAGAAGAGAAGGTAGAAGGTGTAGCCAAATCTGAAAATTATTCAGAAGACACCATCCCCTTAGAACAAAATGCAAGCATGGAAACAGTCCCTCTAATTCCTGAAGGGAATAATATCTCACCCAATCGGGAAATTAATGCAAAAGTAAGCTCTGGAGTACAAGTAGAAAATATCATCACAGAAAACCTTGAAATTGGCACCACCATTCCTGAAAACAAGGTTGTTGCTCCTCCATCCCTTGCCAAAACTAGGCCAGAAGAGAATTTCGCTAAAAATAAGTTGAAGAAAATGAGAAGAGCTTGCAAAAGGTTAAGGAAAATGATAAAACATTTTAGGAAACAGCTGAAGGAAGTAATCAAGGCTCGGAAGCCTAAGAAAGAATTGGTCACCACAGAAACCCGAACAGAGCTTGTCACCAATTTGATAGACACTGCTAAGGTTGACGTATAGACTGACTTAGCAACTATTGCTGAGATTGAGGTACAGACAGACCTAGTGGACACTATTGAAGCCTTTGTGAAAACTAGGCTGGACTTTAGAGAAGAAAAGGGAACCCAAGCGGAGGAAGCCCCTGCCTACGCTCTTCTAGTAGAAAAGGCTGCCAATCAAAAATTGCATAATGAATTAATTCGAAGAAAACATGAGTTCGCACAATGCAGAAAGGAAGTAGTGCCCACACAAGATTATTAGGCACTATTAAAGAAATTCACAGACCTTTCCGCAACAGATCATGAGACATTTTCTCAACTCAGAGAAGAAAAAGTGAAGGTAAAGAAAGCACAGGATCAGGTGGCACTAGAAAATTTGGCCCAATTTCCAATGGCCAATTCGTCGCTCTTCCGACACATAGTCGTTGCAAGAGCGACAGTTCCAGGACGGGCTAAACGTGGTTTTCCGTTACGCCGCAATTTCGACGCACTGACAAATTGTCGCACTACCGACACTTTTTCCGTCGCTTCCAAACAAGCATCGCTCTTCCGATGTTTCCCAAACCGTCACGCTTCCAACGTTTGTAAACAGTCGCAATTCCGACGTAATGTGGTTCGACGTTTTGAACGTCGCTCTTCCGACGTTTGTAAACTGTCGCAATTCCGACGAAATGTGGTCCGACGTTTTGAACATCGCGCTTCCGACATTTGTAAACTGTCGCAATTCCGACGAAATGTGGTACGATGTTTTGAAGGTTGCTCTTCCGACGTTTGTAAACTGTCGCAATTCCGACGAAATGTGGTCCGACGTTTTGAACGTCGCTCTTCCGACGTTTGTGAACTGTCGCAATTCCAACGAAATGTGGTCTGATGTTTTGAACGTTTCTCATCCGACATTTGTAAAATGTCTCTCTTCCAACGTTTCTAAACTGTCATAATTCCGAAGCTTACAATGTGTCGGTATACCGATGGCGGGTTCAATTTTAAAAAAAAAATGAAACTTTAAAACATGACAGTAAATCTCCAATATTTGTTATGAATTGTGGGCGTTCCAATGACCGTGAAATATTAATATAATAAACCACCCCAGAGCGCTTCGACTACAAGAAATCATATAAACATGGCTCTGTATTTCAAAAAAGAGGTTTAAAATAGAAACAGGGCAACATTTTTTTTTCCAATTGTTATGAACATAATTCGACCATGAAATATTAATATAATAAACCACCCCGTAATGCTTCGACTATAAACAATCATTTTTTTTTCACAAGAGAAAAAACATTGTTTTGAATATATTATATGAATTAAAACAGTCCATGAAGTCATTAAATTTTCACATCTAAAGATTGGAATCGAAATATCCATCCAGAAAAGTGGAAGTCCCACCCCAGACAATGATAGAAAAATACCCCATGTCACATACAGGGACATGATATAAAACCCAATAACGGTCCACATGGAGATTATCGAAAATCTGAGAAAGCATCCAAATATGCCCAAGGCATCTATAAGAAAGTGAAATAGTAGTATGTAGAATAGTAAAGGAACAGATAGAGTACCGACGTCCATTGTTCCAAATACAAATTAAAGTACCCAAAATCCTTGAATAGAGAAAACGATAATAATGTGAGGAGTGTGATATGTCCAAAATATAAAAAGACCATCAGACCATATCAATAAACCAGTAACATAGAACAACATCGCTAGTTTTGAAGGTAGAGTGATAACCTGTCAACACATAAAATACTATCATAAAGTGAATACAGGAAATGTGCAGAGACATGTACTATTGATATACGCCTCACACAAAAATAATCCATGATAGAGAAAAAATATGTATAAACCTAGGGTTGATTGTATGTTCTGGCTCACTTGTTCCTGGAAATAAAAACCATCTACAGAAATCCAAACTCGCTTGTAAGATCAGGCTCGCTTGATTCGAAAATTGGTAACCATCTGTTGCATCCGAGATGTAAGGTTCAAGCTCGCTTGTTTCCATTAGTAGCCCGCTACAGCATCCACCCTGTTCATAGCAAAAAGGTTCCTGTAGATATACAGAGAAAGAGTATAATACGTATCCACCCTGTCCATAGCAAAAAATTTCCTTTAGATATACAGAGAAAGAGTATAATACGTAGACCATATAAACATGGCTCTGTATTTCAAAAAACAGGTTTAAAATAGAAACAGGGCAACAAATTTTTTTTTCCAATTGTTATGAACATAATTCGACCATAAAATATTAATATGATAAACCAACCTCCAGCGCTTCGACTATAAACAATCATATAAACATGGCTCTCTATTTCAAAAGATAGGTTTAAAATAGAAACAGGACAACATTTTTTTTTTCTAAGTAAAGTTAATCTATTAACAGTGGGAATAAAATTACAGCATGACTTTAGTCAAAAACATTGCCCAGACTTATGGCAAATTTGTCATCAAAAAATAAAAGAAAAAGACTGCCTTAATACGGGGAAACCAGTCTTGAACGTTTACAGAATTCAAAAATATTACAGAGGTCCATCACAGTAATATAATCTAAAACATGCCCCATTAAGTGGGCCTACGAAGCAAGAAAATAAAATTGACCAAACTACTCCTCCGGTGGTTCCTCGACGATTCAGCACCATCCTTCGGAAGGTCCAGGATTGCCTGGTGTTATCTCCACATTCATGCCACCGCTCCCCTCCTGAAAGCCTGAACGTTGGCTGGCTTTTTCTGAGCTCAGACCCACCGGACAGGTGCATTGCTCCTCCGTTTGGGCCTCCTCATGGAAAACCACAGTGATTGAAGCGGTGATCCGTGGGCGGTTCAGAGAGAAATTAAAGGAAAAAAGCGTAGTTCGCGTCGTGGGAGAAGGTGAAGCAATGGGGAAATGAGGAGTAGGGGAGCCCATACGGTGGTCGGATCCTAGAACCCAACCCCGCCCACTCCTAGTGTTTGGATAGCAACTTGCGTAATAATCACTGGACTGGGAAGACGACTCGGTTGAGGGGCTGGAGGGAGTACGCAGGGGTTGACCTCTAGTGCTCCCCCCTGTGGCAACGCATCCTTTGACGCAGGCGAGGCATGGGTGAAGTCTCAACAGTGGGCACAAGACGAGACAGAGAAGCAGAATTCCAAGAAACTGATGAAGACAGACATAGACCAGACTGAGAGGAATTTCGATATGCACCAATGTCTAAGTAGCAGTTCAGCTGGCCACTTCTCCTTCTCGTCACAGTGATCAGGAAGTGTAACCCAGCAACCAGAGTGAAATTCAAAGGTTGCGGCTCGTCTAAAAAACCATAGCGAAACGCCATTTTATCGACCCGACTACAATGCAATCGAAGAACGCCCGTCATAATTAATCTCTCATTAATGAGAGCCGAAGGCCGGATCATATTGGAGCATGCGAAATCGCTAACAGGAGTGGAGGTCTGATCTTGAACAATGTTAAAACTTAATGCGATTTGATGTGAAAACCTTGGAACTTAAATATCGGCTAATTGAACAGTGTTAAAACTTAATGCGATTGATATGAAATCGCCACATCCATGTCCCATCGCCTTAAACGCCATTGAATGCACCCGCATCCGGGAGCAGGGCAACATTAGATTGAGGACACGTGGAAGAAATTGATTGGAGCGGATCTTTTTGTGGGCCGCTCGTGCAGTGGAAATCCAGACCCGAAAAAGATTAGGGCGAATTTGATAAGAAATTTGTGTCATAACTCTCCCTCCGTACGCCAGCCCAACTTCGGACTCGAAAAATATTAGGGCGGAATTCGTTTGGTTTTCGCGTCACAAAATTGGCCGACGTCAGTAGGCTATTTTGGAACACGAATTTTGTTTGAATTATGCTTTATCGCCGTTTGAAGTCCAGCGGGCTCGACTTAAGAACAATTTTGTTTGATCCCATATTATAAAATTTGTGTTGGTTTTCTTTGATAATACACATATTTATAATAAATCATGGGAATACCACACTAAACATGTGGAAAAGTTATATAAATTATTGAGAACAATCATTTTTATGTAAAAATATCCAAATGTGCTTTTGGGAAATAAGAATTCGAGTATTTGGTTCATATTGTTTTAAAGGGAGGAGTGAAGTTGGAGCCTCAAAAGATGCAAGCTATTACAAAATGACCTATTCCTAAGAAAATCAAGGTTCTTAGAAGATTTTTTAGACCTACATGATATTATTGATCATTTGTTAAGAATTATGCATGCATTTCAAGTCCACTCACATATCTCTTGAAGAAAATATCATTTATATGGCATGATGAGAATACTTTGGCACTCTCTCTTTTAATGGATGCCATGTCTTCTACACCAACATCGGTTGCACCAAGTTTTGGTAAAACATTCATAGTAGAGTGTGAGGCACTAGGACAAGGAATTCAAAGCAACATTAACACAATAAGGGATATCATTGGCTTTTAAAAGCAAGGAATTCAAAGAAAATATTTGGTGAAATCTACGTATGAAAAATAAATGGAAGCAATATTACATGCAATAAAAAATGGGGATAGTATATCATTGGGAGGTACTTTAAAGTCAAGATATACCATGATAGCATAAAGTATTTTTTGAAGCTATGGATTTCATTACAAGATTAACAAAAATGAGGAGAACAAATGTAAAGTTTTAATTTTGAAATAATCTGCAAAAGGGGTAAGGAAAATTCCGTACATGATGCTCTTTCTAAAATAGAAGAGGCCTCAAATTTATATCCAATTACATTTTCTATTCCTAGGTGGCTAGAAGAAGCTTACCATAATGGAAAAATGACAATAGTACTAAACAAAAACTAAAATTTATAAAGGATGGGATGAACTCTATGGAGCATTGGGAGTGAAAGAGAGATATACTTTGGTGCAAATGTAGAATATTTGTATGCATGCAAGCATATTTGAATAAAAAAATATTAAGGGAGTCCCATGTCTCTCTAATGGTAGGATGCAGGGTTCCTTAAAACATCTCAAAGGATCAAAAAATATATTTTTGGAAGAAATGAAAAAAGATATTCAAAATTTTGTAAGAGAAGGTCAGGTTTGCATAATAAATAAAAGAGAGATAGTAAAATCTCTAGGTTTACTTCAACCATTCCACATACATATTCAAAGACTAAAAGATATATCAATAGACTTTATTAATGGTTTACTGAAATATAAAGGTAAGTATTACATTTTTGTGGTCATTTATATAGACAAATTTCGTAGATTTTTTTTGTAGAACTCAAAGTACATAAACAACAAGCCAAGTGGCAGAAGTGTCCGTGAAAGAAATTCATAGTCTTCATGGTTTTCCTAAAGTAATAGTAACAAGAAAATTTTGGAAATAATTATTTAATATGAGTGGAGAAACACTAGCTGCCATGAGCTCTACATATCAAACATAATAAATTGGTCAAACAAAAATAGTTAACAAATGTTTTTAAGGTTATCTACAATGTTACTCTTTAGAAAATAAATCTTAATGGATGAAGTGGGTTCATCAAGGAAGAATGGTAATATGATACTATCTATCACACATGTACTAAAATTTCCCCATTTAAGGCCCTTTATGAATATCTAACTCCTAGTATTTCATACTTTTTGCAAGATAAGTCCAAAGTATAGGAAACAGAGTCACATATGGAAAATACTAAAGAAATTTTGAAAATTATTATGGAAAAACTTCAAATGACATGAAACATGATAAAAACAACAAGGGGAACAACATTGAAGTGAAAGATAATTTGAGGAGGGTAATTGGGTATTTTTTAGATTATAGCATTATAAGCAATCTTCATTCAAGAAAAAGAAGAATAAAGAATTAGCTCAAAAATGTTATGGCCCTAAATAATTATTCATAGGATTGCACAAGAGGTATAGAAGTTATATTTTCCTTCTTCTTGCATTCATAAGGTTTTTCATGTATCTTGCCTAAAAAAGGTTTTGGGAAAAAATATGCCAATGTAAATAGAACTTCCAAAATTAGATGAAGAATGAAAGTTGATTCTTTAACCACAAAAAGTTATAGATAAACATTCTGTATCTCATTAGGGGAATTTTTAGGTCTAAAATGGGCCTCCTAAGGAAATTATAAAATAATAGTGGAAATAATCAAATAAGATTTGATGAGATCATCAAGTTTTAGAGGGAAAAATGAAAAAAACTACTTTTTCAACTCATATTTTCAACTTATCTCCCAAAGTTTTTACTCAAATTTCGACCGGGACTACTCGTTGGATGCGAAATTTAATTCCTCATCCAAGGAGTACCCATGTTGCATAATTTCAATGGGTCCTACTACACGAAAAATGAGAAATACATGAAAAATGTGATTGTAATCACGTTTTTTTATGTATTTCTCATTTTTCATGTAGCAAGGTTCATCAAAAGTGTGCAACATGGGTACTCCTTGGATGAGGAATTAAATTTTTCATCCAACAATTACCCACTCGAAATTTGAGTAAAAATTTTGAGAGATAAGTTGAAAATACGAGTTGAAAAAGTAGTTTTATTATTTTATTATTTTTTAATATTTTTACCCTTTTATTTAAAAAATGGTAAATCATCCCCCATGGTTGACATCATCATCTTGAATCCTACTGGTTGTTATAAAGTTTATTTTTGTTGTAAATTTTTCTTAGGAGGTCCATTTTAGACCTCAAAATTCCCCTAATTATTTGACATATAACCATTATGAAGTACCTAATCAAGTCGAAGAATATTCCTCTAGAAGAAGGTACATGGTAGAATGATCAATTCGTGATGAAATACACACGGCTAAAGGGTTCGTTTGAAGTTTTGACAAAGGTTTTGTTATATGTTTTATATAACGCACGATGGAATAGTTTTATTGTTTGTTAAGGTCCGAGACAGTGATCAAATTGAAGGGCAGGTCCGAATTTCAATTAGAAGGGCATATATGTATGTCGCCGTTCCATATTGAAAAGCTTTAAAAAAAAACTTTTCAATTGACCACAATAAATTACTTTTACATTCCATTTTCAGAAAGGCAAAACCATCAATCTTTATATTAATAAAAGATTGTTACATATACAACAATGAACAAGGCTCCATGTTTCATTGCTTAAATATCTCATTGGAAATGTCAACATAAGTCTTGAAGACACTATTATAATAATTTGGATACATACCACCGGGATATAGTAGATTCTTATGTGTCAGATTGTGTAATGCAATTTTGACTTTGTCTCACAAGGAGCAGCAACATGGAGGTCTGGATTTTTCTTATAGAACTTTTTTATTATTATTTGAAACATTATTTATAGATATGAATACAACAATGAAATTATGAGCATGGTGGACAATTAGTCAAGCTCATGATGCCAAACCTTGATGATGTAAGTTTGGAATTTAACATTTTTACATGTTAAGGAAAAATAGTCAAAATCACTAACAACTTAGTAAGCCATAATTAATAATCATTCCCTGTTCACTTTTGTTAATAGGTTTATGTCACACGATGATCTCTCTTCTCTGGCATTTACTTGTATTGAAGATCACTATTCTAGGAATAAGGAGTTATTTTCTCCAAAAATAACCCTAGCCAAACATTGACAATGTATCAAGGATATCTTTCTATGCTTCATAAGTACATATGTTCTACTTCTAAATCATGTCTTGGAAGTGGTTGTTTTGCTGGAAATTATTCACCAGTTGGTTTCATACCAAAGTCTTTTTCACATTTTCAGGATCCAATACATGAAAAAGATAATGGTTTAAAACAACATAAATATTTGAAATTTTGCAAGAATTGTTTGGCACACTTTGAATATGAATTTTGAAGTCAAGTGCATGATGCTTTATAGGATCAAGTGTCATTTTGAATACCAAATGTTTCACAAGAAACTTCTCAACATGCTACCCTGCAGTAAGGATTAAATGACAATATTGCATCAACTATTTCCATAATAAAAGTGCACCTCTGCCATAAGACTAAACAACTACAAATTTTGTACATCTAACAAGACCACACAATCAAATGTATTCCACAAGGCCAATACTGTATGAAAAATGAAAAGGAGTTTGCAACCAAAAATACCTTAGGCAGCTAATTCAATTAGATACACCAAACAATCAGCAAAAAGGAAAACTAGCCTACTCAAATGGCAAGCGTTTACCTCCTTTGACAAAATTTTGAGTTCTGAAACAAGGGCCTTTATTGTCTTGTCAATGCCCCTAGTAATTTGAATGGGGTTCGAACCTGCTGCAACAACCTAAAAAAAAGGGTTTCATTTCAAATTATTTTCCACAAATTTAAGATACAACCATTGTCAGTTTTGTATTTCCTAACAAGCTCATAAATTTTGACAAAAGAACCAAAATTTTTTAATACCTGATAGCAATTTTTTCACTCAAAAACTATCTTAGACTCAATAAGCCCAACCTAAAACTAAAAAACCAAACACCATAAGACCCTACAAAAATGAATAGATGATCTTAATCCAGTACTATCGACAAAAAGTTACCTTTACACCCTCACTTATTAAACCCTATGCAAGAACAACAGATTTTGTGGTTCCATCCCCAGCTAAATCATTTGTCTTTTTTGCGGCTTTCCTTACCAACTTGGCCCCATTATTTTCAACTGGGTCCTCTAATTAAACCAATAAAAAGGCCAAAACCATAGCATTGAGATACATTTCATTACATTGTCAATAACAATAAAATTTGACTCAGCATTTGAAAGACGTTAATTAACCCTCATGGTTAGTTTATAACCTACTCCACAAATCAAATCGCCCCCGATGTAATTAAATTATGGGCCCACTCTTTTATCTCTCCGTCATCTCCCCTTCCAGATTTCCGTTCGATCAACCAATCCACGATCAACGGTTGTTATTCATATCGCTGCACCCCCACGTCCGAACAATAACGGGCAATGGCTGAATGGTTTTCTAAACAGTACCTTGCCACATGTCGTGTATTGTCTAGAATCGCTCGCCCTTCGCTGAAAACAACCTGTCCCCAAAAGCGGTGCAATTTATCCCGCTTACCGCTTACCTCCTATGACAAAACCACTGTACCTGCTTGCGTCATCCACTTAAAAAATTAAAATCCTGCTAGCCTTTGAATTTGCAAATAAAATGCACCAACGCGCATCATTTTCACTATTTTGGACAACGACCAGTGTCCCATGCAAAAACATTCAAAAGCCAACTGTCAAGACCATCAACCGCCAGCTTGCTGAGAAATTTGCAGCTGAACAATCCAGAATTCATACGCCATTGCCTACACCTGTTCTCGTCATTGTTCATTTCCTGGAAAATAGGTATTTACCCAAATACCTACTGAACTCTGCAAAATCTTGGTTTTTATTTTAATTCCATAGAAAAAGACTGAAACAGAGTTCAAGTTGGTCTCTATTTTCATTCCTATAATTCCCAAATTTGCAATTATATTCCCAAACCTGTAATTATCCCTGTTTTTTCATCAAAACCCGAATTCCTTTCTAAATCGACAAGAACTAGAAATGGAAATTCCTGTAGATTTTAATGTCGCACCTCTAAATGCCTCTCACAGAGATTTGGCCTATCTTCCTCTAGTAGATAGGGATTTTCAAATTAAAGACCTCGTCCTTAGTGAAAATCCTCTCAGAAGTTTTTGCCAATGCAGAGATAGCTACCTGAATGGCTCTGACATTTTTGGACTATGGAAATCCAATCTTCCGATGTATCTTCTACCCTCAGTCCACATTTTTCCTGAAATAATCCATCACTTCCATGCTAATTATGATCCCAATCAACGACCATTCATGTCACCGAGTCAAACTGTCCTTTTCCCAATAACTGCTCAGTCTATCAACGAAATGTTACAGTTTCAGCCAAGTCAAGCCCTGACTCCCCTTTCCATGTGAGATTTACCTGAAAAGTCAACTAATTTATCTCAAGCAGAGCTAAATCGTCTCTGCCAAACGTTCATGTTTCCAGAACATCAACCCAAAGGCCCACCTCCTTATGGATATAATTTTTTCACAAATATGGGCAGACTCATTTTGAATATGATATCGTCTGTAATGGGTTTCAACGCTAGTGAATATGTTGACCAGTTAACTCTAGTGTTGTTGTCAATTTTTATCCCTGGACAGCCTCCTGCTGTCAAATATGATTTTTCTTCCTATATTGCTGATAAAATTCATGACCAGTTCATGAGATTAGAAGACGAAAGAGTTTTCAAATATTCCACTGTTATATACCATCTCATGCTTTACTATCAATCAAAGAGTTTCCCTTTCCATGTCATGAAACTTGATGCCAAAGGAAATCCTAGGTCTGTCATTTTTTGGTCTGCAATCTTCCATAATTCCTCTGATTCTCCTTATTCTTACAATGAGTTCATTGACCTAATTGTGCACCCTACAACCACTTTATTAACAGGAGTCTCTCCTCCTAGGGTCAATAATGACATTAAGAAAATTCTCCAACTCTCAAAGCAATACAAGATAGGTGATTGGTACCTATACAGGAATCATATAGAAATTAGAATATATGGAAGTGAGCTATGTCCTTTCAAGCTACCAAATTATGTTCCAATGAGGCTCTTTGCCTTAGAATATTTCAGACAGATGATAAATTCAAACATAGTCCATTTTTGCAATGAAAAGAAGAAATCTCAGCTTAGAATTAAGAGTCAATTAGGTCCTTTTGTCTACAATTCTAGGGATGCAGGAAAAGAAGCTAAAAGAATCCTAGAAGATTATATCAAATTGCAAAAAAGTTTCTACTGGGTACCTTATGACCCAAACAGCTTTATTTATGATAGGAGAATGAAAAATAAATTGTCACCATACCTTCACCATAGAATTCCAGAGATTGAACAATTTTCCAATATGGATGAATGGATGGAAGGGACCTTAATAGAACAAGATAGTGAACAGGTCAGTTCTGAAAATGTTATGAAATATCTCGAGAAAATACTTGACCTGGATTATTAGGGACAGGTGCGAAGATTAGGAAGTGGTCCTTCCTCTGCTGGAGCCTCTCAGCAAAATTTGCAGGAAATCAATGCATTAGCCATAGTAGCATCCAAAGGGAAGGAAAAGGAGACTGATACATAGGTTTCAGAGAAATTCACAATGATAGATTAGCCTGAAACTTCCAAGGAACATGCCCAAATATAGACTTCTCCTACTCAGATCAATGTGGCAGAAATTTCAATTTTGCAAACTCCTCTCAATGAAGAAAAGGGTAAGAAAAAAAATGTAGAAACAGCTACCCCTATCATTGAATCTTCAGAACAACCTGATATCAGAAACCAAAGATTAAATCCTCTTTCAGAAGTATAATTTTTTCAAGAAATCCCTGATCGTCAAAGGAGAGAAGAATTAGATAGCCATCAAACATGCACAATCAGTGGGACATCCACTAATTCACAGAGAAAAGATCTACAAAGGCAGAAAAGCGCAGAAGTATCTTCCTTGAAACCACCAGTGAAAGATGCTTGGGATATTAAGAAGACATTTATAAATATAAAGGCTAGAAATGATCCATTAAGACTTCAAGTTTATAATCAATATCTGAAGATGGCTCCTAAAATCAATAGAGATTGATGTCAGCCTATGACATCCAGTAGGGTAAAATGTTGATGAGTCATTTTAAACCCAAAGTGCAGCAGCCTCAAACAGTTGCAGATTATGTCAGAACCAATTTTGAAATCATAGCAAAGGAAATTCATCCTTTGGATCAGATTGAGCTGCACAAACAAACTGCTGAAATGATTTACTCAACTTTGACTGATAAATCAATGGTAGCCCATAGATTGCAGAATTCCTTGGAGAATACTACTGCTCAATTGCATCTTGAAAAAGCCTCTTCCCAGGCTAAGGATAACAGAATAAAGACTTTGGAAGAAATAATTATTGGTTTGGGTCATAATCCCAAAGATGTCAAAGGTATAGAAGCCTTGATCAAGAAGAAAGATGATGATATTGCAGCCTTAAGGAAACAACTGAAATTTCCATCTTCAAGGCATCCAAAAACTGCAGAAATCATAAAGAAAAAATCTAAAGAAGAATTGATGGATTTTCTCTTGGAACTGAATGAGCAACTAAATGAGACTAAAAAATAACTTGAAAAGGCATTAAAGGACAAGCAGGAAAATATTCCAGCATCTACAGCAGAAGTAATTATAGGTACAACAACAACAGGTCAGCCAACACAATTATCACAGGTCAACACTTCCAATTTAAGCACTGAAGAATTAATAAAATCAATGGAGGAATTGAAACTCCAAGTGACAGAGCTCCTGAAAACAAAGGTACAGTTTATTACCTTAGAACAAAAATATGATCTCTCAAAGATGAGTGTTGCAGAGAAGACAAGAGAGATCAACAAATTAGAAAAATTGGTGAGAGCATTAGAAAAGGATCTCACATTGGATAAACCTTTGGGAGAAATCAAAGAAATTCTTTGGACCAACATCATTCAATCAATAAAAGATGTCTGGCCATCAATCCAAATAATGTATGAGCAGAATGATTTAATTAAATTGGCTCTGGAAGAAATTCTAAAGGCAAGAGAAGAATTAGGAAACATGCCTGAGGAAGCCAATGAGCTTATACAATTTTTGAATACCAAGAACAGATATCAACTTGACGAACTAGGCATCCAAGATAGAACAGGAACAATTTTGGAGATTAAAAGAGTTTTTACTAAAAGAACTCTGATGCAGAATCTAGAAAGAAGATGCTCTGATATGCAGGAAGAAATCAATGCTTTTACAAAGAGATTCAATATTTTGTAGAATAAAGGATTGCCAAGTCCTTTAGTTTCAGAGGATAAAATTATGAGCCTGGAAAACTATGTTGAGAAATTGAATAAATACGCTGACAACCAGGCTATTTCATCGACCAGTTCATCAGTAACAAAAGCATTGCCTACAGGAAATATTCTTCATGACAATCTGGAAAATTTGTTTTATCTCGAACATGAGGTAAAACACTTATTCCCAATTCAGCCTACTTTCTTCAGATATACAGAGACTGATGAAACTCTGAGGAAGCTTCAAAGAACAAGAATACTAGAAACACAATGGTGGGAAGAGATGTTATACCTTTTGTAAAAATTATCCTTGCATGAATTTTGATTATTCACTACAGTAAGTCATTATAAAAAGGATAAATAGAGATTAAACAGGTCAAAGTGTATCAGTACAGGTAAAGAGTATCAGTAAAACAGAGCAGCCAGCACAGAGTTACTAAAGAGGACAACAGTAAGCCAAATCATAGGGCATGCCTCCAGCACATTCATTAAAAAAGGGAACATCACAACATCGGTTATCTTCTCTCTTATCCACGAGACCATCTGTCTCTATTTTATTGTAAAATATTCATGAGTCATCCTAAATTATATCTCACTTTGTTATGAGATATTTCTTATAATTTTTTGTACAAATACTCCCTCAATTGGAGTATTCAGGGGTGGATTCTTAGACTTTGATGTAACATTGATTATTTTGGAATAAAGTGTTGTTGGATAAATTTCGTATGGCTAGCTGGATAAGGAATTGATGCAAAAGACTTTTCACAGGATTCTTGAGTCATACAATGGATCAATAAGTCTTCTATCTCTTATGTTTTAGAGTTTTATACTGTTTATTATACCATCTGTGTTTCATATCTGAATGATAAACGAAAAGGAAAAATTCAGAAAGTGCTTAATTGCAATATGTTTTCAATTTTTGTTATTCTTAATGTTTTCTTCTGAACTAGTTTAAACAGTGAATTCTTAATTGCTCCTATTTTCTAGTTTATTCATTTTGATTATTTAGTAAATAATTCTTGACTACTCTTTATTAATAATCATTTAAGTGCCCTCTTTCGAATATATTGAAGGATTCTTAATTTCCCTTCACCCATTTTGAGTCCATTCCATTCATCTTAGATCTATAATTGTTCCCTATTTGATTACCTTATCATCCCTTGTTAAGAAACTAAATCCAGTTAAGCCATATTTCTTTGACTCCATTAGCCCAATGGCCTAAATTACTCAGTCTTACCCTCTGCTATAGAATTTCATCACCCAAACTAAATCAAAATCTGTGGACTTTCATAACTAGCCTAATATCTTTCAAAACAAAGCTAAATATTACAGAGAGAGCCCTCTCTGGGTACAGATTGGCTAGATTCTGTACCTAAAAGTTGGTTTGTGGTTACCTCAGACCCCTTTCCTCTTCCAACAACTTCAAGGAAAATCTGAGTGATAACAGGACAGACAAATTTAGTTCAGATATTGTGAAATTTCCTCGGAAATTCACCTACAAAGAGCTCATCAATGCTACGAAATACTTTTTTTGAACGTGATTGATAATCGATAATTGCAAGCAAGGGTAGTCCCCTGGTGAAACCCAAATTTCTGAGAATTTTCTAAAACCTGATGATAGATTCATTGTAATGAACAAGCGCATAGGTCCATATGCCATCCAAATCTACCAAGCACCAAGATCTATAAAAAAAAATCCACAGTATCTGTGAACTAAGAAGAAGAGGCAGAAAATGTATTCTGCTTAGTTGTTCGAATAGTGGTTGGGGATTACGTCACAAAAAAAATTTGACAGAGCCCATGTAGCATTTCTTATCATTGAAATTCTGGCAGTATCATTCAATTGGGCAAGCACCTGCCTCAGAGCTCCATGACTGAGGGAAAGATCCCTAAATGTTGCAGAGTCTCTAGCAATATTTCCCAAAGCCCAAACAGCCTTACACGAACACCATTTGAGCTGAAAGTTGGGTACTAGTTTTTTAAATCAAATTCCAAAATTACAGACATCTAAATATAGTTGGGAAGAATAATTTTATGCCTCTAAAATAAACGTGCTACATGTTCTCGAACATTATCATTCCCAGAGGTAAGAAGTTCCACAAATATAGGCAGTGCCCCGTAATCAATCACAACCTTTGTATTCTCAGAGGTTCCTGAGACTATATTAGTCAAAGCCAAAGCTGCTTAAAAATGCATTATCAATCACAAGGTATCACCATCAAAGCTATAATTTTAAGATAACAATTTATCTACCATTGAAACTAGAATTTTAAAATAGATACACCTAGTGATATAGACACCTAGTGAGAGTAGAAGTTAGGAAATTATAATAAGAATTATTACAAGATATCACTCACAGTGCAGTTGATTGTTCATTGTCTGTTGTAACTATAATTTTAAAGAAGACACACTTAGTGATATAGACAACACCAAGTGAGAGCAGAGGTTATGAAATTATAATGACAATTATTTCAAGATATCATATTACTCATAGTACAGTTAATTGTTTATTGTTTGGTGTAATAATTTTTTATTATTTATAAACACAATCAAACATATTATGAGGGACGGTGATGAAATTGACAACGGTCTCATAGCAAACCATAACGGGCACATCCCCTGGCAAGATAGACTCTGAATAAGAAATAAAGCAAAACAAAGTGATTACTTACAGGATCATAGGCTTCATGAAGAAAAATATCCAGAGCAACATCTGTAACCCCTAAAGCAACACCTCTCTCTGCAAGAAGAATCGCTACATCTTTCATATGTAGTCTAGCAAATTTTCTGAGCTCATCACGAGAAAGAGGAACAAATACAACTATCTCATCAAGTCTATTCAATAGCTCTGTCCTGAAATGTCTTCTAACCTGCAAAAATATTCAAAGGCATGTCAAAGCACTGCAGCCAAATTCATGATAAAATTATATGAAAAATATGCATACACAGAGTCCAGAAGAATGAAATGGTAGGTGTATTGGAAGTTACCGAAATACAGCAACTAAAATGGCAGGTGTATTGGCAGTTACAGAAATGCAGCTACTAAAATGGCAGGTTTGTCGATGGTTGCAGGTGTGTGGATTGTTGCTGGTATTTTCAGACCAATTCCATGGAAATATACCAGAAACCAGTGGTATGTCAAACCTAGAAGGTAACCTGAGAGACTATGACCGTCATATTAAACAAGTAACAGGTGTCGTGCCTAGGTAAGAAGTGTTGATGAAAAAAAATTGATCTCTTTCATAATAGAAGGCCTATCAGCCTAAATATCTAGGACATGTGGCACTCCATGATAAAGACACATGGTGTGTGGATTTGAGTTTTTCAGGTGGTTAAGTGGGCCGAAAATAGGTGAAATGTGGCACCACTCAGAGAGTGACATGTGCCAATTGGTACAAGTGGTAGACAATTGGCATGCTCAAACAACGAGGTGATGTAGGAATGACATGAGGGAGAAAATATTAGAAAAGCCCCAAATCTGGAGAACTAAAGCTCATCACCAACCTAAGATTAACAAATTTACATGATGTAACCTATGAAATTGTAAATGGAGAAATCATAGTAACAATAAAGTAACTTATGTAACAATAAATTCGGATTAATCCTGGGAGTGGTAATGGGAGAAATCATAGTGAACAATAGGAAACATGAAGAGTTGCTTACAATCAAATAGATGAAAAAACATATAAAAAAAACCTAGATAATAATCATGAACAAGATTAATATTGAATTATGAACTGTAAAGGAACTTACAAAATGTGACAATATGAACCTGGTCAAGCGCACACAAAAAAATATCCTAGACATGACCCTGGTTGACAAGTTGTATTGCTCATGATGCAAGAGGATTTGTACCTGCACTTCCAAGTCAATCAAAATCCATCATTATCTATACTATAAATACAAGTAATTGATGTAGTATTTTTTACTCTAAGATGCATTCTTATGATAATGTTAGAACATATGTTGAAAATGTCAAAAAATACCTGAATAAGCTCCTCTTTGTTTTAAGAACAATTTATTGGAGTCGCATGAACTTGGAACAAACCTCCCATGATCTGAAAGAGTAGCAACTAAGTCAACAATGACTTTTTTGTTGCTACGCTGGATCGAGGGAGGTTTGCTCGAAGATTAAATCACTCCAATAAATTATTCTCTACTAAACAGGGCCAACCACGTGAAGGTGGAAGCTCTTATGGCCCCTCCCCCCCTCACATCACTCTCAATTCCCCAATACACAATCTATATTTCATTTTTTACTTTCATGAGCATAAAAAAAAATATTCAATAACTAATAAAAAAATAATTCAACAAAAAGTACGCAAGGAAACATTGAAATTAATGCTTGACATAAAAATAGTATGATAAATGAGTTTTTTATATAACGCAAAAAAGTTTCCAAGTATGGTAACGTTTGTCTTATAATAATACAATATTTTACATTATCAAAATTTCTTTTTCTTCTTCCTATTTCTCAAGCTCCTAATTACATCATCAATATCATCGTGCTTTGCTCTTGTTTCGTGCCTTTCGACCCACAATGCTGACCTAGTTGCGTAGTCACGATGTCTGGTCTCATCCAGTGACGGGGCATCGCCTACAAAAACAGATAATATTAAATTTTAATTGTCAGTTTTTAAATATCATTGAAATAGTTCGGTAATATTAATAAAAAAAATTGCAATGAGATTATTTACCTGGTGCACCAGTTGTCACTGTTGGGACTGTTGCCCTGTCTTCCTCTCTGGTGGTAAGATCCTCAAGGGAAACATTCTCTGTCATTTAAAAAAAAAAATTATAAGGACAACCATCAAGGTATAATTAGAAAAAATTATAAGTGTAAATTAATTACCGTCACGGCCCTCACTAATAATAGCATTGTCGGCCTTGTCCCCAATACAATGATCAGGTTGCACGTGAGGATCATCTACATCTGGCTCTAAAACTAGGTTATTTTCCTCATCGCTAGTGCTGCTCCCCTGATTTAAAAAAAGTTTTTAGACATTAAATTTATGGACGAAAACAAACATATTGAAAGGTTAATGTTTTACCTTATCAGGCATTCTGGTTCTTGGGACCTGCCCCAAGCTTCTGCGACGTTCAACTATGGCTTGATAGCTGAAATGGAAAGCGATTTTTTTATCTTCCTCTGTAGTTTCTGTTCTGAAGTCATCACCCTACATTACATATGATTGTGTATTTTTATTCATATTTGATAGGATTACAAAAACGTTGGAAGGCAATACAATTAATTATAAGATGTTTAGCTACTTAATTACAATTCTTGCTGCTGATTTCAAGTAGCCGCCCTGGGCTAGATTGTGATGGCCCTTTTTTTCAATCCTAGCTTTGGTTGCCTTCGACGTGTCAGGCAACCTAGCATGAAAATATTAAGGTCATATATGACGTAGCACACTTTTATTTTAGACATAGAGAAAATTAAAGCTATTGAATTAAATTTGTAATTTACCTTGTGGATCCAGTTGGCATTTTTCCTTCTTTCTTTGCCCTTTTCTCTTTTCCGTCATGGATGAGTGCTCTCCACTCATTATATGGAACTGTGAGAGGATGCTCGTATCTAGGGTTAAATTGCAATTGCGTCCTATAGGTTTCCCTGGTATATTTCAAATATTTGTCGGCTACCCGAGCAACCGCTGTTCTGTCAAATGTGCCAACCCCAAAAATGGCTTCTAGATAATCTAGAAGTTATTTTTTCAGGTTGGAATTCTAGGAATTCCACCCTGTGCATATGGTTGGGCCAAAAATTACCAATGCATGGCTCTCCAAAAACCTGTAGAACTCATTTTTTCCTACATAGAAAGAAAAGATATTATCATTAATTTAAAAATAAAAATCATGATAAATATGTTTTAGATAGAGTACATGAAATAGTTAAAATATTAAAATTTACCTGGGAGTTATACGTGCTTTATAGGGACACCTTCATCGTTCACCAACAACGTGTCATTAATGGTCCCTGTGGAGCTGACACGTGTAGCTCCAGGAAACGAAATAATGTAGTTGGCCATATAAGCCTCATCACTGTCAACACGTTCAGCGGTTGGCTGGGTGTCTGCTTGGGCAGGGTGTGTTTCTTGGCTGACACCTAAAGGAGTAGAAGGTGTACGAGAGGGTTATTGGGCAATCTCTTGCCCTTGTGTCCTACTACCACCAACACCGGGTTCAGAAAATGCCAGAAAACGCTACATACAAAAGAACTTTTTGTTAGTTTAGTCAATGTAAAAATTAAAAATCAAACTATCACAATTCATCTCATGCAGAACAAAAAAAATATCCTTTTGACTTTTTATTATTACCTGATATGTTTCTAGCTGGCTCATAAGTTGTTTTATCCTCTCTTCTATTTCAGGTGTTTGAGGCGCGTCTATCAAAGTATTAAATTCTGACCTTGCATCTTGTGCCTTTTTTCGCAACAAGAACACTGGAGATAGGGATGAAGAAAGCTCTTCCTCAAAGAGGGAATCATCAGGCGTACCATGGCTAGGTGTCTGCATATTTGAACAAAATTAATATTATTTCAATTATGTAAATAAATAAAATACCTAAAGATAGAGCAATGCTGGCACTTTACATGTTCTTCCGCTGGCCTCTTTCCGCGATCATCCCGTCTCGGGGTTGTTCCTGTACTGCCCTGATCAGTCTGCCACATTGCAATAAAATTATAAATGTAAAAAATTGAAAACAATATATAACTTGAAAACACAAAATGAAAACTGAAATAATTTCTAATAAGACACCGGAAGATAGAGTTAGAGTTTCAAATATGCCTTGCATTGAATTCAGTCCTCGAAACATGTCATTGCACATTAAGGCACCCAAACAAGAGACGAGTTGACAATGAAGACCTTATTGAATATATTGTTGGAGAAACTTCTAGTAAACTTGTTGTGAAGACCTCGAGGACATTTTTGGAGCAACATTGTTGAAGTTGATGGTATAGCATTGTTGGAGACGATCTTGAAGGGCCTTGAAGTGAAGCTTTTGGAGCAACTATTGAAAAATCCTTAGAGCATTTAAGTAAGGCACTTTCTATCTTCCATCACATTTTTCCTTTCAATATCCTTTAAATGATTTTGTTGATATTTGATGTTTGAAATCACATTATAATTCCTTGATTATATGTATTTGGGGACTTTTCCTTTGAAATTACCCAAAAATACCCTGGCAATTTTATCTTCAGGATGCATGTCTGAGCCTATTGTTCAATATTTTTATTGATAGTAGTAAACATAGAGAGTTAGGGGGTTCTTGACTTGGTTTGGTTGGGCCATTAGATCCCTAACATCTACTAGGGAGAACCCCCCTTGAGTTGGAGGAGAGCTAGCCTGAAGTGAAAAGAGGTTGGTGAGGTGACAATGGGGCTATTGAATTATACATGGTATCACACTTTAGCTTTAGGACTTTATCTTGAGAAGTGAGAGATTTTGCTATATCAATTCTCAAATTTTTTACAACACTATTGTTAAGAACTAATAAGAAGTGATGTTGAGGGGTTTTTGGGTATAAGAAACAATACCATTTAAAAACTATGGTTCTCAGTCCTTGGCAATCCTTCACCTGGGCCTAGGGGCACACAAGAATAATTTCACACTAAACCATGCAAACTTAAAAGTAAATTAACAGATTCATAAAGTAATAATAATCATAATTCCTAATTTCCTATTGTACGATATAATGCAAATTATTCAAACATGAAGCAATGAAGACATACAATGTCTGAATTTCAAGATTGATGAACCAATACAAAAAGTTAGAAACTACAACTTTGATTCAATACTCTGTGTCCTAACTCCAGGAAGGAATCTAGTTTGTAGTACATAACATGCATCATGTATTATCAATTTTTAATTGACAACAGCTAAAGGTCATCTACCTCATCAATTCCTTCCCATTTTGTGTTTTTATGTTATATTCCTTATAAAAGTGTCAAATTTCTCTCAAAGTAAGCAACCACTGAATAAAATAAAAAATAGTTGAGATATGATTGAGAAATGGTCATTTATTTCTGGAAAGGATCTTCACAATTTCTTTGGTTGTTTTTCATCTCAAGAAACAAGAAATGACCTAAGAAACTATCGTGATGTAATATAAGAAACAACATGGTGCAATGGCCATTTTCAAAGCCAAATGATGTCCATTGAGGACATGGTCTCTATTTGGTTTCTGTTTCATAGGAGTTTCAGGTAGAAATGGAACTTTGTTGTACCATTTCCAGTAGTAAAAAGGGAAAACCTTCTTTTTCCATGGGAAATAATTTACCTTTCCTTTTTCAAGATAATCTAAATCACAAAAAATATGAACTATACTGCACACATTCTTGGATAATGTGAAAGTGGAAAAGGAATACCCTACACAAGTGATGCACATATGTAAATTTGAACACTAATAGATTTTTGTATTTGAAATGCAATGCTTTTTTTCATTTAAATGTAGGGTCTTTAAAGAAGGGATAAATAATGGCTGGCAATTTAATAAGCATTTCTTCGGGAAAATTTTAAATCTTGTATTGGGTGATGAAGATAATAGAGGGTATTGAATCTTGATTCTTGACATTGTGTTTAAATTGAATAACTGAAATGATTATAAATATCAGTGGATGAGTTCTTTTTTTCAAGTATGTCACTCAAAACTCTTATGTCAAAGCATTGTATGATGGCTAGCATTTGCTTGTTTCCCTTTCTTCAGTTCAATGTAAAAAGTATAATAATATATTGGAGCATGAGTGATAATAACAATTGTTTGCTCTGCATTATATCCAGACCCAAGATTATGAAAATTTTTCTCAAGTGGAGCTATTGGATATTGATGAAGTAACTGCAATTCCATTGCCTATTGTAAAGGCTCTGCTCGAGCCATATTTAGTGTTTCTGTGCTCTACTGTAAATGGGTAATAATTATAAATGAGCCAACCACAATCACGGATTTTGTAACCATTCGGTTTCCATGGATAGTGATGGTTTCTATATGAGAATGATCTCAACATTGACCTTGATATGGTTGTATGGATGTGACCTTTGGTATGTCATCAAAAAATCCCCATATATCAGAAAATCCCCAAATCTGGAGAACTAAAGCTCATCACTTTCGATCTGGAGTACTACCCTTGTGATAAAGTTGATGACTTTTGATTTCCCATTCTCTACCACTTTGAACTTCACTTTCAATATAGATTAGACCAAGGGAAATTCGTTACTCGGTGTTGAGATGGATGAGTTTGTCGAACTAAAATCCATAGCTTAAACTTCATGAAACTGGTGGAGTCAAATTCATGCAAGCACAAACACATCTTACACATCCTCTTTGAAACTCATCTGAAAGAACATTGGAAGACATGTTGAGAGAACCCTACAGCCTAACACCACCCAATGGAATTGAACAAAAAAACCCAAATAGAGTCAACCCTACTATAGGAGGAAGGGCCTGTAGTAAGAACTTACCATTTTGTAAGAGATGAGGGCGAATGTTGTTTTGCAAGAGCTGAGGGTGAATGTTAAGGGCGAATTCTGTTCTGCAAGAGCTGAGGGCGAACGCTGAGGGTGAATGTAGGGAGAATGCTGTTCTGCAAGAGCTCAGGGTGAATGCTAAGGGCGAATGCTGAGGGCGAATGCTGTTCTGCAAGAGCTGAGGGCGAATGCTGAGGGCGAATGTTGTTCAGCAAGAGCTGAGGGCGAATGCTGAGGGCGAATGATGTTCTGCAAGAGCTGAGGGCGAATGTTGTTCTGCAAGAGTTGAGGGCGAATGCTGAGGGCAAATGCTGTTCTGTAAGAGCTAAGGGCGAATGCTGAGGGCGAATGCTGAGGGAGAATGTTGTTTTGCAAGAGTTGAGGGCGAATGCTATTCTACAAGAGCTGAGGGTGAATGCTGAGGGAAAATGCTATTATGAAAGAGCTGAGGGAGAATGATGTTCTGCAAGAGCGGAGGGCGAATGCGCACGTGATATCAGACGATAATGTAGTTTTTAATCAAATCATTTTTATGTAGCGCACATATAAGTTTCATATTTTTATGTAGCACACATATAAGTGTCATTATTATGATGGTGGACAAAGCGTCGTTATTGCGACGGATGCCTCCAAACGTCGCAATTGTGACACTTAGACATTGTGTCGCACTTGTGACGTTTGGAGGTCGTCGCAATAGCGACAATTTGGGGCATAGTGTCACAATTGTGACGTCTTCCTCCAAAAATCGCAATTGCGACACTTTTTCTAAGTGTTGGTATTGCAACACTTTTCTCTAAACGTCGGTATAGTGACGGTTTCGGGTGGGATTGAAGAAATTTGGGGAAATTTCTGACATTTGGTAAAATGCGTCGGAACCAAGTGTCGGAATTTCCCCCAAATGTACTAGTGGGACAAGCTAAGAAGAAATCCACTATGGTTCACTCTCTGTACTCTGATGTGCTAACATGCAAGGCACCAGCCACAAACTATGCCCTATTTCTAGTAGAACGGCAGCTGTTACTGAAGATCAAGGCCATCGGGACAGGGAAGCCCATGAATTTTAAAACCATAGAGGAATTTTTCCACTGCTGCAATGATCAAAATGAGCAGGTCCAATACCTCTTGTGTGAACTATACATGCACAACTTCTTCGTAGAGGAGGACAGGGACAGTAATCCCAGCTCCTTTATAGAAGATATTCAGTTCTAGGCTTTCCTCTCTTTTTCTGAGAACCAGACTCGGTGGGCTAAAGCCTACAAAATTTTCTAGAAGAGGGAACATGGCCTAGACCTCTGGGTTAGAGGGAAGCCTAGTAGACCCCTACATCTATTCAGACAACATAAGAATTTCATGCAAATAAAGGGAGTAAGGACTAAAATGGGGCCTATCCATAAGGAAATTATATAACATGGGCAGGATTCTTTCGAGGAAATTCAGGAAGTAGCTCTAGAAGTAGCCAAACAAAGGTGGATGGCCTCCACGAACAACGTGAAAATCAGAGAGACATTTGGCTACAAAAACTTCAAAGCGACTGCCTCCATATTCCTTTTATACAACAATCTGGTCTTAAACATGGGCCCTACATGGATAGCATTCAGGTACATATGCCCTGTCATCTGGTACCCCCTGAGGGTTATGATCAGGGTTACGACCTGCCAGAAGGGCACACAAACGCTGCCTTTGCAAATATCGGACAGAGACATGGCTTCTGAGCCTATAAAGAAGAAGTTTATCGTGTCTATTCTCTGACTTAGTTACACCTCAATCATTTGTTTGCACGAGGACCTACAAATGGCTAAGTGGGGGAGTATGTTGGGCCGAGAATGAGGTACGTTTTCACCCTTCCTTTACCAAAAATTTTTATCCACCTTTACGAATTTTTCCTCATCTTAACATTAAAGGAAAGGAAGATTAAGGTAAAATCAGGACAAAAGGAAATAACAGTAAAAGGGATGTTTTACAATGGGAAATTGACTTGTTATATCTTTATTTACGAGGAAATAAGTAGTTGAATTAATGATGACCAGAAGACAGCTGATAGATAGAGACTAACGAAACCATGATGACTACCATGGACTGGCGGAAGAGGGAAAGGCACCTCCATGTCTGAAGAACTCAAACGACATCCACAAGCAGCAAAATCTTGTATGTAAAAGACTGTTACCACTGTTGTAATCACCTTGAAAATGCCGAAAATGAACAACATAGATAGATCAGAATAGAGACTTTATTCTGTAATAGATGTATCGATACATGATTGTCCAATTATATCAATGTATTAACTTTCAGCTTAATAAAGGTCTTGGAATTTTTATAGTCAATTTTCTAGTTTTCTGTAGCGGCAGACTTCTAGTGGTTTAGGCCCAGCCCTGGGAATTTATGTGCTAATCTCTATGGTATACGTTCAATTACATAATTTACGTTTCAGTCATTGAATACATTTTATGAGATATCATTTAATTGGTTGAATTGTGAACATAAGATACTATAGCTTTCTCTTTCATTATAATAGTTCATTATTCATGTTTCCTTGTTTACAATGAATGCTTTCATAGTTTTTAGATGCTTTCATCATTTCTCAATGCTTTTATACTCGTTTCATTTGTTTTAGCATGACTGTTGTTCAATTATGTGTACATCTAAGAGTTGGATCTTTCCATCAGTAATGTAAGGCATCTAGTTGTTAATTGATTCAAAGAGATGTCATCTATTTAACTTAAAAATAGAATTCCATTGCAAAATTAGATAAGAAATTACTATTCAATTTTTTGAAGCTTTTGTACAATTTCGTAGGAGTGTATTTCAATTCATTTGTATGTTGTTCAATCATAAGTTGCTCTTTTCTGCACTTACTTAGACAGAATAGTTAAACAGAATTTTACAATTCCATTTCCCTTTGAATTGATTGAGCTTTGAGAATTAGGTTGTCCTTTTTATGGTAATATAGAGTAGTGGTTAATTGATATCACTTGCATATACTATGCTCACAGTCTTGAAATAATAAGACTTGCCTTGGGTTGACAATTGAATGAGAAGCATCGAAGTTGGCTATAACAGTCACCTTTATGACCCAACAGAAGTGTCAATGACTTTCAGGTGTGCTAAGGAGGGAGTGACGTCAAGTTATGTTAGGAAGTTTTAAGGCATGCTAGAGGCCAGGGAACACATGAAAATATGTGCTAGGTTCCATGGTGTGCCAATGCTTGCCAGGCTGGAGTGTTTGGGAGTGGCTCAGAAAGATAAGGGAGCACTTGTCTCAAATGCATGGAAGTGAATGAATAAGAGTGTGTAACAATGAGTATCAATGAGCTCTAGGTGTGCTAAGGAGGGATTTTATAGTTATGCTAGGTATTTCCAAGGAATGCTAGAGTGCGAGGGCGACATGCTAGGATGTGTCAAGTGCTAGGTTGCGTCAATGCATGCTAGGGAGTGCCATGGAAACATGAGGGAGAACTAGTTCAAAATGCATGAAAATGAATGAATAAGGATGTGTGATAGGGAGTTTCAATGAGTTTCAAGTGTGCTAAGGAGGGAGTAGCAAGGTTATATGCTAGGAAATTCCAAGGTATGCTAGAGTGCTAGGACATATCATGGAGTGTTAGTGTGTGCTAGGGAGTGCCAAAGAATGCCAAGGAATGGAGGGGATGCTATCACATGACAGATAATTCCAAGGGATTCTAAGACGCGCTATGTGATATGGGATGTTAAGATGTAAACTGTGTTGCTAATTTATTTTACTCCCACAGTTGGATGTGAGCCTTCTCTTGGTAACTTGTTAAGTTGGATGAGTTGAAATTGGACATGAGTAGCATAAGATGAGTTATAGGTAGCTTTTAGGTGAAAAAGGAATATGTTCAATTTCCACGACACATGAGAATCTGGGTTTTGTCTTAGAATATTTAATGAAAACACACTCAAGTTCCAGAATACATCTTCTTTAATGCACAATGAAATCTACACAAATCAAGGAATCAACTAGTGTGCATGATAATTTTCCCATTTTCAAACCCTTCTTCACTATATTACAAACTACAATACAACAAGCTAGAGCACATGTAACATGGATCGTGACCCTTTAGAATCACACTGAAACAATGAATACAACCAGGGCTCAATCACACTTTCCAACACTTTTGATGGGTCCCACGCATCATTATGGAACTCATGGACCCAAGTATGCCTTCTAAAATGCCCTAAGACATAATTTGACCTCTTGTGAGGCTTATTATTCCATGTATGAGCTGATAGCTTGGTCGGATTTTCACCAAAATTGAGGGTTACTTTCATATTATTTTATGTTTAGGGGCTAATGTAGGCCCATAAGCTAATTCTATCAACTCCTAATCAATGTATAAATAGGAGTTAGTTGGACTCATTTGTATCATCACTTGACTTGGGATCTCCCTATCTTTAGAGAACTTTGAATTTTTCCTTGGAGGACTATTTTGGATGATGGATGAATTTAGATGTATGGATTGGAATATTTTTATCTTTGAGCTTTGTTTTTAACTTAACTATGCTTCATAGTAATAAATACAATTAAATCAAGTGACCAAATTTTCATTATGAATACCGACCATAGTTAGAAAATCAACATCTTGAATTCAATATGTATGGAGATATTATGGTGAGCATCAAAAGGGTCGATGTGTGTAATTTTATGTGCTATAGACGTTTACATATCTTGTGAAAACTAGGGAAACTGTCATGAACACAAATTTACAAAAGTTAGAAACTTTTTTTAATGAAATAAAAAGAAAGATACATAGCCTATTGTAGGGGAATAAACTATGATACCTTAAGAACATAATATATTAAGAGAAATGAAGGAAAAATGAAATATTATTATTGGATGTGCTTATAATATTGCTCAACTAAAAAATTTATATGTCTTGGTAATGAAGGAAAGGGCTTCGAAAAAAAATAATAGTTGTAACTTTTGACTCAAAACAGAATAACTTTTATTCAATAAAACAATTAACTCTTGCAAGTGGTATTTACCTTAAATAATTTATATTCCTTTTGAATTATATTGGGATGTGACATGTTTCTATGCAGGTTAATAAGGAGGAATTATCATAGCGAATATAAGAATTCCCTTCATACTTCTTTATTACCATATACATTTACCATCACTCACATTCCCCTTCAGGTAATCATTTCCTTTCATGGGTATTTCTATAGTTTCTACAAGTGTTTTAGATTTTTTATATGATTGTTAGGTTAGCGTATTCATCTTCTAATGTGCAAGAATACTATGTGGAAATGACATCTATATTTTGTCTTTTTGACATGCCTTTATCTCCTCAAAGAAACCAAACCTAGCTTACCCTAGCCTATCTTTTTCTAGCGTGGACTACTCCAGCCTAACCTAGCATAGTCTACTCTAGGTTATCTATCCTCTCATGGTGTAGACTAGCCTACTCTATCCTATCCTAGCCTAACCTATCCTAACCAAGCCTACTCTAACCTAGCCTAGCCTAGGCTACTCTAGCGTTTCCTACACTGCATAGCTTACTCTATCCTAGCCTAAAATACTCTAGGATACTTAACTTAGCCTAGCCTTCTAGATCATAACCTAGCCTACTATTTCCTAGACTTGGTGACTCTTTTCTAGCCAAACATGCTCTAGGCTAGCCTAACCTAGCCTACAGTAGCCTACACTAGCCTAGCCTAACCTAGCCTACTATAGTCTACCCTAGCCTTCTCTAGTGTAGCCTAGCATTCTCTAGCCTAGATTTCTCTCAACTTAGGTTAGCCTACTCATTGTTAGCCTAGCCTAGTCTACTTTAGGTTAGCCTACTTAGCCTAGTGCAGTCTACTATTGCCTAAGCTAGCTTACTCTTTGCTATAATAGCCTACCCTTGCTTAATTGAGCATACTCTAGTCTAAACTACCGTACCCCACTCTATGCTAGTCTAGTTTAGCTTACTCTAGCTTAGCCTACTCTATCCTAAACTACTCTATTCAAAACTACTCTAGTCTAGCCTACTCTTGCATAACCTAGCATAGCCTACTCTAGCCTAACATAACCTACTCCAGTTGACCCTATCATAGCTTGACCTATTCTACTCTAACCTAGCCGAGCCTTACCTGGCCTAGCCATACCTACTCTATCCTAGCATAGTCTATCCTAACATTGTCCATTCTAGCCTATTCTAGCCTCTAGCTCACCCTATCCTAACCTAGCCTAGTCTACTCTATCCTAGTCTACTATATCATAGTCTACTCTATCCTAGCTTAGCCTAACATAGCCTAGCCATACCTACTCTATCCTAGCCTACTCCATCCTAAAATATTCTAGTCTAGACTATTCTAGCCTAGCGTAGCTTAGTGTTGCCTAACCTAGCCTAGCCTAACCTAGCCTAGCCTACCCTAGCCTAGCCTAACCTAGCCTATCATAACCTAGTCAAGCCTAGCCTACAACCACCTAGTGTAACTTATCCTACACTTTCCTAGCCTAGCCTAACCTATCCTAGCCTAGCCTAGCTTAACCTAACCTAGCCCACCCTAGCCTAGCCTAACCTAGACTAGCCTAGCCTAGCCTCCTATAGACTAGCCTGACATAGCCTTACCTAGCCTAACCTAACTTGGCCTAGCTTAGTCTCACCTAGCCTAACCTAGCCTAACCTAACCTAACCCATTCTAGCCTAACCTAGCCTAACCGAACCTACCCTACCCTGGGCTACCCTAGGCTAACCTAGCCTTTCCTAGCCTAGCCTAGTCTACCCTAGCTTAACCTAACCTAGCCTAACCTAACCTTACCTAACCTAGACTAACCTAGCCTTGCCTAACCTACCCTAAACTAACCTAACCGAACCTTGCCTAACCTAACCTAACATTGGATAACCTAACCTAACCTAACCTAACCTTGCCTTGCCTAGCCTACCCTAGTTTACCTTAGCCTGGCCTAACTTAACTGAACCAAAACAAAACTAACCTAACCTAGCCTAGCCTAACCTAACATAGCCTAACCTAGCCTAACCTATCCTAGCCTAACCAAGCTTAACCTATCGTACCCTAGCAGAGCCTAACCTAACCTAGACTAACCTATCCTAGCCTAGCCTAGCCTATCCTAGCTTATCCTAGCCCAGCTTATCCAAACCTAACATGGCCCAGCCTATCCAAATGTAGCCTAGCCTAGCATATCCAAACCTATCCTAGTCCAACATAGCCTACAGAGCCTAGCCTAACCTAGCCTATCCTAACCTAACCAAGCCTAACCTAGCCTAGCATAACCTTGCCTAACTTAGGCTAGCCTAGCCTAACCTAACCTAGCCTTTCCTAGCCTAGCCTTCCCTAGCATAGCGTAACCTAGCCAAGCCTAGCCTAGACTAACCTTGCTTAGCGTAGCCTTACCTTGCCTAGCATAGAATAGCCTAGATTAATCTAATATAACTTAACCTAGCCTAGCCTAACCTATCATTGCCTAACAAAGCCTAACCGAACCTAACCTAACCTTCCCTAGCCTAACCTAACCTAGCCTTACCTAGCCTAGCCTATCTTAACTCATGCTAGCCTTACCTAGCCTAGCCTAGCCTAACCTGTCCTAGGTTTAGTTAGACTAGCCTTACCTAGCCTACCCTAGACTCACCTAACATAACCTTTCCTAGCCTAACCATACCTATCCTAGCCTAACCTTGCCTAGCCTAACCTAGAATAACCTAGCATAACCTATCCTAGCCTAACATATCCTTGCCTGCCCTAGCCTAACCTACCCAAAATTAACCTAGCCTTGCCTTCTGTAACCTCGCCTAGCCTTACATAGCCTAGGCTAGCCCAACCTAGGCTAACCTAGGCTAACCTAGCCTAGCCTAGCATAAGCTAACCTAGTGTAACCCAACATATCCTAGCATAACCTAACCTAGCCTAACCTAGCCTAGCTTAAACTAGCCTGGCCTATCATAACGTTTGCTAGCCTAGCCTAAGCATGCCTAACCTAACCTAGTCTAACCTAAACTAACCTAACCTAGCCTAGCCTATCCCAACGTAGCCTAACCAATTCTAACCTAGCCTAGCCTAACCGAGTCTACTCTAATGTAGCCTAACCTAGCCTAGCATAACTGAGCCTAACCTAACCTAGCCTAACCTATCCTATAATAGCCTAACCTACCCTAGCCTACCCTAGCATAGCCTACCCTATCCTAGCCTAGCCTAGTCTATCCTAGCCTAGCTTATCCAAACCTAGGCCATCCTAGCCTATCCAAACCTAGCCCAGCTTAGCCTACGCAAACCTATCTTACTCCAACATAGCATATAGACCCTAGCCTAACCTACGCTAGACTAACCTAGCCTATCCTAACCTATCCAAGCCTAACCTAGCATAGCATAACCTAGCCTAACCTAACCTAACCTAGCCTTGCCTAGCCTAACCTTCCGTAACCTAGCCTAACATAGCATAACCTAGCCTAGCCTAGCGTAGCGTAGAATAACCTCTCTTATCCTAGACTTACCTTGCCTAGCCTAGACTAACCTAGCTTAACCAAGCATAACTTAACCTAGCCTAGCCTAATCTATCATTGCCTAACATAGCTTAACCAAACCTAACCTAACCTTCCCTAGCCTAACCTAACCTAGCATTACCTAGCCTAACCTAGCCTAATGTATCCTAGCCTTACCTATCCTACCCTAGCCTAACCTATCCTAGCCTTACCTAGCCTAGCCTTACCTAGCCTACCCTAGACTAACCTAACATAACCTTTCCTAGCCTACACTAGACTAACCTAACATAACCTTTCCTAGCCTAACCTAACCTAGCATTACCTAGCCTAACGTATCCTAGCCTTACCTATCCTGGCATAGCCTAACCTATCCTAGCCTTACCTAGCCTAGCCTTACCTAGCCTACCCTGGACTAACCTAACATAGCCTTTCCTAGCCTAACCATACCTATCCTAGCCTAACCTCACCTAGCCTAACCTATCCTAACCTAACATAGACTAACCTAGCATAACCTATCCTAGCCTAACATGTCCTTGCCTAGCCTAGCTTTACCTACCCAAACTTAACCTAGCATTGCCTTGGGTAGCCTCGCCTTGCCTTGTGAAACCTCGCCTAGCCTTGAGTAGCCTAGCTTAGCCCAACCTAGGATAATCTAGCCTAGCATAAGATAACCTAGCCTAACCCAACCTATCCTAGCATAACCTAACCTAGCCTAACCTAGCCTAGCCTAAACTAGCCTAGCCTATCATAACGTTTGTTAGTGTAACCTTTGCTAGCCTAACCTTAGCTAGCCTAACCTAACCTTGCCTAACCTAACCTAGTCTAACCTAAGTTAACCTATCCTAGCCTAACCCAATGTATCCTAGCATAGCATAGCATAGCGTAACCTAGGCTAGCCTACACTACCCCAACTTAGCCTTGCCTAACCTAGCCAACGTAGGCTAGCCTAACCTTGTCCAGCCTAACCAAACCTAACCTACCGTAGACTAACCTAACCTAGCCTTGACTATCCTAACCTAGAATATCCTAGCCTATTCTATCCTAGACTACCCTACCCTAGTCTAGACTAGCCTAACCTAACCTAACCGAACCTACCCTACCCTACCCTACCCTACCCTACCCTAACCTAAACTGGCCTAGCCTAGCGTAGCCTAGCCTAACCTAGCCTAACCCAAGCTTACGTAGCCTAGCCTATACTACTAAACTAACCTAACCTAAACTAGCATAACTTAACCTACCCCCGGCCTAGCCTACCCCAATGTATCCTAGCATATCATAGCATAGCCTAGCCTAGCCTAGCCTACACTACCCCAACCTAGCCTAGGCTAACCTAGCCTAACGTAGGCTAGCCTAACCTAGCCTAACCTACCCTAGCCTCAACTATCCTAGCCTAGAATATCCTAGGCTATCCTATCCTAGCCTAACATAGCCTAGTCTAGACTAGCCTAACCTAACCTACCCTACCCTACCCTACCCTAACCTAAACTACACTAACCTAATCCAGCCTAGCCTAGCCTAGCCTAACCTAGCCTAACTTAACCTAACCTAGCCTAACTGAACCTTACGCAGCCTAGCATATCCTACTAACCTAGCCTAACCTAAACTAGCCTAACTTAACCTACCTCGACATCGCCTAGCTTAACCTAATCTAGCCCTACCTTACCGAGACTAGCCTAGCCTTCCCTTGCCTGACCTAGTATAGCATAACCTGACCTAGTGTAACCTAGCCTAGCCTAGCCTAGTGTACCCTCGCTAAACCTAGACTACCCTATCCTAGGTTATCCTAACCTACATAAACTAACGTAGCCTACATAGCCTAACCTAACCTAACCTTACCTAGCCTAAGGTTTCCTACTTAGCCTACTTAGCCTAGCCACATAGCCTAATTAGCCTACTTAGCCTAGCCTAACCTAGCCTAATTAGCTTACTTAGCTTACTTAACGTAGACTAACCTAGTCTAGCATTGCCTACTCTTGCCTAGTTTAACCTAGCCAACAATCCTAGCCAATCCTAGCCTAGCCTAACTTATTCTAGCCTATCCTAGCCTAGCCTACTTTAGACTAGCCTAAGCTAGCCTATCCTTAACTAACCTACCCTTGACTCGCCTAGCCTCACCTATCTAACCTAGCGTACAATATCCTAGTCTAACCTAACTTACTCTAGTCGATCCTAGCCTATCCTAGCCTAGACTCTCCTAACCTAACCTACATTGTCCTAGCCTAGCCTATCCTTGCCTAGCCTAGCCTAGCCTAGCCTAACCTAACCTAGCCTAGCATAGCCAAGCCTAGCCAATCCTAACCTAACATAACCTAACCTAATCTAACCTAACCTACCCTATCTTACCCTACCTTACCCTACCCTACCGTAACCTAGCCTAGCCTAGCCTAGACTAACCTAATCTAGCCTTGATCCGGATTTATGCAGGAATGCAACAGAATAAACATATAACCCTAAATACAGAGATGCAGTGGAAATAACACTTCATTTCATTAATATCAAAGAACTGAAATTTGCTTACAGACAGAATGGAAATAAAACTAGCTAGGGCGCTGGTAGCTATCTCTGAGAAGAGATGTCATGGCTACATGCCTCTGAACTGAGTTATAATGAGGCTCGAGGGCCTATTTATTATTGAGAAACAATGGATAACCCTAAACATCCAAAAACCTAACCCTAGGAGATGAAGCGCCAAAAATATGGGCCCCGTTTGGGTAAATTGGTGTTTCAAATTCCTAGGGACGTAACTTTGGCATACTATCTCCGTTTGATGCACATGATACATCATTAGAAAGCTATATTCGAGGAATAGCCTAGCCTAGCTAGCCTAGCTTAACCTAACCTAGCTTAACCAAAACTAGCCTAGCTTAACCTAACCTAGCTTACCTTGACCTAGTCTAACGTAGCCTACTCTAGCCTAGCCTACCTGACCTAGTCTAACCTAGCCTACTCTTGCCTAACCTACCCTACCCTACCCTACCCTATCCTAACCTATCCTATCCTAGCGTGGACTATCATAGCATATCCTAGCCTACTATAGCCTAGCCTAACCTAGCCTAACCTAGTCTAAATCCTAGCCTAGCGTAACCTAGCCTAACCTATCCTAAGCTAGCCTATACTAACCTAACCTAGCCTAACCTAACCTATCGTGGCCTAGCCTAACCTAACCTACAATAATATAGTCTAACCTTAACTTCAATAATATAGTATAACCTAGCATTCTCTAGCCTAACCTAACCTAGTCTCACCTATCCTAGCCTACCCTAGCTTACCCTAGCCTTTCCTATCATGGCCTACCATACCCTAGCCTAGCCTAACCTAACCTAGCCTATCTTAACCTAACCTAACCTAGCCTAGCCTAGCTTAACATAACCTACCCTACCATACCCTAGCCTAACCTAGCCTAGCCTAACATAACCTAGCCTATCCTATCCTATCCTACCCTACCCTACCCTACCCTACCCTAGCCTAACCTAACCTAACCTATCCTAATGTAACCTAGCCTAGCCTAGCGTAGCCTACCCTACCCTACCCTACCCTACCCTAGCCTAACCTAGCCTAGCCTAGCCTAACATAACCAATCCTAGCCTAACATAACCTAGCATATCATATCCTATCATATCCTCGCCTAGCCTAGCCTAGCCTAGTCTAACCTAGCCTAGCCTAGTCTAACCTAGCCTAGACTTGCCTAGCCTAGCCTAGCATAACCTAGGCTAGCTTATCCTACTAACCTAACCTAACCTAACTTAACCTAATCTAACCTAGCTTAATCTAACCTAGCTTAATCTAACCTAGCCTAGACTAGCCTAACCTAACCTAACCTAGCATAGCCTAGCCTAGCCTAACCTACCGTACCCTAACCTACCCTAGCCTAAACTACTTAACATAACCTAGCATAGCATAGCCTACGCTAGCCTATCGTAGCCTAACCTAACCTGCTTTACATAACCTAGGCTAGCTTATCCTAGCATAACCTAACCTAACCTTCCCTAGCCTAAGATAAGATAACCTACCCTAACCGAACCCAACCTACCCTAACCTAGCTTAACCTAACCTAGCCTAGTTAGACTACTCCTAAAATATATATTCAAAAGGAATCTTAACTTTTATAGTACAATTTAATTTTATCATATATATTATCACTTTATATTATATAAATTTAAACATTTTTTCTTTATACATTCAAGTTATTTTAAATAAAAAAATATACCGTTGATAAAGTATAATAAAATTAAATAATATATTAAATATTTCAATTTGAAAATAATTTAAAAAAATAAATTAAACTAAATCATATTGATAAAGAAATAATTCAAAAACAAAATAAATTAAAAACTATTAATAAAAACTAAAATATAAAAATATTTATCTGAAATAAATTAAATGTGTTGCACACATAAAAGCAGGAACTTCAACAGGTATTCATCTAACCGCAAAGCTGAGTTTACCGTGCAATCACTATTTATATACGATTTCCGCGTTGCGCCCCTTTTTGTAATGGATACAGTGCTCAAGTGAAAATATTAAATCAGCTAATATGACAGGCAACATAATACACAGGAATAATATACTCGTGATCCCATCCCCCAAAACCGTACTGGTGTTGAGATCCTTACAACCGAAGGATTCTTTCTCCATTGATTATGTACCCATTATTGTTTGCGTTACCTTTCACAGACCAACCATCCGGTACCTAATTTGTAATGGGGTTTCAATTTTGGATTACTTCTCTTCATAATGTGCTTATAGGTTCTATCCCTCAACCCTGTAAATTTTTCTCTTAGTTCTCATCATGAACTCTCTTCCTAGCAACTCCATCGACAGGTAAATTTCTCGTCAAGGTAAGTAAATTTTTTTGCAATGGTTACTCATTCTACCCCCAATTTTCTGGTTTTCACATTATATTCCTTTTCCCTTGTTAGGTTCTGGAAACTCTATCAGGTTTGGTCGAGGGTATCACGGCTGTTAGGAGCGCATACAACATTAATTAACTAGGGTAAATTGTACCATACTCCCGACAACTTCTTAAGCAATCCTTATTTTAGGGTTTACAGGGTTTCATCATGGAGGATCTCCAATCAGATTTCAAGTATCTATTGGAATTTAATTCCAACTGCTACACACAGCAGCAGGACAGCAAAATTCAGCGTAGATGGGATTTGCAAGACAACAAGATTAATTGCTGATGGAAATTCAAAGGACAGCAGCAGGAGAAAAATATCTCCACATTCGATCCTCATGCAACCAGTCTCCTCTGCAATTAACGATTCACCCACCAGTAGTAAAGCCCTCACCAGCCAACAAATGAAAGTTATAAATTACACGAGAAAGTCTTTGTTTTAATTTAGAAAACAGAGCCACGTCATAGTGGTCCCCACACACTATAACACAGCCATTCCACGGGGGTATGAGAGCTGGGGAGGATGAACCTCACGAGGCCCCCGGAAAGCATAAAGGGAAAGTCTATTTTAAATACCTTTGACTTAGTTTACATTTACCGCATCAAGTTTTTTTTGTGTTTTTAACTTTGAGTTAATTTTATTACCACAGTATATTTGTTTTAACATTTGGTTGTATATATTATAAATATTTTATATTTATAATATATATTAACATATTGTAATGTCATATATTTTTGTGATGAGCCATGAGTACAAGAAGGGGGACAGAGTTGTAATTTTTTTTATTACACAGGACAGTGAATGAGAAGCACAGCAGTGCGGGAAAACAGAGAATACAGAGCAGTGTGAATTTTTTTTATATACACAGCAGTGAATGTTTTAGAGAGACAGAGTGTGTTATTCTGGCACTGTGCTTAGAAGCATTCCAACAGTTGTAATCCCTCTGTGTTGAGGAAGAATCTGTATTAGTTTTTGAAGAATTAGAAATTTGTTTTAAGTGTGGAAACTCTGTCACTGTGAATGAAATTTTAATATTTTCTCTGTGTTGAAGAGGGGAGTTTTATTCTCCATCTATTTGTTCTGGAATTTTCAAACATTTCAACATGGTATCTGAGCTAGTGCAGGCTCTTTGAAGGTTTCAAAGAAGCTGAAGAAGAAGACTTGTTGCAGTGATTTCTCCAGCAGTGTGAAAATCTCAATAGAGGTCAAAGTTCAATTATTTCTCAAAGATAACAGAGATGTGTTCAGTTTAAGAGCAATGGCTGGACCAAGTACATGAATGAGTCTTGGAAATGTGAAACTTCCACAATTTAATGGAAAGAATTATGATTATTGGGCCATTACCATGAGAGCCCTGTTTGTATCACAAAACTTATGGGAACTTGTAGAAGATGGTTTTACTGAACCAGCTGGTGAGAAGGATTTTAATGTCGTAACTCAAGAAGAGAAAGATGTATTGAAGAAAAATAGGAAGAAATATGCTAAAGCTCTCTTCTTATTGTATCAGGCAGTAAGTGAGAGTGTGTTTCCAAGGATAGCAGCAGCTAAGAAATCCAAGGAGGCATGGGAAACTCTGAAAGTAGCCTATCAAGGTATGGAGAAAGTTAAGACAACAAAACTTCAGTTGCTGAGAAGGGATTTTGAAACTCTTTGCATGAAAGAGTCAGACAGTGTTGACACATTTTTTACACATGTGATTGGGATTGTAAATCAGATAAGATCCCATGGAGAAACTCTTGAAGAAAGAATGATTGTGGAGAAGCTTTTGAGATGCTTACCCTCAAAGTTTGATGTAACTGTTACCACCATAGAAGAGACCAAAGATCTCTCACAGTTCACAGTGGATGAACTTCATGCCTCACTAATAACTCATGAACAGAGATTGAGTAGAGATGAAACCTCATCTCTTGAGCACGCCTTCAAGACCCAGATGCCTTCAGGAAGAGGAAGAGGTAAAGGAAAAGAAAGAGGAAGAAGCAGAAGCCAGAACAGAGGTAGAAGGAGCAGCCCTTCACATTCACATGGAAGGAGCAACAGTCAAAGTCAGAGCCACATCCAATGCAACAGCCAGCAAGGTGAACATCAACATCAACATGCTCATGGACAAAGGTATGACAAATCCAATTTCCAATGTTATTATTGCAAAAAATATGGGCACTATGCCAATGAATGTAGAAAGAAGCAAAATGACATGAAAAATAAGGAGAATGCTAATATAGCAAAAGAAGAAAAGAACCCAAGTAATGTGATGTTAGCTTGTAGTGTAGCACAAGATAAAGAAGATGATGTTTGGTTCTTAGATTCAGGATGTAGTAATCACATGACTGGAAATAGAGAGATTTTTGCTAATCTAGATCAAGAAGTAAAATCTGAAGTGACCACAGGGACTGATACTAAAATCTCCGTAAAAGGAAGAGGCAGAGTTAGTATTCGAGCAAGAAATGGTGAGCAGAAATTTGTCCCTGATGTGTATTATGTACCAGGTCTGAAATGTGATCTTTCGAGCGTTGGACAGCTCATAACCAAAGGTTACAATGTAATATTCAAAGATGATGTGTGCACAATAAAAGATATACCTCCAAGCAAGAAAATTATTGTTGAAATACAAATGACCAGCAATAGAATGTTTCCACTCAAGCTGGACATTGACTTGAATGGAAAACGAAAGTGTATAGCAGCTGTAACACAATAAGCCTTTCAAAAGGAAAAGAAAGATGAAAATTGGTTATGGCACCTGAGATTTGGACATCTCAATTTCAGAGGATTAAATTTGCTGCACAGAAAAGGAATGGTAAGAGGCTTGCCATTGATTGAGAAGCCTGATAGCCTATGTGAAGGCTGCATCTTGGGAAAGCAACATAGAGAAAATTTTCCTTCAGGGAAAAGCATAAGGGTGAATGCACCCTTAGAGATCATTCACTCAGATTTATGTGGGCCGATGCAAACAACATCAGTTTTAGGCAGCAATTACATGCTGACCTTCATAGATGATTTCACAAGAAAAGTGTGGGTTTATTTTCTGAAATATAAGAGTGAAGTTTTTCAAAAAATTTGCCACTTTAAAGCTCTTGTAGAGAAACAGAGTGGGCTGCACATTAAAGTTCTCAGAACTGATAGAGGAGGAGAATATATATCAAAGGAATTTCTATGCTTTTGCAGAGAGAATGGCATATACAAGAAGTTTACCACAAGGTACACACCGCAACAAAATGGAGTTGCTGAAAGGAAGAATCAAACCATAATGGAAATGGTGAGAAGCATGCTAAAGGCAAAACACTTGCCGAATGAGTATTGGGAAGAAGCAGCAAACTGTGCTGTGTATATTTTAAATAGATGCCCCACAAAAGCAGTGATGAACAAAGTTCCAGAAGAAGCATGGAGTGGCAGAAAACAAGGAGTCACCCACATGAGAATTTTTGGATGTGTGGCATATGCACATATTCCTGACAAGTTGAGGAAGAAGTTGGATAGCAAGGGGGAGAAGTGTATTTCCTTGGATATTGCGACGATTCCAAAGGATACAGATTGTATAACCCATCCACAAAGAAGTTTGTGATAAGCAGAGATGTGCAATTTATTGAAGATGTTAAAAGCTGTTTATCTCATGATGAAGATGAAGAAGATGTGGTTGAAATTAACAACCCATCTGTAGCACAACCTCCACCAACACAGGGACAGCAAGGGACGCCTCAAGCGGCGGCGAGAACACCCTTGAGAAATAGCGGGAGTGCATCTCCGTGCACACCACGTGGAGCAGAATTGAGTGCTTCATCAAGCACATCTACACCAAGTGAAAGAGGAACAAAGTCCAGAAGTATTAGAGAAATCTACGAGCAGGGAGTAGCAAACGAAAGTATGAATTCCCTATTTTCTTTGTATTGTCAAGTTGATGATCCTATTAATTTTGAAGATGTTATTAAAGATAGAAAATGGATAGAAGCTATGGATGATGAAATTAATGCCATAGAGAAGAACAAAACATGGGAGTTGGTTGATCTCCCAGAAGGTAAAGAAGTTATTGGTGTTAAATGGGTCTATAATACCAAAAGAAATGCTAAAGGAAATATAGAAAGACACAAGGCCAGGCTTGTTGTCAAGGGATATAAGCAGAAACATGGGATAGATTATGAAGAAAATTTTGCACCAGTTGCAAGAATGGAGACAGTAAGAGTAGTGATGTCAATAGCAGCACAAAACAAATAGAAAGTATACCAGATGGATGTAAAATCTGCATTTTTAAATGGAGTTTTAATGGAAGAGGTTTACATTGAACAACCTCTCGGATATGAGAAGAAAGGCCAAGAGCATAAAGTCTGCAGATTGAAGAAAGCTCTTTATGGGTTGAAGCAAGCACCAAGAGCGTGGTACAATAGGATAGACTCCTATCTACTGGAAAATGGATTTGAAAAGTGTGAGGGAGAACCCACCCTCTACATCAAAGAAAAAGATGGTAAATTGTTGATTGTGGTTTTATATGTTGATGATTTAATTTTTACTGGTAATGATGATTACCTTGTTGAAAATTTTAAAACAGTCATGAAAGCTGAATTTGAAATGACTGAAATGGGTTTGTTGAGATACTTCTTAGGAATAGAAGTATAACAAAATGAAAAAGGAATTCTTATTTCTCAAGCAAAGTATGTGAATCAAGTTTTATAAAGATTTAATATGCAGGGATGCAAAGCTGCAATTACTCCCACAGTAATGGGATTGAAGTTGAGTAAATATGACAGCAGCAAGGATGTTGATCCAAGTTTATATAAAATCATAGTTGGCAGCCTCATGTATTTGACTGCAACTAGGCTGGATATTATGCATGCTGTTAGTTTAATTTCTAGATTTATGGAGAAGCCAAAAGAAGCACATTGGTAGGCAGCAAAGAGAATTCTGAGGTATGTGAAAGGAACTAAAAAATTTGGTATTTTATATACAGCTTCAGAAAATTCAAAATTAGTTGGATACATTGACAGTGATTGGGCTGGAAGTGTAGATGATCGGAAGAGCACTTCTGGTTATGTTTTTCATATGGGTTCAGGAGCCATTTCATGGGCTTCTAAGAAACATCTGACTGTAGCATTATCTACAGTAGAGGCAGAATATGTGGCAGCTACAGCAGCAGCGTGTCAAGAAATTTGGATGAGAAGGATGCTAAGAATTTTTTGCCAAGAACAGACAAAGGGGATAGTGATTTACTGTGATAATAGCTCAGCGATAGCTTTATCAAAAAAATTTGTTTTTCATAAGAGAACAAAACACATAGATACAAAGTTTCATTATATCAGAGAATTGGTGAACAATGGAGAAATTTTTTTACAGCATTGTAAAACAGAGGAGCAATATGCAGATATCTTGAAAAAACCATTGGGGCAGAAGACATTTGAATTTTTAATAAAATGCTTGGGTATGACAGATAACCTAGCAGTTGAAATTAACGGGGAGTGTTGGAATTTAATTCCAACTGCTACACACAGCAGTAGGACAACAAAATTCAACGTAGATGGGATTGGCAAGACAGCAAGATTAATTGCTGATGGAAATTCAAAGGACAGCAACAGGAGCAAGAAATCTCCACATTCGATCTTCATGCAACCAGTCTCCTCTGTAATTAACGATTCACCCACCAACAGTAAAGCCCTCACCAGCCAACAAATGAAAGTTCTAAATTACAGGGCAAAGTCTTTCTTTTAACTTAAACAATAGAGCCACGTCATAGTGGTCCCCACACACTACAACACAGCCATTCTGTGGGGGTATGAGAGCTGGGGAGGATGAACCTCACGAGGCCCCTGGAAAGCATAAAGGGAAAGTCTATTTTAAATACCTTTGACTTAGTTTACATTTTCCGCATCAAGTTTTTTTTGTATTTTTAACTTTGAGTTAATTTTATTACCACAGTATATTTGTTTTAACATTTGGTTATATATATTATAAATATTTTATACTTATAATATATATTAACATATTGTAATGTTATATGTTTTTGTGATGTGCCGTGAGTACAAGAAGGGAGATAGAGTTGTAATTTTTTTTATTACACAGGACAGTGAATGAGAAGCACAACAGTGCGGGAAAATAGAGAATACAGAGCAGTGTGAATTTTTTTTTATATACACAACAGTCAATGTTTTAGAGAGACAGAGTGTGTTATTCTGGCACTGTGCTTAGAAGCAGTCCAACAGTTGTAATCCCTCTGTGTTGAGGAAGAATCTGTATTTGTTTTTGAAGAATTAGAAATTTGTTTTAAGTGTGGAAACTCTGTCACTGTGAATGCAATTTTAATATTTTCTCTGTGTTGAAGAGGGGAGTTTTATTCTCCATCTGTTTGTTCTGGAATTTTCAAACAACAGTATCAGTCACCTAAATTAAAGTGGTGGACACATAAAAGTCGTTTAAAATATTCAGGAGGTAGCAGAGCTTTACATTCAATAAAAATTGCTGACGCACTAGATAATAGGACCATACCTAGAACTGGAATTGGAAATGGGATTTCATTTCATTTCTTCATCTAACATTAGAAGCGCCCTTAAATGACCTATATCACTCATTTATTTTTCAGCAATATTAGCGACCTTTTTTCTACCCAATAATTTACAATTAAAAAAAAGTCAACAATATTAGCGACCTTTTTGCTACCCAATAATTTATAACTAAAAAAAATCAAGCCAACGGAATATAGAGCGATGAGATTAAATGGAATTCCATGTGATTACCATGCTGAAGAAAGATGATCATTGATCTGCATGAGCCCAAAAATTGTTTGGGGTTCAGAAATCCTCATACAATTGAAAGAGAATCATAAGATCTACAGGACGCCCTTCGCTTTAAAGATGTAACTGTGGGCTATGGGACTAATATCAATATCTTCCATGAATTCAAACAAAAGTATAAGATAAAGAAAATTCATTACAAATTTCAGTCATCTTACGTCTATCTTGCTGATAATAGAGATATAATGGATGAATATACATCACCCCCAAATTACTGCCATGGGACGGTAATCTTGAATTCAGGTTCATTCTCTTCCCTATGTCAAACTGAAAATTCTCTTGCAGAGGCACTACCGCCCTCATCGAAGGTCTATTATGAACAGAAAACTGATCTTCAATACTCTGATCGCTTGCTTTCTATCAAAATCATAATGACGTCGCTATCTAGTCGGAGACCTTCCCCACGAAATTCTCATCCAGAAGAATGTTCTGAGGCTTGACTTCCATATGAATAATGTAAGCCAGGCCCAATACGATATTGATTTCTTTGTACGAGTATTTCCTCGCCATCACTTCGGACATACTGTTCATAGCTCCACTTGAAAGTTCTGTCCGGGTTTCGACTTCCGCTAAGAAAATAAAAATCACTGTAGCTGCGAACAAACCGACTGCCACTTTGTAAAAAGTACTGTCATGCTTTGAGGTCTTCGGATTCTTGATCATGTCAGTACTTTTCCCTTTGATGAACATAAAATTTCTCTCGTTTGAAAGTCTCTCACGGACTCAGACTGAAAAGACATAGAGAACATAAAGAACGTAGATAGTTGAGGACGAAATGGTGAAAAATGATAGGACTCTAGATATACATATATATCTCTGGAAATTCTGGAACCGTCCATTGATATACATATTTGAGGATCCTACCTCCTCTCCAACCATCCCTCGAATCATGGGCTTTTTTCCTGCAACAATTACTTCAATGGCTATGGCTTGAGGGCATGGTTGATAGAAACAGATCATCCCTGCTGTCCATGTTTTTTTCCCTCCAACGGTTACTTCAATTGACAGCCATGGTTGATAGAAATCCATAAAGGGCTGAGTTGATACAAAGCCATAAAGGTTACTTCAACGGCTATGGCTTGAGGGCTGAGTTGTCTTCCTCCAAAGCCATAAAACATAAGCTATAGGATATTAAAATGTTGTATAGGGTTACTTATGGTTTATAGGATATTAAAATGTTTTATAGGGTTACTCTTAGATTTAAACTAATTTAAATCTAGCATATACTGCCCTAGGATATTTAATATTGTATAACTTACAATTTATTGTTTGCCGTAAAATTCCACTTGTGCTAAATGAATATTTGAATTCCAACGCGACGGAAAATTTCAAATAGATGTGAGCAGAAAATTTGAAATTCAAATTCTCACACAGAAATGCAATAAAATTGAAATTCAAATGGGAACCCACCACTGAGTCAGTGTGAGAAAGCGCAAGAATATTGCATAAACTCAAACATAGATGCAACGTACATTTATTTCATTAACTACGACATTTCGCCTACTCAGAAAGATGGATGGAGTGATAGCAAAACAAACAGCACACGTCACATCTTAGATGCGGCTTCCGGAAGCATAGCATGGTTATGTAGGGTGAATGGCTACTATCGGGCGCATTAAATCTCAATCAGGATTTCGTGTGTTTATTTTATCTATTTTGTGAATCCCACAACCCTAAAATTGTATGTACGCATGTTTATGGAAGACCCAACACTACTATTTCTAATGCATGTCCAACGATCTAATGATATGATTTTGTGCTTTCAAATATTTTGTTTGTGATTACCTTTTTCAGTGGTTTTTTTTTTTTTTTTACCTTTATTTATTCAAATGCACAAGCGATTACTACAGAGTTCAACTTTGGAATCCACTTTAGCGTGGTTATAAATATATAAATGAAGTGTTCATTATCTCTGCATGCCCTTTAATAGATGATTTTACAATATAAATGAGTTATAAGAATCTATGGTCTTCAATATAAATGAGTTACAAAAGAATGTGAATAATATTCGAGGTACTCATGGAAGATTTCATAAGATAAATAGGAAAATGATAATGCTCTATTTTTTTTTTCATTGGTTTAAGAAATATGTAAGTCTATGTAAGTGTTATTTTAAAAAATCAAATCAATCTTTTTTGACATATTTAAAATTGATTTTTATAATTTATTTATTTTTAATAGTAGATTTGTTGAACTTACTTTACAGTTTTGAGAAATATTTATTAACTTACAAATTTGTGATATCTTTTTCTTCACTTATATGATGAATAATATTATTTTTCCTCACTTATATGAAAAAGATTTTTGAAAAAAGAGCTTTATAAGTTTAATTTTTATGATTTAAGTTTTCATGAAGGTATAAAACTCTAATTTAAATTTTTTTAGCAAATAAAAATATTTCAATAAATATTTGAAATATTATAATCATTAATATGTATAATATATTATATTTAATTTAATTTATTATATATATATATATATATATATATATATATATATATATATAATATTTTTAATTGTTATTTAGTTTAGTTTTAATTTCATATATATTGTATTCTATTTTCATTTCATTTATATAATTATTTAATATTGTCAAGTATATATGTATAATTTTTTTTAAGTATTATATGTGTGTGCATGTTTTTTAGGTAAGAGTAAAAAGTCAAGATTTCATAATAGAAGAATTAGTTAATGCAGATCGAATCTTTTCTAATTCAATTTTTTAACAAAGCCTTCAAATTATTACTATAAATGTTGGAGATATATTTATCCACAAAACATAGAAAAAATTATAAAATCAATCAATTATGATGATTATATATTAATTTATTAATAAAAATAACTATAACTATGGATAATTAATAAATTAATCCATAATCATTTTCGCAGATTGATTTTATATTCACAGAAAGATGAATTTGGCATCGTTACTTGTATGAAATCAAATATTATATAATGAAAAGTTTGGACAAAGATCAAATTTTTATCCATAATTGATCAATAATCATAAGAGTTCATTATCCAAGATCCCATCAATGGCAATAGTTTATTATCCATAATCCCAACAATAACCATATACTTGATTATCCTAAATACCATTATGTATATTTTAATTAATAAGTTGACTAATAATTGTAGACATAAAAATTGATACTGTGGAGATGTCGAATAACCCTCCTCAAAAACTCACACCACATAAATCTTCAAAATATCAAACTGATTAATAATTTTATATTTGGGTATTGCATTTAACATGTATCTCAATCAATTTTGTTTAAAAGTTTAATATGTAAATGCATATGTAGTTGCATTATGAGTTTAGTTTAGCACCAGTGAAATATTATTTTTATAAATGAATGTACTTAACATGCATATTAAGCAATACATATTAAAAGTTAAATATGTAAATGCATGATGAGTTTAGTTTAACACTAGTAAAGACTTATTTTTATAAATGAATGTAATTACATAAATTAAATGAACCTAATCATATAAATTAAATTTATTGCAAATATTGATAGACATTAATGTATAATAAATATCAAAATATTTATTTCACATTGTTAAAATTTAAAAAACATATAAAATTTAATTAAATTATAATTTTATTTTAAATTATTATTATTAAAAAAAATTAGTATATAAATAAATAAAAGGTATGTAATAGGCTTCTTAATAATGCAGATTTGTCTTCTTTTTACCATTGAAATTCTTATCTTTTAAATAAGTTTTTTTACAATACTATAGGCTAATAACTTATCAATTCCAATAACTTATCAATTCCACATACCTAAATGTCCACAAATTTACTTAAATAGAAAATATATATTTTATTTATAAAAATTTTTAATTAAGTTGAAAAGAAAAAAGAGAAAAATTACCTTCAAGATAAATCTCAACATTCTTTTTTCACTATTGATAAAAATATTTTGTAAATATTTTGCAAATATTAAATCTCTGTCATCCATATATTAATTATTAATTAATTAAATTAAGTTTCTCAATTTTTTATTCAAAATGAACTGTAACACACAACTCCTTACAAACTAAATTTTTATCCCATCTCTTTATGCAAATTAACCATTGTAAAAAAACACATAAATAATTGCCATAGCTGGAAGGAAATTATCAAAACGTTATGTTAGCACCCATCATAGTTTTCATGTCAAAATACATTGTAATAATTTATATTAAAAATATAGTATTTCCTTTTGTTTAACAGTAATGACACACCATGCATTATTCGACATGCCATATTGTTGATATCTAGTAAACGTATTGTACTCGGCTTAGAGATGTTTCTAGAATACCTACCTGCAGTTTTCGGTGACCACCAACCCTATAGGCTACACGTAGGGACATTTGGCACTTTTGAGTTGTCGATCTACCTAGGCCCGATATGACGATTGTATTTGGCCATGATAGGGTTAGTGTAACCAACCCAGACCAATACCCCATCTCATTCTTGGAGTTTTCTTCCCTTTTTTCCCTGGATGAAGCTCTACAGCTATGGAGACCTTACTGTGCACAGATATGGTCATCGACTACCCTTATCTCTAGTTAGTTTTCTCTCTACTGGTATTTGACTCTGAACCTAAATAATTTTTCATCCTTGGTTACTCGTTTGGAAGCCCACTGCCGATTCATATCTTTTGGTCTCGACGGGATTTGGAGGCACTGAGAGAGATAGGCACTGTGGTGTACGGTGCATTTGGACACACAACACTCCCTTTGGTATTTTCTTTGCCTAGAACTGTTCTTAGCTCGTAGGTGTTCAAAGGTGAAATTGTATACCGTTCTTAAGTTTTTGTCTTTTGTTTGTGTTTTGGTAGGTTATGGGACCACCCACTTGTAACGCCAATAGCCCTCCTCATCTTGGCCATGACTGTTCTAGATTTTTGGTTTAATTCCTTTTACCTCGCTACTTTTAATGTATCTAAGAGTTAGGTTAAGGGGCATTCATGAACCGGGTTTGTTCCTTCAAACATTTTCATAATGGATGTATTTGTTACAATGGAGTGTGTGTAAATAATATTTCAATATTGTTTATTTGAAATCAGTTTCGGCCAAGGGTATTTTTAGCTCTTCTGGTGACATACATTAGGCTGCCTTTTTTAATATGGTTTTTCTTTACCCTTGGAACTTCCAAGTATTAACGATGTAATGCTATGATTTAAATGTGTAAAAATTTTGGGTGATAATCCATTGTTTTTGGTTTCATATCAAATTAGAGTCCCCTGTCATTACCATTTTAGGTTGGCACTTTTGTCAGGGTTCCTGTGATCCTGCCAACAAGAGTTATTTGTTAATTTGCTATTACATTAATATATGAAACTAGTATAATACCTTGAATTAATGCAATTACCTGCTGGGTTATTACTGTTGTAACTGTAATATTATTCATGAAATTTTGTAAATAGTTATACTCGATTTCTTACGCCATGAAGGTTTTGCTACACACTGGTTTAGTTTAGTTGACTCATAGCTTAGTGTTAGTTCTGATAAATTTCATGGAATGTATATCATTTATTCATGGATATTTTCTAAAGAAACATCTGATAGAGAGAACTCTGTACCCCCGGTCTTCCATTTGCCCATGTGGTGTACATAATTTTTCTAAGGTTTGGTATCATACTGTTCTAGAATCCTCTTTGAACTTAACTAATGTCTCTCTATATTTTGATTCATCGCCAACTATATTCCTAGATTAAAGGTTTTATTTTTGTTATAGCATCGCTACTTGGTGGCCAGTTAATGAGTTTTGTCTGCTGGTTTGTATTACCATATTATTTATCAGTTTTACCATAGTACATACTTTAAAACTGTCAACAGGGCACGAAACCATTACCATTCACAATAGAACTTACATATTAATGTTATAGAAAATTTTAAGTAATAGGAACACACATATAACTTATAACATTATATTTCAGTTTTATCATACTTATTTGGTTATTCTCTTAAGTAGAGAACACGATTTGAAAGATAAATTAAAGACTCTTATTTGGATTCCCTACATACCAGATGGGATCCTTAAACCAAACACTGTAGAATCTGATTTGGATTCTGCATCGGGAAGATCCCCTTACTGTTGGAGTTACATTTTCAACCATCAACACATACATAGCACTCCTCCAAAAAAATCGAGCTACTATTCTCATAAGCCATTGTTATCAATTAGATAACATAAACACATAGTTTCACACATCAATTAGCAACATAATATTAAAAAACAAAGTACATACATTCATTAAAACCATAATCATACCAAATCTCATCGAAATAAAAAAAATAGCATTGAACATCATGGTTCATGATTCAAATATGCATAAGTAATATACCTATTTTTATATCTTAAACTAGGTTGAAACTAAGGGAGGGACTTCCACTCTGCACCCAACTATAAGCCAGCTACAATGAAGCTTTCTTATACCTGACCACCCTTGATTTAGATCCAATGTCTGAGGAAATTATTTCATCGGGAATTCACACCAAAAGCATGGATTTTCATCCATGTTATGTAGCCCACTGCCCAAGTCGTTTATCAACTTAGCTTTAAAAGAAAGCACCAAGGTGGTTTACTTGTTGCACCTATAACAAGCGCTAGGTTGGTTTATCAATTTCTCTTAGTAGTGAGCACCACAATGACTCACTCTTATCTTTTAGTTCATTCACAAGGATTCACCAAAATTTTAGATGGGGTATTGCTTCGTTTCAGGAGTTGGAATCCACTATCAAGATGGTTTGCGTATTTTATTTTCATATTTTCCAGGTGGTTTATTAGCTATATAGCAAGCACCATAATTATTCAATCATCTACTAAGCCCCCCACTCACCGCACAAGCTTAAAAAACATAATACGATGGCCTCACGCAATTCACAGGGAATGCACCCAAAATTCATAAGGGATTAACTCATACATAGGGCTCCACTACTAGCTGATATATTACTTTGTATTCTCCTACCAATTCCCAACAACTTCCACATGCTCAACAATCAACTGGGCACACTCAAATAAGAGGGAAACATATTCCAAGGGAAAGGACCATATCCCAATGGCATGTTGCTAATGGGGAGGTCAAAATTCTTCTATTACAGTGTGTGTGTACACACACACACACACACAAAGAGTGAATTGGATCTAGCTTGGATGGTTAAGAGGTGAAATTGTTATCCTTCCCACACAAGTTCAAACCCCACTTTATGACATGTTTTCTATTTGTGAACCAATTAAAGCTAGCAAGGTACCAATAATATCATTCTCATATAAGTGTTTGAGGGTGGGATGAGATGTTGCTTTTGCGTGTCTGTACACCTACATAAACCTATTGTCAAATCCTACCTTATGACATGTTTTCCCTTCATTGATTGATTGAATCTATCAATGTACCAGTTATCTCATCTCATTCTCTCTTAAGTTATCATTCTCACCTAAGTGCTTGAGGTTGGAATGAGATGTTGCTTGTGTTTGTGTACACCTGTATACACCTATGTTCATATCCTACCTTATGACATGTTTCCCTTCATTGGATGATTAAATGTAATAATGTACTAGTTATATCATATCATTCTCCCTTAATTTCTTAAGGGTGAGAATCTACCAATTATCTCATTCTCACTTAAGTTATTAAGGCTGGGATGAATTTCTTTTTTGTGTGTGTGCACATGAAAACACTTATGTTCATATCCCACTTTATGGCATGTTTTCCCTTCATGGGCCATTTAGAGCTAACAATGTACTAGTTATCCTATTCTTGCATAATTGTATGAGGGTGGGATTAGATTTTGTTGTGTGTGTGTTTTAACAACCCCAAAGTTTAGATTAATCAATTGAACCATCAAATCAAGTCATGTTGCTAATAAGGAGGCCATAAGCAAAGGGTTCAAATTTGGTAAACTTATTTAATGTTACTAGTCATTATTGTAACTAGTTAATTCATTACCCTCCATCCAAATATTCTAGGGAAGAGGGATGGATCCCATGATTTTTCACTTGGAAAAATATGTAGATATTCTAAGAAAATAATTTCACCCCATGCTGAGGCACTTAATAAAATAACTAATGTATTGGTACCATGTTGATTTCTTTGAATTTTTTTTTGTAGCATTGAGGGGGTAAATCAACGAAATGTGGAGATGGTACCCTATTATTACACTTAAGGATATTAAATGGCTAACACTTTTCTAGACTTGAGCAACAAAAGTGAGACCTATCATCTGTTAAACCTTTGGGCATCTGGTTTACTTTGATGAAATACCTTTAAAATTTCAGATGGCATCTCATCACATTTTGGGAATGGTTCAGGACAGGAAGTCACTGAGAAAAACATAGTCTTTTTAAGCCTCCAAAATCTTAAGACCCTGCACAGTGATTCACCTAGAATTTTGATACAAACTTTAATCTAAAAATTTCATCATTCATGTATTGAAATTTTTTTAACAATATAAAAATTAGATTTTGTAAAATTAGAAAATATATTACTAATATAAAATTTTGGATTAATATAATTTTTTTGTATACATGAAATTATACAAGATATTACCAATATAAAATCTTGACTTTCTAACTCTTCCCAAAATTTTTATAAATATATACACAAATTTATATTAAAAATGCTTCAATAAAGATCCACAGGGTCGTGGATATACAATGATCAGATGCTTTGTTAAGGTACTCCTTGATACATTTGGGTAGCTTTTGTTGATTCCCTAAAAGATGCGTAAGGAGGCTCGACAAAAGGGAGAGGAATTGGAAGCTTGGGGACTGACTTATTTAGAGGGCCCACATCTTGGGGGTGACTTATTTAGAGTGCCCACCAAATAAGTAAACCAAGGAGCAATACCATCCTCCTGTTTTAAACTAAAATGACCTGTACATGAGATGGAGAACTTCGCATCAAGAGAGGGACCACACAGTGTTAGAGTACACTAACATCTAAGTCACTCGTTCAATTCCCCCGCTAGATCATAATGATATATTAGACATGTTGAAGATGTAATCTTGCCAAGATTAAAAGAAATACTTCTATAAATACTCAAAATAACACCATCAGAAAATTATGCATATATAAATGATAATATCATATAATTATATAAATAAATAAATAATGAGATATTATATATATATATATATATATAAACAAAACCAAATGATTACTAAAAATATTTCTAATAATATTATATAATTATAATAAATAATATTAAATAATATATTATATAAATATCAAGGATTATATCTAGATGAAATATTTATTTCTCTTCATTAAAAAGATTCTAAATGGATTTAAAAAAAAATTATTAAATTTAAAATTAAACTACAAAATTAAACTTTCCCACTTTGTTAACCATAAAACTTTTATCTCAAAAATATTTTTTATATAATGAGGAAAAAATGAAAGTATTAGCTATATAAATAAAAAAGATTTCATGAGTTAAGTTACACCTAAATCTACTATTACAAGAAAATTATAAAAATCAATATTGAGTATGTTAAAAAATATAAATTTGATTTTTTAAAATAAAATATATATACATATTTATATTTTTTAAAGGATAAAAAAAGTCGAAAGAAAAAAAAGAAAGAAAGAGAAAAAGAATTATCATTTTCATGTTTATCCCGTAAGATCATCCATCAATACTTCGAATACTATTCACATCCTCTTGTAACTCATTTATATTCAAGATAGTAGTTTCGTGTAACTCATTTATATTGGATAAGGAACGCATAGATAATGAGCACTTTATTTTCATATTTATAACCATGGGAAAGTGGATTCCAAAGATCTCAGCAGTAATCCCTTGTGCATTTGAATGACTAAAGCTGCAAAGTAAAAAATAATCGCAAACAAAATATAAGATAATTTTTTATGTGAAAGCAAAAATAAAAGTACAAAATTAAAAAAAAAAAAACTATGGAAAATAGTAATCACAAACAAAATATAAGATTTATATTTGAAAGCACAAAATTATATCATTAGATTGTTGGAGATGCATTACCAATAATAGTAGTAGGTTTTCTACAAACCAGAGTACATATAATTTTAGGGTCATGCCGTAGAGAGAATAAATAACATAAATACATGAAATCTTGATTTATATTTATTATTATTCTTTCACCATACCAGGAATGAAATTATTTTATATGTAGTTGCCATTAATAAGAAAAACTTGAAGCTTCGTCCCGCACAAACTACTGCCAATAATGCGACCTTTTCTCTTTGATTTCCTCAGCCATAGACTAGCTATCATGTTGTATTGGGCATGTCAACGTAATTATTTGCCAGGCATCATGGAGAATCGGTTTCCAAAATCGCAGATGGCACTGGCCACTCCCGTTGAACCAAAGCTCAGCCCTCATAGTTGCCTACTTATTTTCATCCATTCCTTCATTAAATAAATGTAATCGACTCTAATGTCTGTCATGAAAATTGAAAGAAACATTATAAAATGAACGATAGTTCATAACAAAGGATCAAAAAAATTCCTATATTGGCATTTTAGCTCACGGACAAATTTATCTATGAGATAATATGCGATTTTCTTATACCATTTGTCTTCTGTAAAAGAGATCTGCGGCGGGGTTCAGATGCAACAAAGTCGAGTGTAGAAGGGGGAGGAGGCCCATATTCGTGGGCATAATGTGACAGTCTGGGGAGTATTATGGAGTTGCTAAGCTAACTCAGAAAATACAACCAAACATTTTGGAAGCAAAGCTAACTCAGAAAATAGCTAAGATAACTCAGAAAATAGCTTGCTCAATTTTGTTAGTTTGGAAGCAAAGCCAGGAGTTATGAATGCAACATCGCAATGGCATCAGAATCAAATTTAGAAACCTCATCAATGTAACCAAAGGAACAAATGCCGCTATGTATCATATTATAAATATTTTATATTTATAATATATATTAACATATTGTAATGTTATATGTTTTTGTGATGTGCCGTGAGTACAAGAAGGGGGACAGATTTGTAATTTTTTTTATTACACAGGACAGTGAATGAGAAGCACAACAGTGCGGGAAAATAGAGAATACAGAGCAGTGTGAATTTTTTTTTATATACACAACAGTCAATGTTTTAGAGAGACAGAGTGTGTTATTCTGGCACTGTGCTTAGAAGCAGTCCAACAGTTGTAATCCCTCTGTGTTGAGGAAGAATCTGTATTTGTTTTTGAAGAATTAGAAATTTGTTTCAAGTGTGGAAACTCTGTCACTGTGAATGCAATTTTAATATTTTCTCTGTGTTGAAGAGGGGAGTTTTATTCTCCATCTGTTTGTTCTGGAATTTTCAAACAACAGTATCAGTCACCTAAATTAAAGTGGTGGACACATAAAAGTCGTTTAAAATATTCAGGAGGTAGCAGAGCTTTACATTCAATAAAAATTGCTGACGCACTAGATAATAGGACCATACCTAGAACTGGAATTGGAATTTGGATTTCATTTCATTTCTTCATCTAACATTAGAAGCGCCCTCAAATGACCTGTATCACTCATTTATTTTTCAGCAATATTAGCGACCTTTTTGCTACCCAATAATTTACAATTAAAAAAAAGTCAACAATATTAGCGACCTTTTTGCTACCCAATAATTTATAATTAAAAAAAAGCAAGCCAACGGAATATAGAGCGATGAGATTAAATGGAATTCCATGTGATTACCATGCTGAAGAAAGATGATCATTGATCTGCATGAGCCCGAAAATTGTTTGGGGTTCAGAAATCCTCATACAATTGAAAGAGAATCATAAGATCTACAGGACGCCCTTCGCTTTAAAGATTTAACTGTGGGCTATGGGACTAATATCAATATCTTCCATGAATTCAAACAAAAGTATAAGATAAAGAAAATTCATTACAAATTTCAGTCATCTTACATCTATCTTGCTGATAATAGAGATATAATGGATGAATATACATCACCCCCAAATTACTGCCATGGGACGGTAATCTTGAATTCAGGTTCATTCTCTTCCCTATGTCAAACTGAAAATTCTCTTGCAGAGGCATCCGGCCCTTATCTTGCAGAGGCACTACCGCCCTCATCGAAGGTCTAGTATGAACAGAAAACTGATCTTCAATACTCTGATCGCTTGCTTTCTATCAAAATCATAATTACGTCGCTATCTAGTCGGAGACCTTCCCCACGAAATTCTCATCCAGAAGAATGTTCTGAGGCTTGACTTCCAGATGAATAATGTAAGCCAGGCCCAATACGATATTGATTTCTTTGTACGAGTATTTCCTCGCCATCACTTCGGACATACTGTTCATAGCTCCACTTGAAAGTTCTGTCCGGGTTTCGACTTCCGCTAAGAAAATAAAAATCACTGTAGCTGCGAACAAACCGACTGCCACTTTGTAAGAAGTACTGTCATGCTTTGAGGTCTTCGGATTCTTGATCATGTCAGTACTTTTCCCTTTGATGAACATAAAATTGCTCTCGTTTGAAAGTCTCTCACCGACTCAGACTGAAAAGACATAGAGAACATAGAGAACGTAGATAGTTGAGGACGAAATGGTGAAAAATGATAGGACTCTAGATATACATATATATCTCTGGCAATTCTGGAACCGTCCATTGATATACATATTTGAGGATCCTACCTCCTCTCCAACCATCCCCCGAATCATGGGCTTTTTTCCTGCAACAGTTACTTCAATGGCTATGGCTTGAGGGCATGGTTGATAGAAACAGATCATCCCTGCTGTCCATGTTTTTTTCACTCCAACGGTTACTTCAATTGACAGCCATGGTTGATAGAAAGCCATAAAGGGCTGAGTTGATACAAAGCCATAAAGGTTACTTCAACGGCTATGGTTTGAGGGCTGAGTTGTCTTCCTCCAAAGCCATAAAACATAAGCTATAGGATATTAAAATGCTGTATAGGGTTACTTATGGTTTATAGGATATTAAAATGTTGTATAGGGTTACTCTTAGATTTAAACTAATTTAAATCTAGCATATACTGCCCTAGGATATTTAATATTGTATAACTTACGATTTATTGTTTGCCGTAAAATTCCACTTGTGCTAAATGAATATTTGAATTCCAACGCGACGGAAAATTTCATTAAACGTGAGCGGAAAATTTGAAATTCAAATTGTCACACGAAAATGCAATAAAATTGAAATTCAAATGAGAACCCACCACTGAGTCAGTGTGAGAAAGCGCAAGAATATTGCATAAACTCAAACATAGATGCAACGTACATTTATTTCATTAAATACGACATTTCGCCTACTCGGAAAGATGGATGGAGTGATCGCAAAACAAACGGCACACGCCACATCTTAGATGCGGCTTCCGGAAGCATAGCATGGTTATGTAGGGTGAATGGCTGCTATCGGGCGCATTAAATCTCAATCAGGATTTCGTGTGTTTATTTTATCTATTTTGTCAACCCCACAACCCTAAAATTGTATGTACGCATGTTTATGGAAGACCCAACACTACTATTGCTAATGCATGTCCAACGATCTAATGATATGATTTTGTGCTTTCAAATATTTTGTTTGTGATTACCTTTTTTCAGGGGTTTTTTTTTTTCTAACTTTATTTATTCAAATACACAAGCGATTACTGCAGAGTTCAGCTTTGGAATCCACTTTAGCGTGGTTATAAATATATAAATGAAGTGTTCATTATCTCTGCGTGCCCTTTAATAGATGATTTTACAATATAAATGAGTTAGAAGAATCTATGGTCTTCAATATAAATGAGTTACAAAAGAATGTGAATAATATTCGAGGTACTCATGGAAGATTTCATAAGATAAATAGGAAAATGATAATGCTCTATTTTTTTTTTCATTGGTTTAAGAAATATGTAAGTCTATGTAAGTGTTATTTTAAAAATTCAAATCAATCTTTTTTGACATATTTAAAATTGATTTTTATAATTTATTTATTTTTAATAGTAGATTTATTGAACTTACTTTATAGTTTTGAGAAATATTTATTAACTTACAAATTTGTGATATCTTTTTCTTCACTTATAAGATGAATAACATTATTTTTCCTCACTTATATGAAAAATATTTTTGAAAGAAGAGCTTTATAAGTTTAATTTTTATGATTTAAGTTTTCATGAAGGTATAAAACTCTAATTTAAATTTTTTTAGGAAATAAAAATATTTCAATAAATATTTGAAATATTATAATCATTAATATGTATAATATATTATATTTAATTTCATTTATCATATATATATATATATATATATATATATATATAATATTTTTAATAGTTATTTAGTTTAGTTTTAATTTCATATATATTGTATTCTATTTTCATTTCATTTATATAATTATGTAATTTTGTCAAGTATATATGTATAATTTTGTTTTAGTATTATATGTGTGTGTGTGTTTTCTAGGTAAGAGTTAAAAGTCAAGATTTCATAATAGAAGAATTAGTTAATGCAGACTGGAACTTTATATTAATTCAATTTTTTTAACAAAGCCTTCAAATTATTGCTATAAATGTTGGAGATATATTTATCCACAAAACATAGAAGAAATTATAAAATCAATCAATTATGATGATTATCTATTAATTTATTAATAAAAATAACTATAACTATGGATAATTAATAAATTAATCCATAATCATTTTCGCAGATTGATTTTATATTCACATAGTATTAACTAATGTTATTGTAAGGAAATCAAATATTATATAATGAAAAAAGTTTGGACAAAGATCAAACTTTATCCATAATTGATCAATAATCATAAGAGTTCATTATCCATTATCCCATCAATGATCATAATAGTTGATTATCCATAATCCCAACAATAACCATATAGTTGATTATCCTAAATCCCATTAAGTATTATTTAATTAATAAGTTGACTAATAATTGTAGACATAAAAATGGATACTGTGGAGATGTCGAATAACCCTCCTCAAAAACTCACACCACATAAATCTTCAAAATATCAAACTGATTAATAATTTTATATTTGGGTATTGCATTTAACATGTATCTCAATCACTTTTGTTTAAAAGTTTAATATGTAAATGCATATGTAGTTGCATTATGAGTTTAGTTTAGCACCAGTGAAATATTATTTTTATAAATGAATGTACTTAACATGCATATTAAGCAATACATATTAAAAGTTAAATATGTAAATGCATGATGAGTTTAGTTTAACACTAGTAAAGACTTATTTTTATAAATGAATGTAATTACATAAATTAAATGAACCTAATTATATAAATTAAATTTATTGCAAATATTGATAGACATTAATGTATAATAAATATCAAAATATTTGTTTCACATTGTTAAAATTTAAAAAACATATAAAATTTAATTAAATTATAATTTTATTTTAAATTATTATTATTAAAAAGAATTAGTATATAAATAAATAAAAGGTATGTAATAGGATTCTTAATAATGGAGATTTGTCTTCTTTTTACCATGGAAATTCTTATCTTTTAAATAAGTTTTTTTACAATACTATAGGCTAATAACTTATCAATTCCAATAACTTATCAATTCCACATACCTAAATGTCCACAACTTTACTTAAATAGAAAATATATATTTTATTTATAATAATTTTTAATTAAGTTGAAAAGAAAAAAGAAAAAAATTACCTTTAAGATAAATCTCAACATTAAATCTCTGTCATCCATATATTAATTATTAATTAATTAAATTAAGTTTCTCAAATTTTTATTCAAAATGAACTGTAACACACAACTCCTTACAAAGTACATTTTTATCCTATCTCTTTATGCAAATTAACCATTGTAAAAAAACACATAAATAATTGCTATAGCTGGAAGGAAATTATCAAAACGTTATGTTAGCACCCATCATAGTTTTCATGTCAAAATACATTGTAATAATTTATATTAAAAATACAGTAGTTCTTTTTTTTTAACAATAATGACACACCATGCATTATTCGACATGCCATATTGTTGATATCCAATGTAGCTAACTCATTTCATAAGCCAAGCTAAATGTATGGCTAGGTATGCCTCGATATGATCCACTATGGTAAACGTATTGTACTCGGCTTGGAGATGTTTCTAGAATACCTAGCTACAGTTTTCGGTGACCACCAATCCTATAGGCTGCACGTAGGGACATTTGGCACTTTTGAGTTGTCGATCTACCTAGGCCCGATCTGACGATTGTATTTCGCCATGATAGGGTTAGTGTAACCAACCCGGACCAATACCCCAGCTCCTTCTTGGAGTTGTCTTCCCTTTATTGCCCGGATGAAGCTCTGCAGCTATGGAGACCTTACTATGCACAGATATGGTCATCGACTACCCTTATCTCTAGTTAGTTTTCTCTCTACTAGTATTTGACTCTGAACCTAAATAATTTTTCATCCTTGGTTACTCGTTTGGGAGCTCACTACCGATTCATATCTTTTGGTCTTGACGGGATTTCGAGGCACTGAGAGAGATAGGCACTATGGCATACAGTGCATTTGGACACACAACACTCTTTCTGGTAAGTCTATTTGCTTTGCATAGAATTGTTCTTAACTCGTAGGTGTTCAAAGGTGAAATTGTATACCGTTCTTAAGTTTTTGTCTTTTGTTTGTGTTTTGGTAGGTTATGGGACCACCCACTCGTAACGCCACTAGCCCTCCTCATCTTGGCCACGACTGTTCTAGATTTTTGGTTTAATTCCTTTTACCTCGCTACTTGTAATGTATCTAAGGGTTAGGTTAAAAGACATTCATGAACCAGGTTTGTTCCTTCAAACATTTTCATAATGGATGTATTTGTTACAATGGAGTGTATGTAAATAATATTTCAATATTGTTTATTTGAAATCAGTTTCGGCCAAGGGCATTTTTAGCTCTTCTAGTGACATACATTAGGCTGCCTTTTTTAATATGGTTTTTCTTTACCCTTGGAACTTCCAAGTATTCACGATGTAATGCTATGATTTAAATGTGAAAAATTTTTGGGTGATAATCCATTTTTTTTTGTTTCATATCAAATTACAGTCCCTTGTCATTACCATTTTAGGTTGGCACTGTTGTCAGGATTCCTGTCATCCTGCCAACAAGAGTTATTTGTTAATTTTCTATTACATTAATATATGAAACTAGTATAATACCTTGAATTAATGCAATTACCTGCTGGGTTATTACTGTTGTAACTGTAATATTATTCATGAAATTTTGTAAATTGTTATACTCGATTTCTTACGCCATGAAGGTTTTGCTACACACTGGTTTAGTTTAGTTGACTCATAGCTTAGTGTTAGTTCTGATAAATTTCATGGAATGTATATCATTTATTCATGGATATTTTCTAAAGAAACATCTGATAGAGAGAACCATGTACCCCCGGGCTTCCATTTGCCCATGTGGTGTACATAATTTTTCTAAGGTTTGGTATCATACTGTTCTAGAATCCTCTTTGAACTTAACTAATGTCTCTCTATATTTTGATTCATCGCCAACTATATTCCTAGATTAAAGGTTTTATTTTTGTTATAGCATCGCTACTTGGTGGCCAGTTAATGATTTTTGTCTGCTGGTTTGTATTACCATATTATTTATTGGTTTTACCATAGTACATACTTTAAAACTGTCAACAGGGCACGAAACCATTACCATTCACAATAGAACTTACATATTAATGTTATAGAAAATTTTAAGTAATAGGAACACACATATAACTTATAACATTATATTTCAGTTTTCTCATGCTTATTTGGTTATTCTCTTAAGTAGAGAACACGATTTGAAAGATAAATTAAAGACTCTTATTTGGATTCCCTACATACCAGATGGGATCCTTAAACCAAACACTGTAGAATCTGATTTTGATTCTGCACCGGGAAGATCCCGTTACTATTGGAGATACATTTTCAACCATCAACACATACATAGCACTCCTCCAAAAAAATTGAGCTACTATTCTCATAAGCCATTGTTATCAATTAGATAACATAAACACATAGTTTCACACATCAATTAGCAACATAATATTAAAAAACAAAGTACATACATTCATTAAAACCATAAACATACCAAATCTCATCGAAATAAAAAAAATAGCATTGAACATCATGGTTCATGATTCAAATATGCATAAGTAATATACCTATTTTTATATCTTAAACTAGGTTGAAACTAAGGGAGGGACTTCCACTCTGCACCCAACTATAAGCCAGCTACAATGAAGCTTTCTATACCTGACCACCCTTGACTTAGATCCAATGTCTGAGGAAATTATTTCGTCGGGAATTCACACCAAAAGCATGGATTTTCATCCATGTTATGTAGCCCACTGCCCAAGTCGTTTATCAACTTACCTTTAAAAGAAAGCACCAAGGTGGTTTACTTGTTGCACCTATAACAAGCGCTAGGTTGGTTTATCAATTTCTCTTAGTAGTGAGCACCATAATGACTCACTCTTATCTTTTAGTTCATTCACAAGGATTCACCAAAATTTTAGATGGGGTATTGCTTCATTTCAGGAGTTGGAATCCACTATCAAGATGGTTTGCGTATTTTATTTTCATATTTTCCAGGTGGTTTATTAGCTATACAGCAAGCACCATAATTATTCAATCATCTACTAAGCCCCCCACTCACCACACAAGCTTAAAAAACATAATACGATGGCCTCACGCAATTCACAGGGAATGCACCCAAAATTCATAAGGGCTTAACTCATACATAGGGCTCCACAACTACCTGATATATTAATTTATATTCTCCTACCAATTCCCAACAACTTCCACATGCTCAACAATCAATTGGGCACACTCAAATAAGAGGGAAACATATTCCAAGGGAAAGGACCATATCCCAATGGCATGTTGCTAATGGGGAGGTCAAAATTCTTCTATTTCAGTGTGTGTGTACACACACACACACACACACACACAAAGAGTGAATTGGATCTAGCTTGGATGGTTAAGAGGTGAAATTGTTATCCTCCCCACACAAGTTCAAACCCCACTTTATGACATGTTTTCTATTTGTGAACCAATTAAAGCTAGCAAGGTACCAATAATATCATTCTCATATAAGTGTTTGAGGGTGGGATGAGATGTTGCTTTTGCGTGTGTGTACACCTACATAAACCTATGCTCAAATCCTACCTTATGACATGTTTTCCCTTCATTGATTGATTGAATCTATCAATGTACCAGTTATCTCATCTCATTCTCTCTTAAGTTATCATTCTCACCTAAGTGCTTGAGGTTGGAATGAGATGTTTATTGTGTTTGTGTACACCTGTATACACCTATGTTCATATCCTACCTTATGACATGTTTCCCTTCATTGGCAGATTAAATCTAATAATGTACTCGTTATATCATATCATTCTCCCTTAATTTCTTAAGGGTGAGAATCTACCAATTATCTCATTCTCACTTAATTTATTAAGGTTGGGATGAGTTTCTTTTTTGTGTGTGTTCACATGAAAACACTTATGTTTATATCCCACTCTATGGCATGTTTTCCCTTCATGGGCCATTTAGAGCTAACAATGTACTAGTTATCCTGTTCTTGCATAATTGTATGAGGGTGGGATTAGATGTTGTTGTTGTGTGTGTTTTAAAAACCCCAAAGTTTAGATTAATTAATTGAACCATCAACTCAAGTGATGTTGCTAATAAGGAGGCCATAAGCAAAGGGTTCAAATTTGGTAAACTTATTTAATGTTACTAGTCATTATTGTAACTAGTTAATTCATTACCCTCCATCCAAATATTCTAGGGAAGAGGGATGGATCCGATGATTTTTAACTTCGAAAAATATGTATATATTCTAAGCAAATAATTTCACCCCATGCTCACGCACTTAATAAAAGAACTAATGTATTGGTACCATGTCGATTCTCCTTGGAATTTTTTATATTGAGGGTAAATAAACCATAAATGTATGGGAGGCTTGTAACCCTATATTACACTATGATATTTAGTGCTAATACCTTTCTAGACTTAGCACAATAGCATCTATCAATCTAGTGAAACCTTTGGGCACTATTTATTTTTAATGGAAAATATCCTTGGAAAATCCCTCTACGCACTTACCCACATTTTGGGAATGGTTCCTAGGATAAGTTCTACTAGAAAAAAACATAGAAACCTAACCTCAAAAATCTTAGTCTTGTATGATTTTCCACTACAATTATACAAACTTTAATCTAAAAATTTCATCATTCATGTATTGAAATTTTTTTAACAATATAAAAATTAGATTTTGTAAAATTAGAAAAGATATTACTAATATAAAATTTTGGATTAATATAAATTGTTTGTATACATGAAATTATACAACATATTACCAATATAAAATCTTGACTTTCTAACTCTTACCAAAAGTTTTATAAATATATACACAAATTTATATTAAAAATGCTTCGATAAAGATCCACAAGGTTGTGGATATACAATGATCAGATGCTTTGTTAAGGTACTCCTTGATACAATTGGCTAGCTTTTGTTGATTCCCTAAAAGATGCGTAAGGAGGCTCGACAAAAGGGAGAGGAATTGGAAGCTTGGGCAGTGACTTATTTAGAGAGACCACATCTTGGGGGTGACTTATTTAGAGGGCCCACCAAATAACTAAACCAAGGAGCAATACCATCCTCCTGTTTTAAACTAAAATGACCTATACACGAGATGGAGAACTTCGCATCAAGAGAGGGACCACCCAATGCTAGAGTACACTAACATCTAAGTCACTCGTTCAATTCCCCCGCTAGATCAGAATGATATACTGGACATGTTGAAGATGTAATCTTACCAAGCTTAAAAGAAATACTTCTATAAATACTCAAAATAACACCATAAGAAAATTATGCATATATAAATGATAATATCATATAATTATATAAATAAATAAATAATGAGATATCATTGGACATTGGATAAACCAACTCTCCCCGTATGTTTCGCGACATGGACTAACCGCCTTTCGTGGATCCTTATCTCTGGCGATGCGATCGTTGGTAGCACTGCGGGTTTGGTCTACGGCAATCGTGATTCCCAACAAGTAATATCGGGAGCGTAGTCACGAGTTCGATACACCGGCTGTTGGGGGGAGATTGTTGGACATTGGATAGCTAACTCTCCCCGTGTGTTTCGCGACATGGACTAACCGCCTTTCGTGGATCTCCTTATCTTCTGGTGATGCGATCGTGACTAACACCTACGGGTTTGGTCCTAGGCAATATTGATTACATGAATATTATATATATATATATATATATATAAATGATAATATCATATAATTATATAAATAAATAAAAAACGAAATATTATATATATAAACTAAGACAAATGATTATTAAAAATATTTCTAATAATATTATATAATTATAATAAATAATATTAAATAATATATTATATAAATATCAAGGATTATATCTAGATCAAATATTTATTTCCCTTCATTAAAAAGATTCTAAATTGATTTTTTTAAAAATTATTAAATTGAAAATTAAAATACAAAATTAAACTTTCCCACTTTGTTAACCATAAAACTTTTCTCAAAAAAATATTTTTTATATAATGAGGAAAAAATGAAAGTATTAACCATATAAATGAAAAACATTTCATGAGTTAAGTTACACCTAAATCTACTATTACAAGAAAATTATAAAAATCAATATTGAGTATGTTAAAAAATATAAATTTGATTTTTTAAAATAACATATATATATACATATTTATATTTCTTAAAGGATAAAAAAAGTCGAAAGATTATCATTTTCCTATTTATCCCGTGAGATCATCCATCAATACTTCGAATACTATTCACATCCTCTTGTAACTCATTTATATTCAAGATAGTAGTTTCGTGTAACTCATTTATATGGGATAACGAACGCATAGATAATGAGCACTTTATTTTCATATTTATAACCATGGGAAAGTGGATTCCAAAGATCTCAGCAGTAATCCCTTGTGCATTTGAATGACTAAAGCTGCAAAGTAAAAAATAATCACAAACAAAATATAAGATAATTTTTTATGTGAAAGCACAAATAAAAGTACAAAATAAATAAAAAAAAACTATGGAAAATAGTAATCACAAACAAAATATAAGATTTATATTTGAAAGCACAAAATTATATCATTAGATTGTTGGAGATGCATTACCAATAATAGTGGTAGGTTTTCTACAAACCAGAGTACATATAATTTTAGGGTCATGCCGTAGAGAGAATAAATAACATAAATACATGAAATCCTGATTGATATTTATTATTATTCTTTCACCATGCCAGGAATGAAATTATTCTATATGTAGTTGCCATTAATAAGAAAAACTTGAAGCTTCATCCAGCACAAACCACTGCCAATAATGCGACCTTTTCTCTTTGATTTCCTCAGCCATGGACTAGCTATCATGTTGTATTGGGCATGTCAACATAATTCTTTGCCAGGCATCATGGAGAATCGGTTTCCAAAATCGCAGATGGCACTGGCCACTCCCGTTGAACCAAAGCTCAGCCCTCATAGTTGGCTACTTATTTTCATCCATTCATTCATTAAATAAATGTAATTGACTCTAATGTCTGTCATGAAAATTGAAAGAAACATTAGAAAATGAACGATAGTTCATAACGAAGGATCAAAAAAATTCCTATATTGGCATTTTAGCTCACGGACAAATTTATTTATGAGATAATATGCGATTTTCTTATACCATTTGTCTTCTGTAAAAGAGATCTGCGGCGGGGTTCAGATGCAACAAAGTTGAGTGTAGAAGGGGCATAATGTGACAGTCTGGGGAGTATTATGGAGTTGCTAAGCTAACTCAGAAAATACAACCAAACATCCATTCGTATTCTCCGTAGCTTGCTCAATTTTGTTAGTTTGGAAGCAAAGCTAGGAGTTATGAATACAACATCGCAATGGCATCAGAATCAAATTCAGAAACCTCATCAATGTAACCAAAGGAACAAATGCCGCTATGTATCATATTTTTTACAGTGTTTCCATTTCAGTCATGTGACGCATGCAATTAAAGGCCCGATTGCATTGTTGCCGAACAATGCAATGACCAGTTTCCAAAAATATGTTAAATAGAAAGAGCTTAAGAGTTTAGGTAAATATTGCCTTTATTGGAAGTGAAAATAGAGGCTTCATGGGAGATTTTTTTCTAGGGAGGACTACCAATATTTAACTTTTTCAAAATGTAACGAAGTTAGTTGATAGACAAGTTCCCATGCTTGGATATGGGTCATGACATCAACAATATTGTCGTCTTGGACTTGTAGTTGTTGTAGTATATCATAAAATTATTTTTGTTTAGTGTTTAATTTCATTTGCACCTTGAAAGAAAAATTGATAAAATCAAAAGATTGACATTTGCTAGATTTATACTAGTGAGCTAATGTTTTAGCACAATGATTTTTCTCTCATAATACTTTATATTCTTCCCAATGTCAATAGCCTGATGGACACCAGCTTTTGATAGAGTAAACTAGCAGTAAAATAAAATAAAAAAAAATTCATCACCATGGTCTCAGTAGTGAGAATTATTTCCTAATTCCAAGGAAATTCTCATAAATTTCTGCCTCTACCTTATCACTTTTCTTCATATACTTATCTACTTATCAAATATAAATAACTGCAAATTTATAACTTTGTCAACTGGTTTTGGAATAAAATCATCACTACCTACAACCATGCTCACACTGCAATTTATTAGCGAAGGTTTGAGTAGTGTGACTTATTTCATTTATGAAGAATGTTGTTGCTACATATTGAACTCATTGGAATTGATATTTTGTGCCAATTATTTTCAGTTTTTTCCTGTCTCATAAACTTTTTTTTCATCTCGATTTTTCTCCTATTCTCCTCTACTCTTTAACATTATCTTCAAGTTCTCTTTTAACTAGTTCCTATTGCTTTATTTTTTCTATTTCAACTTGAGCTCCTTGTTTTTCTTCTCTTCTCCTATCTTTCTCCACTTCAAATATCTTTATGTTAGTTTCAACATTTTCCTCACATTTATTCCTTGTTTCTTGTTTCTTCTTGGATTCAATCTCTTGCATTATTTTCTTCTTATCTTCTACATAAAAATTCGCTTTCTTTTCAGATTCTACTCTTCATTAACATTTCTACCTTCACTCTAGTATTGACCTCTTTGGTAGTTCTTCTTCCATAGCTATATTTACTTGCACCTCTTCTTTTCTTTTGGCCTCAACCATTTCTCTAGGTTTTTATAGTGCTTCCAGCCATATGTTTTCTTACTCTTTCCTTTTTTGCTAAATAACTTATCTTTCAACTTTAACAAAAATTAGCTTCCTCTTCGTTTTTCCTCAGCAATAACCTATATATTAGTCAATAATTATTCATAATTTAATGTTTGTATGAATATTTTAAAGGTAATTTTCTTCATGCTTGTAATGGTAGAAGATTCATCGTAACTTTTCGATTTTCAACAATTCTCAGGGGATTGCAATATGGAAGATAATGAATATATCTATATATAGTCAACGTTTTTAAAGAGAATATATCTTATTATGATACTTGAGCGCTATAAGTTTATGTTGTTAAAAGTTGGAAAAGAGAAGACACAATAGGTCGTTCCAACTTATTTGGTGATTATCTCACGGGATGAAAAAATATAGTAGGCTAAAGGGATTTTTTATTTATATATTTGATAATATGAAGAGATGGGAGTTTTAAATCATTGATAAATTCAAGAGTTGATGGTGGTGACAAGAGATGAAATGCCACTTCAACCACAATTGGTAGTAGAACCGTTCGAAAGATGGGCACTGGATTTTGTTGGACCATTCAACCCACCACCGAACCATAAAATATACATACTAGTTGCCATAGATTACGTAACAAAGTGGGTAGAAAAAGTGGCCTTCTCAAGAGCCACGAAAGAATCTCTAATTAAATTCCTTTTTGAGCTATTTGTGAGATATGGTTTACTACGAGAAGTGATAACCGATGGAGGGGCACAGTTTGTGGGTAATAAATTTATAGCCACCCTAAAGAATCACCATATAATCCATAGAGTCACGTCTCCTTACCACCTACAGGAAAACAGGCAAGTAAAAAGTACCAACAAAGTCCTTGAGGAAATTCTTACTAAAACAGTATCAACACATCGCCGGGACTGGGCCACTAGACTATCAGAGGCCTTGTGGGCTTACCGCGCAATGTGGCAAAACATCATAGGATATTCTCCGTATCATCTAGTCTTTGGAAGAGAGCCTATTTTTCCTATTGAATTCGAGATAAAGACCTTAAGGACAACATAGGAGGTAGGGTTGGAGTTGATGGAGGCTTAGATTAAGAGACTCCAGCAAATAAATGAGCTAGATGAAATACGACTACTAGCTCTGCAATGCACAGAAATCATACAACAACAACGAGCTAAGTAGCATGAAAACCTCATCAAAAAGAGGACATTCCAAAAAGGAGATTGGGCACTTCTCTATGACTACAGATTCAATATTTTCTAGGGAAGCTGCAAATAGGGTGGCTCAGTCCATACGAAGTTCAAGAAGTACGCAACAATGGTACCCTCACCTTGACTGCCATAGATGGGTTCGGTTCTACATTTCGAGTGAACGGGCACAGAGTGTGCCTCTATCACAAACCTCTTACAAAGGAGACTTTCTGCCATCAGGTACACAACGATCCTATTATCCAAGTTCTAGCATAAGGGGGTGATAACCCCACAACTTTAAATACATAAGAGCCTGTTGTTTCCTTTTGTAAATATTGTATATAATTTCCCTACAATTTTTTTATTATTCAGTTATACATTCTTCATATTCACAATGGTGTCATTTTCCTTCATCACCCCTTGTTTTTTCTTTATCTTTGTTGTTCAAATATTAGAACGACTACTTTTCAATCCCATTGAACAGATGTTGTTCAATCGGATTGAAAAACTATGTTTTTCAGATTTTTTTCTCTGTTGTTCAAATATTTGAACGACTGCTGTTAAGTCCCATTGAACAGTTGTTGTTCAATCAGGTTGAAAAACCATGTTTTTGTGTCTTTTCTTTGTAGTTCAAATATTTGAACGGCTTATGTTCAATCCCATTGAACAACTACTGTTCAATTAGATTTAACAACCGTGTTTTTGTGTTTTTATTCATTGGTGTTCAAATATTTGAACAGTTGTTGTTCAATTCAATTGAACACTTGCTGTTCAATCAGACTGAATAACCGTGTTTTTCATTTTTACGGCTGCTATTAAAATTTTTGAACGACTGTTGTTTAATCCAATTGAACAACTGTTGTTCAAACGGATTGAACAGTCGTGTTTTTTTGTGTTTTACTTTGTTGTTTAATCATATAGAACAACTGGTTTTTTCCCTCTTTAAGCATGATTCTTATTTCTTTTTTTTGATGATATCTCCTCACAAAAACCTCTCCTCATCCCACACCCTAGCTGTAAAACACATTTTTGATTGGGAATTGGTACCTCAAGAGGAGAAAAGTAGCAATATTACTAATATGATGATCCTTTGAAAATTTAATGGAAATCTCTACTCCGGAAGCTGACATGGTACATCTATGCAATGGACGGCTAAGACATCTCCTATTTAAACATGTTATTACACGATACATAGTCTTGTAATGGTATATATTTCTACACTCTCGAGTAGTATTTCCCTTTGACATAAATATTTAGGAATGAGCATTAATTGTATTGGCATTACTTTTTTTACTTCACAAACCATCCCTAACTCTTAAGGAGTTAATGAGCCTCCGTTCATGTATAAAGAATAAATATTATGCTTGCATGAAATTTTTTAAAAGAGAATAGGGGGTCTCATCACGATCCAACCTACCATGATCATAAGGGTTTAGCAGGTGACATGCCCACAATGGCCAACACACCAAGGTAATGACCTTCTTAACTGCTTTAAGGACAGGAGGTCTCATCACGAGCTGGCTTGATCACTCTGTTACAATCCTAGTGAATGGCATTGTGACTATCTAGCTACCACAGCAGCACAATGGTCTCTTCATAAAATAAAACGAAATGCCTAATTTTAAAAAAAATAAGTATTATGTCTATATGAAAATTGTTAAGAGAGAATAGGGGGACTCATCACAAGCCAGCCTACCATGATCATGAGGGTTTAGCAGGCGACATGCCCACAATGGCCAACACACCAGGGTAATGACCTTCTCAATTGCTTCAAGGACAGGAGGTCTCATCACGAGCCGGCCTGATCACTTTGTTAGAACTCTAGTGAGTGGCACCTTGACTATCTGGCCACCAAACCAGCACGGTGATCTCTCCATAAAATTGGAAAAATAACTACTTTTATATAAAGGATTCTGGCTCATTTTTAAGGTTAAAATAGCAACCCTGTCGACGCTATGAATGCTAGCTAGCAGCAGTGGCTCTGTTTGTGGTATGAGAGTATATTATAACAATATTCAGTTACTCTTACATATACCTTATCTCTTATTTCCATCCATTTCCAAGATAAATCAACTACTCAAATTAGCGATAATACTATTTGAACGCATAAGTAGCTATAAATGAACTATTCTTTCATGTTTGAATTCTGGGATGACAACACCAATCATTATCTATCATAGTCATGCTTCCATCACACCATACCATTAAATAAGGACATCATATCATAATAATTGTTGTATTGTTTTCTTCCCATCTTCGGTCACTTCCGCATGAGATACAGTTATGATAAATTCAAATTCTAACCTTTAAAACCGCACATGTTCATAATTGTTACAATCACTCTTCTTTTCTTGAGCTCCAAGGCCAGGGAAATCATTATCGTGTACAGACTGTGATTACTGATCCCTTACATTTTCCCACATATGCATTCATGATTGATTAAATCTCTCTTGTACTTAACGACGTGGAAGCCCTTATTTCAAGAGAGGGGGTGTAAATATCCATCAATATTAAGCATGTGAATTCCCTGCACAAATTTCGTTGGATACGCTGATAAGACCAAAAGATCATTGCAATTATGATATGAAGTTACCTACATTTATGACAGAAGGATGCAATTTATTTTTCTCTTGTATGAAGTGTTTATTCTAACCAATAGGGCCGAAAGGAAACATAGAAAGAAGGAGAATGAGCTCAATAGAAGTCATTAGCCATGGGAGGGAACTCTCTTCGGAATGAACCTATGACCTTCCCAATCTCAGACGCAACTCACACCATTCTCCAACAAGCTGGTTGGCTGCCATACTTACACAAATTGCAAGGGTTTGACACAAAGATAGCAATTGAATTCCTGCATAACCTACATGAGGAACATACCAGACTCAATGGAAGGATTATACCGGTCACATAGGATATCATTGTTGAAGTTTCTGGAATGCCAGGAAAGGGAGAAATATTGACCGAAAAGCACCTTCTTCTACGAGAGGAAATCACAGTGTACCAGGATATAGGAGAACCATTGGAACAAAAACGAAAGGGGATTAAACCTACCTCTCTACAACAACCATGGCAGGAATTGGCATCATTCATCTAAATATTCATCACATGCGATAGACGCCAAGACGTGGTAAAACCCCGTCAACTCAAATTGTTAGTTGTTCTCAAGCAAAATATTTCAGTTAATCTGCCCTCTTGCTTAAATTTTGTACATGACATTGTTGTTCGAATGAGAAAGGCTAAAAACCCCCAAGCAACCGTCAGCCACCATGGTTTAATCAAGTTAATTATCATGCATGAATTAGGCAAACAACAGACATCCTAGGACAAATTTGTTAACCATGTCGTGCATGCACATGAGGAAAATTTTGTCAGGACCGAAATTGAGCTCCCTAAAATGAACATACCTAGAGGAACAAGAATGAAAAAGACCCATGCTTCGAAAACAAAACCAAGCAAGCGAAGATGGTCCAAAAGACTGAAATTACAACAAGAAACCTTCGAAATGCCATAGGAGGCAGGGCCATCCCATTCACCACCTTGAAGCCCTCAAAACATACCATTATAAGACTACGAGGAAGATATGGATCGATTTCTAGAGAAAATGAGGGCATCCTGTGAAACTAGAAGCCCATCTGAATAGCTGAGGAGCAAGAGGAACTGTTAAACAAATATGCCACTGCCAGCAACTCTGGCCGCAGTTAGATATTACCTCACCAAGATGAATCACAAGGTTTTAGGGCCTTGTCTCCTCCCAAGAGTGATGGGGTGAATAGGGAAGAGAAGGTAGAAGGTGTAGCTGAATCTGAAAATTAGTCAGAAGACACCATCCCCTTAGAACAAAAGGCAAGCATGAAAACAATCCCTCTAACGCCCAAAGGGAATAATATCTCACCCAATCGGGACATTAATGCAAAATTAAGCTCTAGAGTACAAGTAGAAAATATCATCACAGAAAACCTTGAAACTGGCACCACCATTCATGAAAACAAGGTTGCTGCTCCTCCATCCCATGCCAAAACCAGGCCAGAAGAGAATTTCACTGAAAAGAAGTTGAGGAAAATGAGAAGAACTTGCAAAAGGTTAAGGAAAATGATAAAACATTTGAGGAGATAGCTGAAGTGAGTAATCAAGGCTCGGAAGCCTAAGAAAGAATTGGTCACCACAGAAACCCAAACAGAGCTTGTCACCAATTTGATAGACACTGCTGAGGTTGAGGTACAGACTGACTTAGCAACTACTACTGAGATTGAGGTACAAACAAACCTAGTGGACACTATTGAAGCCTTTGTGAAAACTAGGCTAAACTTTAGAGAAGAAAAGGGAACCCAAACGGAGGAAGGCCCTGCCTACGCTCTTCTGCTAGAAAAGGCTGCCAATCAAAAATTGCATAATGAATTAATTCGAACACAGCATGAGTTAGCACAATGCAGAAAGGAAGTAGTGCCCACACAAGAGTATTAGGCACTATTAAAGAAATTCACAGGCCTTTCTGCAACAGAGCATGAGACATTTTCTCAACTCAGAGAAGAAAAAGCGAAGGTAAAGAAAGCACAAGATCAGGTGGCACTAGAAAATTTGGCCCAATTTCCGATGGCCAATTCGTCGCTCTTTCGACACATAGTGATGCAGGAGCATTAGACCCGAAACACTTTTGTACATAAATAAACATTAGAGGGGGGTCTCATGTTTATTTTTCCCATGTAAATATTAATTTTGGTTTATTTTAGTTAATTAGAAAGGAAAATGTAACTACCCGTATGATTGAGGGGCACCTGAAGAGATAGTCAATTTTGGAAGTTAGTTTAATTTGTATCTGTAGGAATTTGAAGAGTCTTTGAGTCATCAAGGAATTGAATCGATTCCTTGTAGTTGTATAAAATAAACCTCTGTGACAGAGTCGGGGGGACCTGCACAGGAAGGGCTACACAGGCCTGCACCCGTACTTGCAGATTGCTGCATAGGAAAGGAAGAAGGCCATCAACTTGAAGATTTGGCCAGTCAGTAATTGTATGTTAATTCATTGTATAAATAAGAAATCTTCAGTATATCTGCGCTTGTGGATTCAGTCCATGTTTGAATATATAACTGTTTTTCTTAAATGAGTTTTGTGTGAATATATGCGTGCATCCCGGTGGAGAATAAGCGAAATCTGTGATAAAAAAAAAACCCCTGTGATGACATAAATGTGCTCTGTGTCTAGTTAGCAGGATAGATATAAATATTGTCGACATGGGCGAAGAAATAGGAGGACGGACAGAGATTTATACCAGAAGTGCTGAAGAAATATAAGCAGGCAGAAGTAAAGCGAAAAGGTTGGTTGAATTATATAACGGAACCTGGAGAGGCGGAACCTTGACCGGAGAACAGTGGAAGGGGTGAAAACCACGAGCAATTTCACGGAGGGCAGATTTCCCATTCCGCACCACCTTTCAACCGTGAGGTGGTTTTACAGATTTCACAGCGATTCCATTGATCATACGCCACGTGGCTAGGCGACTATTCAAATACCACTCGTTAACCTGCGCCTTCACGCGTTAACTATCGAACCAAGAAGCCGAGCGAAATGCACGAGAACCGTTGATTCGGAGGAGGGCAATCAGACGGTGTTCAGCTGGCGAAGATGCGCAAAGTTTAATGGAAGAACCTAGATGTTAAGCAAGGTACGGCGCGTCCGTTTGATTGAATTGTGGGCCCGGCGGGGTCATGTATATATATGAAATTGGTTTATAAATGTTATTCGACGTGATAGTAACCTTAATATAAGGTCTGACGGAGCCATGTGTAAAGAGTTGGTTTATTAAAGTTAGCCGACGCATTATGAGGGCATATATGGAGATATTACGATAATTTACGTGGATTAATATATGTAAGTGCCAAGGGTAATTTATATGGTTCAAATAATGTTGCGTATGAAGGTTGTAATGCGAAGTTGGTGCATAGGTATATGCAATGGACTGTCGGGATATAACTATAGAGGGATGTTGAAGTTATATCTTAATTCTATGAATTAAGATATCAAAATAAACCAGACTTATTTGAGAAGATTGCCAGTGTGGGATAAGCGAGATTGTCGGTTTGGAAATGAAATTTTGGGATGTATTTACACACAGTCAAGAGAAATATTAGAAGTTACTGGGAATGTGGGTGAAGTGGGGTTACCCCTGCACCAAAGTGGTATCAGAGCTAGAATTTAATTAGCTCGTTGAAAAGTTTGTTTTGAAAATGCACATGTACTGAACGGGAAAAAGATAGTTGATGTTTGAATCTGTTTGATAGAGGAAACTGCAGATCTGATTTGACATACAGTGAAGGTCTCCAGATGAGAAGAATCTGGATTTGAAGACAGAAGATTGCAGCAGGTAGATGCAGTGCAGGTGAAAAGAAAAGGAAAGAAGCAAGATCAGTCCGGAATCTTGAGAGGTAAGAGAGTGAGCCTGGTATTCAGCTAGAGGCTGGATAAGGAGGACCTTTGTAGTGTTCTAGAGAGAAGATGAGCCTTATTTGAACTCTGGTTGGAAGGATTTGTTTGCAGAATACAGAGTGCAGACAATTGAAGACATCTCAGCAGAAGTAGATCACAGCTTTGAGAGCAGTGATGGAAGAATCCAACAAGGGATTCTGAGTGCATAAAGGGTGTGGGAGAACCTGAAATAATTCCCAACTGAGGTTGGATAAATGAAGAAAAGGGATTTTCTTGAGAAAGTTGCAGAGTGAAGCCTAGAGAGCACAGAGAGTGCTCAGGAGGTTCCAAAGAGAAGGGACCAGTACTTTCCAAAATCCGGAGCTCAGGAGAGAAGCTTGGTGAGGTAAGTTGCAGCAAGAGATCTTGTTGTTGCAGAGGCTTAGTGCAGCTTGTGAGTGAAGAAATCCTAGAGAAGAGAATGGCTACTGAGAGCCATAGCAGGGACTGCAGAGGTTGCAGAGGTTCTGAGAGAAACCACAACAGAAGAGTGTGGGAAGATGCCAAAGCAAATGGCATGAGGAAGAAGAAATCCACAGATGAAGAATTGCAGAGAGAAATAGCTGAGATCAGGGAAGAGATTAATGAACTGAAGAGAAGGATAGAATAAATCCAGAGAATTGGGTGGCTCATGAAGAAGAAGATAAAGTGGCTGAGGCTACAAAGGAAGAAGGAGCAGATGATGAATGCTCGGATGAAAACGGAAATACTCAGGGAAATTGAGTATTTGGAGAAGGACTTGGAGACTGAAGCTTCAAGTGGGACCAAGGGGTCCAAGAGCCTTACATCTGACATATTTTGTATGATTGCAGGAACAACAGGTGAGAAAGAGAAAACTGCTGATGTTGTCACTGAGGAAGAAAATGGAGCAGCTACATGTTTTGGGGATGTCCATGTACATTTGGAGAAAGATTATGCTTTCCAACATATTGGAAGCAGAAGAGATTTAGTTTGTGATATTGACCAGAAGCTGGAGGCTGAGCAGCTTGAGGACTCTGAAGAAGAGACCATTGAAGAATCTCTGGAAAATATAGAAGACTTGGAACAGCAGGAAGATTTGGTGACCAAATCACCAACTGAAACCGTGGGGTCTTATGTTTTTGCATCTGACAAGTTGTGTGTGAATGCAGGTGTTAATGAAGGTAGTTCACATGATGAAAATGTGACAGATGAAGTTGACTGTTGCCAAGTAAAGTATGATGAGTATCTTTCAGATGAAGAACAGATTGAACCACTGCAGCAGAAGGAATTCATTAATTCCTTATTTAGTAGAAGAGATTGTTTCAATGGGGATGATGATGATGATTTTGTCATCAATGCTGATAATGACAGGCTGCTTTAGTTAAATGGCTGTGTGGAGAATGATGGACAGGTAGCTGGAGTCTTTGCAGAGATGGGAAATCAGGATTCCATTCTGATGAAGGCAGAGGAGATAGTGACAGCAGAAGACAATGAAGATGTTGAGGATGTTCCCTTGGAGGAGATGCCAAGATTGTGGCATGAGAAGAGGACAGAACCACAGAGAGAAGGTGTTCATATGGTAAGGACAGAGAAGGTTGAAGATGAGAAAGTTCCTTCTTGTGAACTAGAGCAGAAAGACATCCTTGAAGAGGATGGTGCAGAAGAGAGACTGGCTGATAGTCTCAAGAAATGTTTGAAGATTTGGGCTCAACATTCTGATATGCTGACGGAAGAGAAAATAAAGTTGGGACAACATATTAAGGTGCTGACAGAAGAAGGAAAGGCTTTGAGGCCTTGTGAATTTTGTTTTAAAAAATGTTTGAGGAGTGAAGATCCTGTTGATGCTGAAGGAGAATTGACAGCATGGGGCAGTCAATTGAAAGAAAATGAGAATTCTGTGGAAGACTTTAAAACATGGAATGGAGAAATTGAGTTGCTGGAGAGTATGCTAAATCAGCAGGATTCCTTACAAGAGAGAAGACCTCAATTTCGGTATTGGGGGATGCAGAATGAGAAGACACAATGGGATTGAGATAGAAAAGAATTGTTGATTGAATCATCAGTAGGGACCATTGGGTCTTGGGGTTTTGGAACTAAGGAAGTGGCTATGTTGACAGGCAAGGCAGAAGACAATCCATCACTTGGAGTTGTCTTAGAAGAAGAAGGGTTGTTGCAAAATGAGGATGAGCAGCTGAATGAAGATGAGATATCCATGTCTCATGGGCAGGAAAATATTTTTTCTATTGATAGCAAGGATGAATTGGCTTGTTCGAATAGCCAAGAGAAGATTGAAGAGAAGACTGTATGGTAGACTGTTGGGGCTGCTACAGCAAGGGAGAATCAGAGTTTCACTCTGACATGAGATGAAGATACAGTGGCTAGAGAACTTGGTTTGACTGCTAGAATCAACCAAGAAGAAGGAAGGCCATTGCTGAAGATTGATAGAACAGAATAAGAAGATGCTAAACTTGAGTTGCAGCATGGAGAAGATTTGTTTGGCCAAAGGAGATGGCAAGAATTTTTGCTGAAGGTATTCAGAAAAGGAGGTGAAATGCCAGAGCAACAGCTTGGAGTGTTGCTGGAGAGAGTGCTGAAGCAACAAGCTGAAGTGTTGCCAGCAGAGGAGCATAAGTTTTACTGTTGCAGAGAGGACATGGATGATTGGGTGGCAGTAAGCATAAGAGCTTAGGCAGCAGTAAGAAACGAAGGGATGAGAATGCAGCAAATAGAAGCAAGCATCCTGTAGTCAGAGGAAAGATTAGACAAAGAGATTGAATGGATAAGGAAACTGATGCAGAGGATGCCTCAGAGGAGGACAACAGCAAAGAACCAGGGAATTAGCAGCAGCAAGAAAGAGACAGTCACTGACTGTGAGGGCATAGCAAATGGAAAGCTACAACACAAACTATGGCAGCCAGGAGGAATGCAGAAGAAGAATGCTGCAACAAATAACCAGTTGCAGAGCAGAGTATGGGATCCAGGCAGATAAAGATGAAGCACATGATCAGGATATCATGAATCATTTGAAGCTGGGGAGTCTGATGAAGGAGCATTAGACCCGTAACACTTTTGTACATAAATAAACATTAGAGGGGGGTCTCATGTTTATTTTCCCCATGTAAATATTCATTTTGGGTTATTTTAGTTAATTAGAAAGGAAAATGTAACTGCCCGTATGATTGAGGGGCACCTAAAGAGATAGTCAGTTTTGGAAGTTAGTTTAATTTGTATCTGTAGGAATTTGAAGAGTCTGTGAGTCATCAAGGAATTGAATCGATTCCTTGTAGTTGTATAAAATAAACCTCTGTGACAGAGTCGGGGGGACCTGCACAGGAAGGGCTACACATGCCTGCACCTATACTTGCAGATAGCTGCATAGGAAAGGAAGAAGGCCATCAGCTTGAAGATCTAGCCAGTCAGTAATTGTATGTTAATTCATTGTATAAATAAGAAATGTTCAGTATATCTGCGCTTGTGGATTCAGTCCATGTTTGAATATATAACTGTTTTTCTTAAATGAGTTCTGTGTGAATATATGCGTGCATCCCGGTGGAGAATAAGAAAAATCTGTGATAAAAAAAAACCCTGTGATGACATAAATGTGCTCTGTGTCCAGTTAGAAGGATAGATATAAATATTGTCGACATGGGCGAAGAAATCGGAGGACGGACGGAGATTTATACCATAAGTGTTGAAGAAATATAAGCAGGCGGAAGTAAAGCGAAAAGGTGGGTTGAGTTATATAACGGAACCTGGAGAGGCAGAAACTTGACCGGAGAACAGTGGAAGGGGTGAAAACCACGAGCGGTTTCACGGAGGGCGGATTTCCCATTCCGCACCACCTTTCAACCGTGAGGTGGTTTTACAGATCTCACAGCGATTCCATTGATCATACGCCACGTGGCTAGGCCACTATTCAAATACCACTTGTTAACCTGCACCTTCGCGCATTAACTATCGAACCAAGAAGCCGATCGAAATGCATAAGAACCGTTGATTCGGAGGAGGGAAATCGGACGGTGTTCAGCTGGCGGAGATGCACAAAGTTTAATGGAAGAACCCGGATGTTAAGCAAGGTACGGCGCGTCCGTTTGATTGAATTGTGGGCCCAGGGGGGTCATGTATATATATGAAATTGGTTTATAAATGTTATTCGACGTGATATTAACCTTAATATAAGGTCTGACGGAGCCATGTGTAAAGAGTTGGTTTATTAAAGTTAGCTGACGCATTATGAGGGCATATATGGAGATATTACGATAATTTACGTGGATTAATATATGTAAGTGCCGAGGGTAATTTATATGGTTCAAATAATTTTGCGTATAGGTATATGAAATGGACTGTCGGGATATAACTATAGAGGGATGTTGAAGTTATATCTTAATTCTATGAATTAAGATATTAAAATAAACCAAACTTATTTGAGAAGATTGCCAGTGTGGGATAAGCGAGATTCCTGGTTTGGAAATGAAAGTTTGGGATGTATTTACACACATTCAAGAGAAATATTAGAAGTTACTGGGAATGTGGGTGGAGCGGGGTTACCCCTGCACCACATAGTCGTCGCAAGAGCGACAGTTCGAGGACGGGAAAAACGTGGTTTTCCGTTACGTCGCAATTTCGACGCATTGAAAAATTGTCGCACTACCGACACTTTTTCCATCGCTTTCAAACAAGCATTGCTCTTCTGACATTTCCCAAACTATCACGCTTCCGAAGTTTGTAAACGGTCGCAATTCCGGCGAAATGTGGTTCGACGTTTTGAACGTCGCTCTTCCGACGTTTGTAAACTGTCGCAATTCCGACGAAATGTGGTCTGACGTTTTGAACGTCGCTCTTCCGACGTTTGTAAATTGTTGGAATTCCGTCGAAATGTGGTCCGACGTTTTGGACGTCGCTCTTTCGACGTTTGTAAACTGTCACAATTCCGACGAAACGTGGTCCGACGTTTTGAACGTCGCTCTTCCGACGTTTGTAAACTGTCACAATTCCAATGAAATGTGGTGCGATGTTTTGAACGTCACTCATCCGAAATTTGTAAACTGTCTCTCTTCTAACGTTTCTAAGTTGTCGCAATTCCGACGCTTACAAAGCGTCGGTATACCGACGGCGGGTACAATTTAAAAAATAAAAAATAAAACTTTAAAACAAGACAGTGAATCTCCAATATTTGTTATGAATTGTGGGCATTCCAATGACCGTGAAATATTAATATAATAAACCACCCCGCAGCGCTTTGACTACAAACAATCATATAAACATGGCTTTGTATTTCAAAAAACAGGTTTAAAATAGAAACAGGGCAACATTTTTTTTTCCAATTTTTATGAACATAATTCGACCGTGAAATATTAATATAATAAACCACCCCGCAGTGCTTCGACTATAAACAATCATTTTTTTTTCACAAGAGAAAAAACGTTGTTTTGAATATATTATATGAAGTAAAATAGTCCATGAAGTCATTACATTTTCACATCTGAAGATTGGAACCCAAATATCCATCCAGAAAAGTGGAAGTCCCACCCCAGACAATGATATAAAAATACCCCATGTCACATACAGGGACATGATATAAAACCTAGTAACGGTCCACATGGAGATTATCGACAAATCTGAGAAAGCATCCAAATATGCCCGAGGCATCTATAAGAAAGTGAAATAGCAGTATGTAGAATAGTAAAGCAACAGATAGAGTACCAACGTCCATTGTTCAAAATACAAATTAAAGTACCCAAAATCCTTGAACAGAGAAAAATGCTAATCATGTGAGGAGTGTGATATGTCCAAAATATAAAAAGACCATCAGACCATATCAATAAACCAGCATCGCTAGTTTTGAAGGCAGAGTGATAACCTGTCAACACATAAATAGTATCATAAAGCGGATACAGGAAATGTGCAGAGACATGTACTGTTGATATACACCTCACACAAAAAGCATCCATGATAGAGCAAAAATATGTATAAACCCAGGGTCGATTGTATGTTCTGGCTCGCTTGTTCCTGGAAATAAAAACCATCTGCAGAAACCCAGGCTCGCTTGTAAGATCAGGCTCGCTTGATTCCAAAATTGGTAACCATCTGTTGCATCCGAGATGTAAGGTTCAGGCTCGCTTGTTTCCATTAGTAGCCTGCTACAACATCCACCCTGTTCATAGCAAAAAGGTTCCTGTAGATATACAGAGAAAGAGTATAATACGTATCCACCCTGTTCATAGCAAAAAGGTTCCTGTAGATATACAGAGAAAGAGTATAATACGTAGACCATATAAACATGGCTCTGTATTTCAAAAAACAGGTTTAAAATAGAAACATGGCAACATTTTTTTTCCAATTGTTATGAACATAATTCGACCGTGAAATATTAATATAATAAACCACCCCGCAACGCTTCGACTATAAACAATCATATAAACATGGCTCTGTATTTCAAAAAACAGGTTTAAAATAGAAACAGGGCAACATTTTTTTTTTCTAAGTAAAGTTAATATATTAACAATGGGAATAAAATTACAGCATGACCGAAGTCAAAAACATTGCCCAGACTTATGGAAAATTTGTCATCAAAAAATCAAAAAAGAAGACTGCCCTCATACGGGGAAACCAGTCTTGAACGTTTACAGAATTCAAAAATATTACAGAGGTCCAGCACAGTAATATAATCTAAAACATGCCCAATTAAGTGGGCCTGCGAAGCAAGAAAACCAAATTAACCAAACTACTCCTCCGGTGGTTCCTCGACGATTCGGCACCATCCTTCGGAAGGTCCAAGATCTAGAGGTGCTATCTCCACATTCACGCCACCGCTCCCCTCCTGAAGCCTCGAATGCTGGCTGGCTTTTTCTGAGCTCAGACCCGTCGGATGGATGCATTGTTCCTCCATTTGGGCCTCCTCACAGAAAACCATGGTGATTGAAGCTGTGATTCGTGGGTGGTTCAGAGAGAAATTAAAGGAAAAAAGCGCAGTGCACATCGTGGGAGAAGGTGAAGCGGTGGGGAAATGAGGAGCAGGAGAGCCCATATGGTGGCCAGATTCTAGAACCCGACCCCGCCCACTTCTAGTGTTTAGATAGTGACCTGCGGAATAATCACTAGACTGGGAAGATGACTCGGTTGAGGGGCTAGAGGGAGCGTGCAGGGGTTGACCTCTAGTGCTCCCCCTGTGGCAACGCATCTTTTGACGTAGGCGAGGCATGGGTGTAGTCTCAACAGTGGGCACAAGACGAGATGGAGAAGCATGATTCCAAGAAACCGAGGAAGACAGACACAGACCAGACCGAGAGAAAGGCAGATATGCACCAAGGTCTAAGAAGCAGTTCAGCTGGCCACTTCTCCTTCTCGTCACAGTGAGCAGGCAGTGTAACCCAGCAACCGGAGAGCATTTGCTATTCAAAGCTTGTGGCTCGTCTGAAAAACCATAGCGAAACGCCATTTTATCGACCCGATTGCAATGCAATCGAAGAACACCCGTCATAATTAATCTCTCATTAATGAGAGCTGAAGGCCGGATCATATTGGAGCATGCGGAATCGCTAACAGGAGTGGAGGTCCGATCTTGAACAGTGTTAAAACTTAATGCGATTTGATGTTAAAACCTTGGAACTTAAATATCGGGTAATTGAACAGCGTTAAAACTTAATGCGATTGATATGAAATCGCCACATCCAGGTCCCATCGCCTTAAACGCCATCGAATGCACCCGCATCTGGGAACAGGGCAACTTTTGATTGAGGACACGTGGCAGAAATTGATTGGAGCGGATCTTTGTTTGGGCCGCTCGCGTAGTGGAAATACAGACCCGAAAAATATTAGGGCAAATTTGATAAGAAATTCGCGTCACAACTCTCCCTCTGTACGCCAGCCTAACTTCGGACCCAAAAAAGATTAGGGCAGAATTCATTTGGTTTTCGCGTCACAAAATTGGCCGACGTCAGCAGGCTATTTTGGAACATGAATTTGGTTTGAATTATGGTTTATCGCCGTTTGAAGTCCGGCGGGCTCGACTTAAGAACAATTTTGTTTGATCCAATCTTATAAAATTTGTGTTGGTTTTCTTTGATAATACACATATTTATAATAAATCATGGGAATAGCACACTAAACATGCGGAAAAGTTATATAAATTATTGAGAACAATCATTTTTATGTAAAAATATCCAAATGTGCTTTTGGGAAATAAGAATTCGAGTATTTGGTTCATATTGTTTTAAAGGAAGGAGTGAAGTTGGAGCCTCAAAAGATGCAAGCTATTACAAAATGACCTATTCCTAAGAAAATCAAGGTTCTTAGAAGATTTTTTAGACTTACATGACATTATTGATCATTTGTTAAGAATTATGCATGCATTTCAAGTCCACTGACATATCTCTTGAAGAAAATACCATTTATATGGAATGATGAGGCTACTTTGGCATTCTCTCTTTTAATGGATGCCATGTCTTCTACACCAACATCGGTTGCACCTACTTTTGGTAAAACATTCATAGTAGAGTGTGAGGCACTAGGACAAGGAATTCAAAGCAACATTAACACAATAAGGGATATCATTGGCTTTTAAAAGGAAGGAATTCAAAGAAAATATTTGGTGAAATCTACGTATGAAAAATAAATGGAAGCAATATTATATGCAATAAAAAATGGGGATAGTATATCATTGGGAGGTACTTTAAATTCAAGATATACCATGATAGCATAAAGTATTTTTTGAAGCTATGGATTTCATTAGAAGATTAACAAAAATGAGGAGAAAAAATGTAAAGTTTTAATTTTGAGATAATCTGCAAAAAGGGTAAGGAAAATTTCGTACATGATGCTCTTTCTAAAATAGAAGAGGCCTCAAATTTATATCCAATTACATTTTATATTCCTAGGTGACTAGAAGAAGCTTGCCATAATGGAAAAATGACAATAGTACTAAAAAAAAACTAAAATTTATAAAGGATGGGATGAACTCTATGGAACATTGGGAGTGAAAGAGAGATATACTTTGGTGCAAATGTAGAATATTTTTATGCATGCAAGCATATTTGAATAAAAAAATATTAAGGGAGTCCCATGTCTCTCTGATGGTAGGACGCAGGGTTCCTTAAAACATCTCAAAGGATCAAAAAATATATTTTTGGAAGGAATGAAAAAAGATATTCAAAATTTTGTAAGAGAAGGTCAGGTTTGCATAATAAATAAAAGAGAGATAGTAAAATCTCTAGGGTTACTTCAACCATTCCACATACATATTCAAAGACTAGAAGATATATCAATAAACTTTATTACAGGGTTACTGAAATATAAAGGTAAGTATTACATTTTTGTGGTCATTTATATAGACAAATTTTGTAGATTTTTTTTGTAGAGCTCAAAGTACATAAACAACAAGCCAAGTGGAAGAAGTGTCCGTGAAATAAATTCATAGTCTTCATGGTTTTCCTAAAGTAATATTAATAAGAAACTTTTTGAAATAATTATTTAATACGAGTGGAGAAACACTAGCTGCCATGAGTTCTACATATCAAACACAATCAAATGGTCAAACAAAAATAGTTAACAAATGTTTTTAAGGTTATCTACAATGTTGCTCTTTAGAAAAGCAATCTTAATGGATGAAGTGGGTTTGTCAAGGAAGAATGGTAATATGATACTACCTATCACACATCTACTAAAATTTCCCCATTTAAGGCCCTTTATGGATATCCAACTCCTAGTATCTCATACTTTTTGCAAGATAAGTCCAAAGTATAGGAAACAGAGTCACATATGGAAAATACTAAAGAAAATTTGAAAATTATTATGAAAAACCTTCAAATGACATGAAACATGATAAAACAACAAGGGGAACAACATTGAAGTGAAAGATAATTTGAGGAGGGTAATTGGGTATTTTTTAGATTATAGCATTATAAGCAATCTTCATTCAAGAAAAAGAAGAATAAAGAATTAGCTCAAAAATGTTATGGCTCTAAATAATTATTCATAGGATTGCACAAGTGGTATAGAAGTTATATTTTCCTTCTTCTTGCATTCATTAGGTTTTTCATGTATCTTGCCTAAAAAAGGTTTTGGGAAAAAATATGCCAATGTAAATAGAACTTCCAAAATTAGATGAAGAATGAAAGTTGATTCTTGAACCAAAAAAAGTTATAGATAAACATCCTGTATCTCATTAAGGGAATTTTGAGGTCTAAAATGGGCCTCCTAAGGAAATTATAAAATAATAGCGGAAAGAATCAAATAAGATTTGATGACATCATCAAATTTTAGAGGGAAAAATGAAAAAAACTACTTTTTCAACTTATCTCCCAAATTTTTTACTCAAATTTCGAGCGGGACTACTCGTTGGATGCGAAATTTAATTCCTCATCCAAGGATTACCCATGTTGCATACTTTTGATGGGTCTTACTACACGAAAAATGAGAAATACATGAAAAATGTGATTGTAATCACGTTTTTTTTATGTATTTCTCATTTTTCATGCAGCAAGGTTCATCAAAAGTATGCAACATGGGTACTCCTTGGATGAGGAATTAAATTTTGCATCCAACGAGTACTCCCAATCGAAATTTGAGTAAAAATTTTTGGAGATAAGTTGAAAATACGAGTTGAAAAAGTAGTTTTATTATTTTATTATTTTTTAATATTTTTACCCTTTTATTTAAAAAATGGTAAATCATCCCCCATGGTTGACATCATCATCTTGAATCGTATTGGTTGTTATAAAGTTTATTTTTGTTGTAAATTTTTCTTAGGAGGCCCATTTTAGACCTCAAAATTCCCCTAATGATTTGACATATAACCATTTTGAAGTACCTAATGAAGTGGAAGAATATTCCTCTAGAAGAAGGTACATGGTAGAATGATCAATTCATGATGAAATACACATGGCTAAAGGGTTCGTTTGAAGTTTTGACAAAGGTTTTGTTATATGTTTTATATAACGCGCGACATAATAGTTTTATTGTTTGTTAAGGTCCCACATAGTGATCAAATTTGAAGGGAAAGTCCGAATTTCAATTAGAAGGGCATATATCTATATCACCCTTCCATAATGAAAAGCTTTAAAAAAAAAACTTTTCAATTGAGCACAATAAATTATTTTTACATTTCATTTTCAGAAAGACAAAACCATCAATCTTTATATTAATAAAATATTGTTACATATACAAAAATGAAGAAGGATCCATATTTCATTGCTTAAATATCTCATTGGAAATGTCAACATAAGTCTTGAAGACACTATTATAAGAATTTGGATACATACCACCGGGATATAGGAGATTCTTATGTGTCAGATTGTGTAATGCAATTTTGACTTTGTCTCACAAGGAGCAGTAGCATGGAGGTCTGGATTTTTCTTATAGAACTTTTTTATTATTATTTGAAACATTTTTTATAGATATGAATACAACAATGAAATTATGAGCATGGTGGACAATTAGTCAAGCTCATGATGCCAAACCATGATGATGTAAGTTTGGAATTTAACATTTTTACATGTTAAAGACAAATAGTCAAAATCACTGACAACTTAGTATGCCATAATTAATAATCATTCCCTGCTCACTTTTGTTAATAGGTTTATGTCACACAATGATCTCTCTTCTCTGGCATTTACTTGTATTGAAGATCACTATTCTAGGAATAAGGAGTTATTTTCTCCAAAAATAACCCTAGCCAAACATTGACAATGCATCAAGGATATCTTTCTATGCTTGATAAGTACATATGTTCTACTTCTAAATCATGTCTTGGAAGTGGTTGTTTTGCTGGAAATTATTCACCAGTTGGTTTCATACCAAAGTCTTTTTCACATTTTCAGCATCCAATACATGAAAAAGATAATGGTTTAAAACAAAATAAATATTTGAAATTTTGCAAGAATTTTTTGGCACACTTTGAATATGAATTTTGAAGTCAAGTGCATGATGCTGTATAGGATCAAGTGTCATTTTGAATACCAAATGTTTCACAAGAAACTTCTCAACATGCTACCCTGCAGTAAGGATTAAATGACAATATTGCATCAACTATTTCCATAATAAAGGTGCACCTCGGCCATAAGACTAAACAACTACAAATGTTGTAGATCTAACAAGACCACACAATCAAATGTATTCCACAAGGCCAATACTGTATGAAAAATGAAAAGGAGTTTGCAACCAAAAATACCTTAGGCAACTAATTCAATTAGATACATCAAACCATCAGCAAAAAGGAAAACCAGCCTACTCAAAAGGCAAGCATTTACCTCCTTTGACAAAATTTTGAGTTCCAAAACAAGGGCCTTTATTGTCTTGTCAATGCCCCTAGTAATTTGAACGGGGTTTGCACCTGCTGCAACAACCTAAAAAAAAAGGTTTCATTTCAAATTATTTTCCACAAATTTAAGATACAACCATTGTCAGTTTTGTATTTCCTAACAAGCTCATAAAATTTGACAAAAGAACCAAAATTTTTTAATACCTGATAGCAATTTTTTCACTCAAAAACTATCTTAGACTCAATAAGCCCAACCCAAAACTAAAAAACCAAACACCATAAGACCCTACAAAAATGAATAGATGATCTTAATCCAGTACTATCGAAAAAAAGTTACCTTTACACCCTCACTTATTAAACCTTGTGCAAGAACAACAAAAGTTGTGGTTCCATCCCTAGCTAAATCATTTGTCTTTGCCACAGCTTGCCTTACCAACTTGGCCCCAATATTTTCAACTGGGTCCTCTAATTCAACCAATAAAAAGGCCAAAACCATAGCATTGAGATACATTTCATTACACTGTCAATAAAAATAAAATTTGACTCAACGTTTAAAAGACGTTAATTAACCCTCATGGTTAGTTAATAACCTACTCCACCAATCAAATCACCCCCGATGTAATTAAATTATGGGCCTGCTCTTTTATCTCTCCGTCATCTCCCCTTCCCGACTGCCATTCGATCAACCAATCCACGATCAATGGTTGTTATTCATATCGTTGCACCCCCACGTCTGAACAATAGCGCGCGATGGCTGAGCGGTTTTCTGAACAGTACCTCGCCACATGTCGTGTATTGTATGGAATCACTCGCCCTCTGCTGAAAACTGCCTGTTCCCAAAAGCAGTGCGATGTATACTGCTTACCGCTTACCTCCTATGACAAAACCACCATACCTGCTTGCGTCATCCACTTAAAAAATTAAAATCCCGCTAACCTTTGACTTTGCAAATAAAACGCACGTCATTTTCACAATTTTGCACAGCGACCAGTGTCCCATGCAAAAAAATTCAAAAACCAACTGTGAAGACTGTCAACCGCCACCTTGCTAAGAAATTTGCAGCTTCAAAATCCAGAATTCATATGCCGTTGCCTACACCTATTTTCGTCACTGTTCATTTCCTGGAAAATAGGTATTTACCCAAATTCCCGTTGAACTCTGCAAAATCTTGGTTTTTGTTTTAATTCCATAGAAAAATACTAAAACAGAGTTCAATTTGGTCTCTATTTTCATTCCTAGAATTCCCAGATTTGCAATTATATTCCCAAACCTGTAATTATCCATGTTTTTTCATCAAAACCCAAATTCCTTTCTGAATCCACAAGAACTAGAAATGGAAATTCCTGTAGCTTTCAATGTCGCACCTCTGAATGCCCCTCACAGAGATTTGGACTATCTGCCTCTAGCAGATAGGGATTTTCAAATTAAAGACCTCTTCCTTAGTGAAAATCCTCTCAGAATTTTTTGCTAATGCAGAGATAGCTACCTGAATGGCTCTGACATTTTTGGACTATGGTAATCCAATCTTCCGATGTATCTTCTACCCTCAGTCCACATTTTTCCTGAAATAATCTATAACTTCCATGCTAATTATGATCCCAATCAACGAGCAGTCATGTCCCCGAGTCAAACTGTCCTTTTCCCAATAACTGCTCAGTCTATCAACGAAATGTTACAGTTTCAGCCTGGTCAAGCCCTGACTCCCCTTTCCATGGGAGATTTACTTGAAAAATTGATTAATTTGTCTCAAGAAGAATTGAATCGTCTCTGCCAAACTTTCATGTTGCCAGAACATCAACCCAAAGGCCCACCTCCTTATGGATATAATTTTTTCACAAATATGGGTTGACTCATTTTGAATATGATATCCTCTGTAATGGGTTTCAACACTAGTGAATATGTTGACTAGTTAACCCTAGTGTTGTTGTCAATTTTTACCCCTGGACAGCCTCCTGCTGTCAAATATGATTTTTCTTCCTATATTGCTGATAAAATTCATGACCAGTTCATGAGATTAGAAGATGAAAGAGTTTTCAAATATTCCGCTGTTATATACCATCTCATGCTTTACTATCAATCAGAGAGTTTCCCTTTCCATGTCATGAAACTTGATGCCAAAGGACATCCTAGTTCTACCATTTTTTGGTCTGCAATCTTCCATAATTCCTCTGATTCTCCTTATTCTTACAATGAGTTCATTGACCTATTTGTGCACCCTGTAACCACTTTATTAATAGGAGTCTCTCCTCCTAGGGTCAATAATGACATCAAGAAAATTCTTCAACTCTCCAAGCAATACAAGATAGGTGATTGGTACCTGTACAAGAATCATATAGAAATTAGAATATATGGCAGTGAGCTATGTCCTTTCAAGCTACCAAAGTATGTTCCAATGAGGCTCTTTGCCTTAGAATATTTCAGAGAGATGATAAATTCAGACATAGTCCATTTTTGCAATGCAAAGAAGAAATCTCAGCTCAGAATTAAGATTCAAGTAGGTCCTTTTGTCTGCAATTCTAGGGATGCAGGAAAAGAAGCTGAAAGAATCTTAGAAGATTATCTCAAATTGAAAAAAAGTTTCTACTGGGAACCTTATGACCCAAATAGCTTTATTTGTGATAGGAGAATGAAAAACAAATTGTCACCATACCTTCACCATAGAATTCCAAAGATTGAACAATTTTCCAATATGGATGAATGGATGGAAGGGACCTTAATAGAACAATATAGTGAACAGGTCAGTGTTGAAAATTTTATGAAAGATCTTGAGAAAATACTTGACCTAGATTCTTTTGGATAGGTGTAAAGACCAGGAAATGGTCCTTCCTCTGCTGGAGCCTCTCAGTAAAATTTGCAGGAAATCAGTGCATTAGCCACAGTAGCATCCAAAGGGAAGGAAAAGGAGACTGATACACATGTTTCAGAGAAATTCACAATGACAGAGCAGCCTGAAACTTCCAAGGAACGGGCCCAAATATAGACTTCTCCTACTCAGATCAATGTGGTAGAAATTTCAATTTTTCAAACTCCTCTCAATGAAGAAAAAGGTAAGAAAAGAAATGTAGAAACAACTACCCCTATCAGTGAATCTTCAGAACAACTTGATATCAAAAAACAAGATTAAATCCTCTTTCAGAAGTATGATTTTTTCAAGAAATCCCTGATCGTCAGAGGAGAGAAGAATCAGATAGACAGCAAACATGCACAATCAGTGGGACATCCACTAATTCACAGAGAAAAAAGCTACAAAGGCAGCAAAGTGTAGAAGTATCTTCCTTCAAACCACTAGTGAAAGATGCTTGGGATATTAAAAGACATTTATAAATATAAAGGCTAGAAACGATCCATTAATACTTCAAGTATATAATCAATATCTGAATATGGCTCCTAAAAATCAACAGAGATTGATGTCAGCCTATGACATCCAGCTGGGTAAAATGTTGATGAGTCATTTTAAACCCAAAGTGCAGTAGCCTCAAGCAGCTGCAGATTATGTCAGAAACAATTTTGAAATCATATCAAATGATATTCATCCTTTGGATCAGATTGAGCTGCAAAAACAAACTGGTGAAATGATTTACTCAACTTTGACTGATAAATCAATGGTAGCCCATAGATTGCAAAATTCCTTGGAGAATATTACTGCTCAATTGCATCTTGAAAAAGCCTCTTCCCAGGCTAAGGATAAAAGAATAAAGACTTTGGAAGAAATAATTATTGGATTGGGTCATAATCCCAAAGATGTCAAAGGTATAGAAGCCTTGATCAAGAAGAAAGATGATGATATTGTAGCCTTAAGGAAACAGCTGAAGTTGCCATCTTCAAGGCATCCACAAACTGCAGAAATCATAAAGTAAAAATCTGAAGAAGAATTGATGGATTTGCTCTTGAAACTGAATGAGCAACTAAATGAGACTGAAAAAGAACTTGAAAAGGCATTAAATGACAAGCAGGAAAATATTCCAGCATCTACAACAGAAGTAATTACAGGTACAACAATAATAGGTCAGCCAATAGAATTATCACAGGTCAACACTTCCAATTTAAGCACTGAAGAATTAATAAAATCAATGGAGGAATTGAAACTCCAAGTGACAGAGCTCCAGAAAAAAAAGGTACAGTTTATTACCTTAGAACAAAAATATGATCTCTCAAAGATGACTGTTGCAGAAAAGATAAGAGAGATCAACAGATTAGAAAAATTGGTGAGAGCATTAGAAAGGGATGTCACATTGGAGAAACATTTGGGAGAAATCAAATAAATTCTTTGGACCTACATCATTCAGTCAATAAAAGATGTCTGGCCATTAATCCAAATAATGTATGAGCAGAATGATTTAATTAAATTGGCTCTGGAAGAAATTATAAAGGTAATAGAAGAATTACGAAACATGCCTGAGGAAGCCAATGAGATTATACAATTTTTGAATACCAAGAACAAATATCAACTTGAAGAACTAGGCATCCAAGACAGAACAGGAACAATTTTGTAAAAAGTTTTTACTAAAAAAACTCTGATGCGGAATCTAGAAAGAAGATGCTTTGATATGCAGGAAGAAATCAATGCCTTTACAAAGAGATTCAATATTTTTCAGAATAAATGATTGCCAAGTCCTTTAGTTTCAGAGGATAAAATTATGAGCCTGGAAAACTATGTTGAGAAATTGAATAAATATGCTGACAACCAGGCTAGTTCATCGACTAGTTCATCAGTAACAAAATCATTGCCTACAGGAAAGATTCTTCATGACAATCTGGAAAATTTGTTTTATCTCAAACATGAGGTAAAACACTTATTCCCAATTCAGCCTACTTTCTTCAGATATACAAAGACTGATGAAACTCTGAGGAAGCTTCAAAGAACAAGAATACCAGAAACACAATGGTGGGAAGAGATGTTAGAATTTTTGTAAAAATTATCCTTGCATGAATTTTGATTATTCACTACAGTAAGTCATGATAAAAAGGATAAACAGAGATTAAACAGGTCAAAGTGTATCAGTACAGGTAAAGAGTATCAGTAAAACAGAGCAACCATCATAGAGTTACTAAAGAGGACAGCAACAAGCCAAATCATAGGGCTTGCCTCGAGCACATTCATTAAAAAAGGGAACAACACAACATCGATTATCTTTTCTCTTATCCACGAGACCATCTGTCTCTATTTTATTGTAAAATATTCATGAGTCGTCCTAAATTATATCTCACTTTGTTATGAGATATTTCTTATAATTTTTTTGTATAAATACTCCCTCAATTGGAGTATTGAGGGGTGGATTCTTATACTTTTATGTAACATTGATTATTTTGGAATAAAGTGTTGTTGGATAAATTTCTTATGGCTAGCTGGATAAGGAATTGATGAAAAAGACCTTTCACAGGATTCTTGAGTCAGACAACGAATCAATAAGTCTTCTATCTCTTATGTTTTAGAGTTTTATACTTGTTTATTATACCATCTGTGTTTCATATCTGAATGATAAATGAAAAGGAATAATTCAGAAAGTTCTTAAGTGCAATCTATTTTCAATCGTTGTTATTCTTAATGTTTTCTTTTGAACTAGTTTAAACAATGAATTCTTAATTGCTCCTGTTTTCTAGTTTATTCATTTTTATTATTTAGTAAAGAATTCTCGACTGCTCTTTATTAATAATCATTTAAGTTCTCTCTTTCGAATATGTTGAAGGATTCTTAATTTCCCTTCACCCATTTCGAGTCCATTCCATTAATCTTAGATCTATAATTGTTCCCTATTTGATTACCTTGCCCTGTGAAACCATCCCTTGTTAAGAAATTAAATCCAGTTAAGCCATCTTTCTTTGACTCCATTAGCCCAATGGCCTAAATTACTCAGTCTTACCCTCTTCTATAGAATTTCATCACCCAAACTAAATCAAAATCCGTGGACATTCATAACTAGCCTAATATCTTTCAAAACAAAGCTAAATCTTACAAAGAGAGCCCTCTCTGGGTACAAATTGGCTATATTATGTACCTAAAAGTTGGTTTGTGGTTACCTCGGACCCCTTTCCTCTTCCAACAACTTCAAGGAGAATTTGAGTGATAACAGGACAGACAAATTTAGTTCAGATATTGTGAAATTGCCTCGGAAATTCACCTACAAAGAGCTCAGCAATGCTACGAAAGACTTTTTTTGAATGTGATTGATAATCAATAATTGCAAGCAAGGGTAATCCTTGTAGGCAAATTACGGCATTTCTAAAAAACACGATGACAAAGTCATTGTAATGAACAAACGCACAAATTCACATGTACATCCAAATCTACCAAGCACCAAGATCTATAAAAAAAAATCCACAGTATCTACGAACTAAGAAGAAGAGGCAGAAAATGTATTCTGCTTACCTGTTCGAATAGTGGTTGGGGATTACGTCACGGAAAAAATTTGACAGAGCCCATGTAGCATTTCTTATCATTGAAATTCTAGCAGTATCATTCAATTGGGAAAGCACCTGCATCAAAGCGCCATGAGTGGGCCAAATGAGTGGGCAAGCACCTGCATCAAAGCCCACTCAGAGATTGACATGTGCCAATTTGTACAAGTGGTAGACAATTGGCATGCTCAAACAACAAGGTGATGCAGGAATGAGATGAGGGAGAAAATATCAGAAAAGCCCCAAATATAGAGAACTAAAGCTCATCACCAACCTGCGATTGACAAATTTACATGACGTAACCTATGAAATTTTAGATGGAGAAATCATAGTAACAATAAAGTAACCTATGTAACAATAAAGTCGGATTCATCCTGGGAGTGGTAATGGGAGAAATCATAGTGAACAACAGGAAACATGAAGAGTTGCTTACAATCAAATAGATGAAAAAACACATACGAAAAACCTAGATAATAATCATGAACAAGCTTAATATTGAATTATGAACTGTAAAGGAACTTACAAAATGTGACATTATGAACCTGGTCAAGCGCACAAGCAAAAATATCCTGGACATGACCCTGGTTGACAAGTTGCATTGCTCATGATGCAAGAGGATTTGTACCTGCACTGCCAAGTCAATCAAAATCCATCATTATCTATACAATAAATACAAGTAATTGATGTAGTATTTTTTACTCTAAGATGCATTCTTATGATAATGTTAGAACATATGTTGAAAATTTCAAAACATACCTGAATAAGCTCCTCTTCGTTTCAAGAGCAATTTATTGGAGTCGCGTGAACTTGGAACAAGCCTCCCATGATCTGAAAGAGTAGAAACTAAGTCAACAGTGACTTTTTTGTTGCTACGCTGGATCGAGGGAGGTTTGCTCCAAGATTAAATCACTCCAATAAATTATTCTCTACTAAACAGGGCCAACCATGTGAAGGTGGAAGCTCTTATGGCCCCTCCCCCCCACCCTCACATCACTCTTAATTCCCCAATACCCAATCTATATTTCATTTTTTACTTTCATGAGAATAAAAAAAAATATCCAATAACTAATAAAAAAGCAATTCAACAAAAAGTATGCAAGGAAGCATTGAAATTAATGCTTGACATAAAAATAGTATGATAAATGAGCTTTTTATATAACGCAAAAAAGTTTCCAGGTATGGTAACGTTTGTCTTATAATAATACAATATTTTACATTATCAAATTTTATTTTTCTTCTTCCTATTTCTAAAGCTCCTAGTTACATCATCAATATCATCATGCTCTGCTCCTGTTTCGTGCTTTTCGACCCACATTGCTGACCTAGTTTCGTAGTCACGATGTCTGGTCTCATCCAGTGACGCGACATCGCCCACAAAAACAGATAATATTAAATTTTAATTGTCAGTTTTTAAATATCATTGAACTAGTTCGGTAATATTAATAAAAAAAATTGCAATGAGATTATTTACCTCGTGGACCAGTTGTCACCATTGGGACTGTTGCCCTGTCTTCCTCTCTGGTGGTAAGATCCTCAAGGGAAACATTCTCTGTCATTTAAACAAAAAAATTTATAAGGAAAACCATCAAGGTATAATTAGAAAAAATTATAAGTGGAAATTAATTATTGTCACGGCCCTCACTGATAGTAGCATTGTCGGCCTGGTCCCCACCATAATGATCAGGTTGCACGTGAGGATCATCTACATCTGGCTCTAAAACTGGGTTATTTGCCTCATCAGTAGTGTTGCTCCCCTGATTTAAACAAAGTTGTTAGAAATTAAATTTATGTACAAAAAAAAACATATTGAAAGGTTAATGTTTTACCTTATTAGGCATTCTGGTTCTTGGGACCTGCCCCAAGCTTCTACGACGTTCAACTATGGCTTGATAGCTGAAATGGAAAGTGATATTTTTATCTTCCTCTGTTGTTTTTGTTCCGAATTCAACACCCTACATTAAATATTATTGTGTATTTTTAATCATATTTGATAGGATTACAAAAACGTTGGAAGGCGATACAATTAATTATAAGATGTTTAGCTACTTAATTACAATTCTTGCGGCTAATTTCAAGTAGTCGCCGTGGCCTAGCTTGTGATGGCCCTTTTTTTAAATCCTAGCTTTGGTTTCCTTCGAGGTGTTAGGAAACCTAGCATGAAAAGATTGAGGTCAGATATGACGTAGCACACTTTTATTTTAGACATAGAGAAAATTAAAGCTATTGAATTAAAGTTGTAATTTACCTTGCGGGTCCAATTGGCATTTTTCCTTCTTTCTTTGCCCTTTTCTCTTTTTCGTCATGGATGAGTGCTCTCCAATCACTCTATGGAACTGTGAGAGGACGCTCGTATCTAGTGTTAAATTGCAATTGCGTCCTATAGGTGTCCTTGGTATATTTCAAATATTTGTTGGCTACCTGAGCCACTGCTATTCTGTCAAATGTGCCGACCCCAAAAATGGCTTCTAGATAATCTAGAAGTTATTTTTTCAGGTTGGAATTCTAGGAATTCCACCCTGTACGTATGGTTGGGGAAAAAATTACGAACGCATGGCTCTCCAAAAACATGTAGAACTCATTTTTTCCTACACATAAAAAAAAGATATTATCATTAATTTAAAAATAAAAATCATGATAAATATGTTTTAGATAGAGTACATGAAATATTTAAAATATTAAAATTTACTTGGGAGTTGTACGTGCTTTATAGGGACACCTTCATCGTTCACCAAAAACGTGCCATTAATTGTCCCTGTGGAGCTGACACGTGTAGCTCCAGGAAACGAAATAATGTATTTTGCCATATCAGCCTCATCACTGCCAACACGTTCAGCGGTTAGCTGGGTGTCTGCTTGGGCAGGGTGTGTTTCTTGGCTGGCACCTAAAGGAGTAGAAGGTGTACGAGAGGGTTGTTGTGCAATCTCTTGCCCTTGTGTCCCACTACCACGAACACCGGGTTCAGCAAGTGCCAAAAAACGCTACATACAAAATAAAATTTTGTTAGTTTAGTCAATGTAAAAATTAAAAATAAAACTATCACAATTCATCTCATGCAAAACAAAAAAAATATCCTTTTGACTTTTTATTATTACCTGATATGTTTCTAGCTGGCTCATAAGTTGTTTTATCCTCTCTTCTGTTTCAGGTGTTTGAGGCGTGTCTATCAAAGTATTAAATTCCGAACTTGCATCTTGTGCCTTTTTTCGCAATAAGAGCGCTGGAGATAGGGATGAAGAAAGCTCTTCCTCATAGAGGGAATCATCAGGCGTACCATGGCTAGGTGTCTGCATATTTGAAAAAAAAAAATATTATTTCAATTATGTAAATAACTAAAATACCTGAAGATAGAGCAATGCTGGCACTTTACATGTTCTTTCGCTGGGCTCTTTCCGTGATCATCCCGTCTCGGGGTTGTTCCTGTACTGCCCTGATCAATCTGCCACATTGCAATAAAATTATAAATGTAAAAACTTGAAAACAATATATAACTTGAAAACACAAAATGAAAACTGAAATAATTTCTAATAAGACACCAGAAGATAGAGTTAGAGTTTCAAATATGCCTTTCATTGAATTTAGTCCTAGAAAGATGTCATTTCACATTAAGGCACCCAAACAAGAGACGAGTTGACAATGAAGACCTTATTGAATATATTGTTGGAGCAACTTCTAGTAAACTTGTTGTGAAGACCTTGAGGACATTTTTGGAGCAACATTGTTGAAGTTGATGGAATAGCATTGTTGGAGACGATCTTGATGGGCCTTGAAGTGAAGCTTTTGGAGCAACTATTGAAAAATCCTTAGAGCATTTAAGTAAGGCACTTTCTATATTCCATCACCTTTTTCCTTTCAATATCCTTTAAACGATTTTGTTGATATTTAATGTTTGAAATCACATTATAATTCCTTGATTATATGTATTTGGGGACTTTCCCTTTGAAATTACCCAAAAATACCCTGGCAATTTTATCTTTAGGATGCATGTCTGAGCCTATTGTTCAATATTTTGATTGATAGTAGTGAACATAGAGAGTTAGGGGGCTCTTGACTTGGTTTGGTTGGGCCATTAGATCCCTAACATCTACTAGGGAGAACCCCCCTTGAGTTGGAGGAGAGCTAGCCCGAAGTGAAAAGAGGTTGGTGAGGTAACAATGGGGCTATTGAATTACACATGGTATCACACTTTAGCTTTAGGACTTTATCTTGAGAAGTGCGAGATTTTGCCATATCAATTCTCAAATTGTTTACAACACTATTGTTAAGAACTAATAAGAAGTGATGTTGAGGGGTTTTTGGGTATAAGAAACAATACCATTTAAAAACTATGGTTCTCAGTCCTTGGCATTCCTTCACCTAGGCCTAGGGGCACACAAGAATAATTTCACACTAAACCATGCAAACTTAAAAGTAACTTAACAGATCCATAAATTAATAATAATAATAATTCCTAATTTCATATTCTACGATATAATGCAAATTATTCAAACATGAAGCAATGAAGACATACAATGTCTGAATTTCAAGATTGATGAACCAATACAAGAAGTTAGAAACTACAACTTTGATTCAATACTCTGTGTCCTAACTCCAAGAAGGAATCTAGTTTGTAGTACATAACATGCATCGTGTATTATCAATTCTTAATTGACAACAACTAAAGGTCATCTACCTCATCAATTCCTTCCCATTTTGTGTTTTATGTTATATTCCTTATAAAAGTGTCAAATTTCTCTCAAAGTAAGCAACCACTGAATAAAATAAAAAATAGTTGAGATATGATTGAGAAATGGTCATTTATTTCTTGAAAGGATATTCACAATTTCTTTGGTTTTTTTTCATCTCAAGAAACAAGAAATGACCTAAGAAACTATCGTGATGTAATATAAGAAACAACACGGTGCAATGGCCATTTTCAAAGCCAAATGATGTCCATTGAGGACATGGCCTTTATTTGGTTCCCGTTTCATAGGAGTTTCGGGTAGAAATGGAACTTTGTTGTACCATTTCCAGTAGTAAAAAGGGAAAACCTTCTTTTTCCATGGGAAATAATTTACCTTACCTTTTTCAAGATAATCTAAATCACAAAAAATATGAACTATACTGCACACATTCTTGGATAATGTGAAAGTGGAAAAGGAATACCCTACATAAGTGATGCACACATGTACATTTGAACACTAATAGATTTTCGTATTTGAAATGAAATGCTTGTTTTCATTTAAATGTAGGGTTTTTAAAGAAGGGAGAAATAATGGCTTCTAATTTAATAAGCGTTTCTTTGGGAAAAATTTAAATCTTGTATTGGGTGATGAAGATAATAGAGGGTATTGAATCTTGATTCTTGACATTGTGTTTAACTTGAATAACTCAAATGATTATAAATATCAGTGGATGAGTTCTTTTTTTCAAGTATGTCACTCAAAACTCTTATGTCAAAGAATTGTATGATGGCTAGCATTTTCTTGTTTCCCTTTCTTCAGTTCAATGTAAAAAGTATATTAATATATTGGAGCACGAATGATAACTACAATTTTTTGCTCTGCAGTATATCTAGCCCCAAGATTATGAAATTTTTTCTCAAGTGGAGCTATTGGTTATTGATGAAGCAACTGCAATTCCATTGCCTGTTGTAAAGGCTCTGCTCGAGCCATATTTAGTGCTTCTTTTCTCTACTGTAAATGGGTAATAATTATAAATGAGCCAACCACAATCACAGATTTTGTAACCATTCGATTTCCATGGATAGTGATGATGATATTAATCCTATATGAGAATGATATCAACATTGACCTTGATATGGTTGTATGGATGTGACCTTTGGTATGTCATCAGAAAATCCCCAAATCTCGAGAACTAAAGCTCATCACTTTTGATCTGGAGTACTACCCTTGTGATAAATTTGATGACTTTCGATCTCCCATTCTCTACCACTTTGCACTTCACCTTCAATATAGATCAGACCAAGGGCAATTTGTTACTGGGTGTTGAGATGGATGAGTTTGTCGAACTAAAATCCATAGCTTAAACTTCATGAAACTGGTGGAGTCAAATTCATGCAAGCACAAACACATCTTAGACATCCTCTTTGAAACTCATCTGAAAGAACATTGGAAGACATCTAGAGAGGACCCTACAGCCTAACACAATCAAATGGAATTGACCAAAAAATACCAAATAGAGTCAACCCTACTATAGGAGAAAGGGCCTGCAGTAAGAACTTACCATTTTGTAAGAGATGAGGGCGAATGTTGTTCTGCAAGAGCTGAGGGTGAATGCTGAGGGCGAATTCTGTTCTGCAAGAGCTAAGGAGGAAAAATAAGGGCGAATGTTGTTCTGCAAGAGCTCAGGGCGAATGTTGAGGGCGAATGCTATTCTGCAAGAGCTCGGGGTGAATGCTGAGGGAAAATGTTGTTCTGCAAGAGCTGAGGGTGAATGATGAGGGTGAATTTTGTTCCAAAAGAGCTTAGGGTGAATGCTGAGGGTGAATTCTATTTTGCAAGAGCTGAGGGTGAATGCTCAGGGCGAATTTTGTTCTGCAAGAGCTGAGGGCGAATGTTGAGGGCGAATGATGAGGGCGAATGCTGTTATGCAAGAGCTGAGGGAGAATGCTGTTCTACAAGAGCTAAGGGCGGATGCTGAGGGAAAATTCTATTCTGCAAGAGCTGAGGGCGAATGCTGAGGGCGAATGTTGTTCTGCAAGAGTGGAGGGCGAATGCGCGCGTGATATCAGACGTTAATGTAGTTTTTAATAAAATCATTTTTATGTAGCGCACATATAAGTTTCGTATTTTTATGTAGCGCACATATAAGTGTTGTTATACCGATGGCAGCAAAGCATCGCTATTGCGACGGACGCCTCCAAATGTCGCAATTGCGACACTTAGACATTGTGTCACACTTGCGACGTTTGGAGGCTGTCGCAATAGCGACACTTTGGGGCATAGTGTTGCAATTGCGACGTCTTCCTCCAAACATCACAATTGTGACACTTTTTCTAAGTGTTGGTATTGCGAAACTTTTCTCTAAACGTCGTTATAGCGACTATTTCGTGCGGGATTGAAACAATTTAGGGAAATTTCTGACATTTGGTCAAAAGCGTCGGAACCAAGTGTCGAAATTTCCTCCAAATGTACTAGTGGGACAAGCTAAGAAGCAAGCCACTATGGTTTGCTCTCTATACTCTGATGTGCTAACATGCAGGGCACCAGCCACCAACTATACCCTATTTCTAGTAGAACGGTAGTTGTTACTGAAGATCAAGGCCTTCGGGGCAGGGAAGCCCATGACTTTTAAAACCATAGAGGAATTTTGTCCATTGCTGCAATGATCAAAATGAGCAGGTCCAATACGTCTTGTGTGAACTATACATGCACAACTTCTTCTTAGAGGAGGACAGGGACAGTAATCTCAGCTCCTTTACAGAAGATATTCAGTTCCAGCTTTTCCTCTCTTTTTCTAAGAACCAGACTCGGTGGGCTAAAGCCTACAAAATTTTCTAGAAGAGGGAACATGGCCTAGACCTGTGGGTTAGAGGGCAGCCTACTAGACCCCTGCATCTATTCACACAACATAAGAATTTCATGCAAAGAAAGGGAGTAAGGACTAAAATGGGGCCTCTCCATAAGGAAATTATATAACATGGGCAGGAGTCTTTCGAGGAAATTCAGGAAGCAGCTCTGGAAGCAGCCAAACAAAGGTGGATGGCCTCCATGAACAACATGAAAAATAGAGAGAAATTTGGCTACAAAAACTTTAAAGTGGTTGCCTCCAGATTCCTTTTATACAACAATCTGGTCTTAAACATGGGCCCTACATGGATAGGATTCAGGTAAATATGCCCTCTCATATGGTACCCCCTGAGGGTTATGATCATGGTCACGAGCTACCAGAAGGGCACACAAGCGTTGCCTTTGCAAATATCAGACAGAGACATGGCTTCTGAGCCTATAAAGAAGAAGTCTAACGTGTCTATTCTATGACTTAGTTACACCTAAATCATTTGTTTGCATGAGGACCTGCAAATATCTAAGCGGGGGAGTATGTTGGGTCGAGAATGAGGTACGTTTTCACCGTTACTTTACCAAAAAAATTTACCCACCTTTACGAATTTTTCCTCGTCTTAATAGTAAAGGAAAGGAAGATTAAGGTAAAATTAGGACAAAACGAACTAACAGTAAAAGGGATGTTTTACAATGGGAAGTTGACTTGTTATATCTTTATTTACAAGGAAATAAGTAGTTGAATCAATGATGACTAGAATACAGCTGATAGATAGAGACTAACGAAACCATGATTACTACCATGGACCGGCGGAAGAGGGAAAGGCACCTCCATGTCTGAAGAACTCAAACGACATCCACAAGCAGCAAAATCTCGTATGGAAAAGACCGTTACCACTGTTGTAATCACCTTGAAAAGGCCGAAAATGAACAACATAGATAGATCATAATAGAGGATTTATTCTGTAATATATGTATCGGGACAGGATTGTCCAATTATATCAATTTATTAACTTTCAGCTTAATAAAGGTCTTGGCATTTTTATAGTCAATTTCTAAGTTTTCCATAGCGGCAGACTTCTGGTGGTTTAGGCCCAGCCCTAGGAATTTATGTGCTAATCTCTATGCTATATGTTCAATTACAAAATTTACATTTTAGTCATCAAATGAATTTTATGAGATATCATTTAATTGGTTGAATTGTGAACATAAGATACTATAGCTTTCTCTTTCATTATAATAGTTCATTATTCATGTTTCCTTGTTTACAATGAATGCTTTCATAGTTTTTAGATGCCTTCATCATTTCCCAATGCTTTTATACTCGTTTCATTTGTTTTAGCATGAGTTTTGTTCAATTATGTATATAGATAAGAGTTGGATCTTTCCCTCAGTAATGTAAGGCGTCTAGTTGTTAATTGATTCAGAGAGATGTCATCTATTTAATTTAAAAAGAGAATTCCATTGCAAAATTAGATAAGAAATTACTATTCAATTTATTGAAGCTGTTGTTCAATTCTGTAGGACTATTGTTCAATTCATTTGTGTGTTGTTCAATCATAGGTTGCTCTTTTCTGCACTTACTTAGACAAAATAGTTAAACAGAATTTTACAATTCCATTTCCCTTTGAATTGATTGAGCTTTGAGAATTAGATAGTCCTCTTTATGGTAATATAGAGTAGTTTTTCTTTGATATCACTTGCATATACTATGCTCACAATCTTGAAATAATAAGACTTGCCTTGGGTTGACAATTGAATGAGAAGCATCGAAGTTGGTTATAACAGTCACCTTTATGACCCAACAGAAGTGTCAGTGACTTTCGGGTGTGCTAAGGAGGGAGTGTCGTCAAGTTATGTTAGGAAGTTTCAAGGCATGCTAGAGGCTAGGGAACACATGCAAATATGTGCTAGGTTCCATGGTGTGCCAATGCTTGCCAGGCTGGAGTGTTTGGGAGTGGCTCAGAAAAATAAGGGAGCACTTGTCTCAAATGCATGGAAGTGAATGAATAAGAGTGTGTAACAATGAGTATCAATGAGTTCTAGGTGTGCTAAGGAGGGGTTTTAAAGGTATTCTAGGTAGTGGCAAGGAATGCTAGAGTGCGAGGGCGACATGCTAGGATGTGCCAAGTGCTAGGTTGCATCAATGCATGCTAGGGAGTGCCATGGAAACACAAGGGAGAACTAGTTCAAAATGCATGAAAATGAACGAATAAGGATGTGTGATAGGGAGTGTTAATGAGTTTCAAGTGTGCTAAGGAGGGAGTAGCAAGGTTATATGCTAGGAAATTCCAAGGTATGCTAGAGTGCTAGGACATGTCATGGAGTGTTAGTGTGTACTAGGGAGTGCCAAAGCATGCCAAGGAATGGAGGGGATGCTAACACATGAGAGATAATGCCAAGGGATTCTAAGATGTGCTATGCGATATGGGATGTTAAGATTTAAACTCTGTTGCTAATTTATTTTACTCCCACAGTTGGATGTGAGCCTTGTCTTGGTAACTTGTTAAGTTGGATGAGTTGAAATTGGACATGAGTAGCATAAGATGAGTTATGGGTAGCTTTTACGTGAAAAAGGCATATGTTCAATTTCCACGACACATGAGAATCTGGGTTTTGTCTTAGAATATTTAATGCAAACACACTCAAGTGCCAGAACACATCTTCTTTAATGCACAATGAAATATACACAAATCAAGGAATCAACTAGTGCACATGATAATTTTCCCATTTTCAAACCCTTCTTCATTATATTACAAACTACAATACAACAAGCTAGAGCTCATGTAACATGGATCGTGACCCTTTACAATCACATTGAAACAAGGAATACAACCAGGGCTTAATCACCCTTTCCAACACTTTTGATGGGTCCCATGCATCATTATGGCACTCATGGACCCAAGTATGTCTTCTGGAAGGCCCTAAGACATAAGTTGACCTCTTGTGAGGCTTATTATTCCATGTATGAGCTGATAGCTTGGTCGGCTTGTCACCAAAATTTAGGGTTACTTGCATATTATTTTATGTTTAGGGGCTAATTTAGGCCCATAAGCTAATTCTATCAACTCCTAATCAATGTATAAATAGGAGTTAGTTGGATTCATTTGTTTCATCACTTGGCTTGGGATCTCCCTATCTTTAGAGAACTTTGAATTTTTCCTTGGAGGACTATTTTGGATGGTGGATGCATTTGGATGTATGGATTGGACTATTTTTATCTTTGAGCTTTGTTTTTATCTTAACTATGCTTCATAGTAATAAATACAATTAAATCAAGTGACCAAATTTTCATTATGAATATCGACCGTGGTTAGAAAATCAACATCTTGATTTCAATATCTATGGAGATATTATGGTGAGCATCAAAAGGGTCAATGTGTGTAATTGTATGTGCTATAGAGGTTTACATATCTTGTGAAAACTAGGGAAACTGTCATGAACACAAAGTTACAAAAGTCAGAAACTTTTTTTAATGAAATAAAAAGAAATATACATAGCCTATTGTAGGGGAATAAACTATGATACCTTAAGAACATAATATATTAAGAGAAATGAAGGAAAAATGAAATATTATTATTGGAAGTGCTTATAATATTGCTCAACTAAAAAATTTATATGTCTTGGTAATGAAAGAAAGGGCTTGGAAAAAAAATAATAGTTGTAACTTTTGACTCGAAACGAAATAGCTTTTATTCAATAAAACAGTTAACTATTGCAAGTGGTATTTACCTTAAATAATTTATATTCCTTTTGAATTATATTTGGATGTGACATGTTGCTATGCAGGTTAATAAGGAGGAATTCTCATAGCGAACCAAACCTAGCTTACCCTAGCCTATCTTCGTCTAGCATGGACTACTCCAGCCTAACCTAGCATAGCCTACTCTAGGTTATCCTAACCTCTAATGGTGTAGACTAGCCTACTCTATCCTATCCTAGCCTAACCTATCCTAACCAAGCCTACTCTAACCTATCCTAGCCTAGGCTACTTTAGTGTTTCCTACACTGCATAGCTTACTCTATCCTAGCCTAAAATACTCTAGGATACTTAACCTAGCCTAGCCTTCGAGATCCTAACCTAGCCTACTATTTCCTAGACGTGGTGACTCTTTTCTAGCCAAACATGCTCTAGCCTAGCCTAGCCTAGCCTACACTAGCCTACACTAGCCTAGCCTAACCTAGCCTACTATAGTCTACCCTAGCCTTCTCTAGTGTAGCCTAGTGTTCTCTAGCCTAGATTTCTCTCAACTTAGGTTAGCCTACTCATGGTTAGCCTAGCCTAGTCTACTTTAGGTTAGCCTACTCATGGTTAGCCTAGCCTAGTCTACTTTAGGTTAGCCTACTTAGCCTAGTGCAGTCTACTATTGCCTAAGCTAGCTTACTCTTTGCTACGATAGCCTACCCTTGCTTAATTGAGCATACTCTAGTCTAAACTACCGTACCCCACTCTATGCTAGTCTACTTTAGCTTACTCTAGCTTAGCCTACTATATCCTAAACTACTCTATTCAAAACTACTCTAGTCTAGCCTACTCTTGCATAACCTAGCATAGCCTACTCTAGCCTAATATAACCTACTCCAGTTGACCCTATCATAGCTTGACCTATTCTACTCTAGCCTAGCCAAGCCTAACCTGGCCTAGCCATACCTACTCTATCCTAGCATAGTCTATCCTAACATTGTCCACTCTAGCCTATTCTAGCCTCTAGCTCACCCTATCCTAACGTAGCCTAGTCTACTCTATCCTAGTCTACTATATCATAGTCTACTCTATCCTGGCTTAGCCTAACGTAGCCTAGCCATACCTACTCTATCCTAGCCTACTCCATCCTAAAATATTCTAGTCTAGACTATTCTAGCCTAGCCTAGCCTAGTGTTGCCTAACCTAGCCTAGCCTAACCTAGCCTAGCCTAACCTAGCCTACCCTAGCCTGGCCTAGCCTAACCTAGCCTATCATAACCTAGTCAAGCCTAGCCTACAACCACCTAGTGTAACTTATCCTACACTTTCCTAACCTAGCCTAACCTATCCTAGCCTAGTCTAGATTAACCTAACCTAGCCCACCCTAGCCTAGCCTAACCTAGACTAGCCTAGCCTAGCCTCCTATAGACTAGCCTAACATAGCCTTGCCTAGCCTAACCTAACTTGGCCTAGCTTAGTCTCACCTAGCCTAACCTAGCCTAACCTAACCTAACCCAGTCTATCCTAACCTAGCCTAACCGAACCTACCCTACCCTGGGCTACCCTAGGCTAACCTAGCCTTTCCTAGCCTAGCCTAGTCCACCCTAGCTTAACCTAACCTAGCCTAACCTAACCTTACCTAACCTAGCCTAACTTAGCCTTGGCTAACCTAGCCTAAACTAACCTAACCGAACCTACCCTAACCTAACCTAACATTGGATAACCTAACCTAACCTAAACTAACATAGGTTAGCCTAACCTAACCTAGGCTAGGCTAGGCTAGCCTGGCCTTCACTAGGATAGCCTAACCTAGCCTTGCCTTGCCTAGCCTAACCTAGTTTACCCTAGCCTAGCTTAGCCTAGCCTAGCCTAACTTAACTGAACCAAAACAAAACTAACCTAACCTAGCCTAGCCTAACCTAACATAGCCTAACCTAGCCTAACCTATCCTAGCCTAACCTATCCTAGCCTAACCAAGCCTAAGCTATCCTACCCTAGCAGAGCCTAACCTAACCTAGACTAACCTATCCTAGCCTAGCCTAGCCTATCCTAGCTTATCTTAGCCCAGCTTATCCAAACCTAGCATGGCTCAGCCTATCCAAACGTAGCCCAGCCTAGCATATCCAAACCTATCCTAGTCCAACATAGCCTACAGAGCCTAGCCTAACCTAGCCTATCCTAACCTAACCAAGCCTAACCTAGCTTAGCATAACCTAGCCTAACTTAGGCTATCCAAACCTAACCTAACCTAGCCTTTCCTAGCCCAGCCTTCCCTAACCTAACCTATCATAGTGTAATCTAGCCAAGCCTAGCCTAGCCTAGCCTAGACTAACCTTGCTTAGCATAGCCTTACCTTGCCTAGCATAGACTAGCCTAGATTAATCTAGTATAACTTAACCTAGCCTAGCCTAACCTATCATTTCCTAACCTAGCCTAACTGAGCCTAACCTAACCGTCCCTAGCCTAACCTAACCTAGCCTTACCTAGCCTAGCCTAGCCTAACCTATCCTAGGGTTAGCTAGACCAGCCTTACCTAGCCTACCCTAGACTCACTTAACATAACCTTTCCTAGCCTAATCTTGCCTAGCCTAACCTAGCCTAACCTAGCATAAACTATCCTAGCCTAACATATCCTTGCCTCCCCTAGCCTAACCTACCCAAAATTAACCTAGCCTTGCCTTCTGTAACCTCGCCTAGCCTTACATAGCCTAGTCTAGCCCAACCTAGGCTAACCTAGGCTAACCTAGCCTAGCCTAGCATAAGCTAACCTAGTGTAACCCAATCTATCCTAGCATAACCTAACCTAGCCTAGCTTAAACTAGCCTAGGCTATCATAACGTTTGCTAGCCTAACCTTAGCTAGCCTAGCCTAAGCATGCCTAACCTAACCTAGTCTAACATAAACTAACCTAACCTAGCCTAGCCTATCCTAGCGTAGCCTAACCAATTCTAACCTAGCCTAGCCTAACCGAGTCTACCCTAACATAGCCTAACCTAGCCTAGCATAACTGAGCCTAACCTAACCTAACCTAACATATCCTATCATAGCCTATCCTACCCTAGCCTACCCTAGCCTAGCCTACCCTATCCTATCCTAGCCTAGTCTATCCTAGCCCAGCTTATCCAAACCTAGGCCATCCTAGCCTATCCTAACATAGCGTATAGACCCTAGCCTAACCTACGCTAGAATAACCTAGCCTATCCTAACCTATCCAAGCCTATCCTAGCATAGCATAACCTAGCCTAACCTAACCTAACCTAGCCTTGCCTAGCCTAACCTTCCGTAACCTAGCCTAGCATAGCATAACCTAGCCTAGCCTAGCGTAGCCTAGACTAACCTTTCTTATCCTAGACTTACCTTGCCTAGCCTAGACTAACCTTTCTTATCCTAGACTTACCTTGCCTAGCCTAGACTAACCTAGCTTAACCAATCATAACTTAACCTAGCCTAACCTAATCTATCATTGCCTAACATAGCTTAACCAAACCTAACCTAACCTTCCCTAGCCTAACCTAACCTAGCATTACCTAGCCTAACCTAGCCTAACGTATCCTAGCCTTACCGATCCTAGCCTAGGCTAACCTATCCTAGCCTTACCTAGCTTAGCCTTACCTAGCCTACCCTAGACTAACCTAACATAACCTTTCCTAGCCTACGCTAGACTAACCTAACATAACCTTTCCTAGCCTAACCTAACCTAGCATTACCTAGCCTAATGTACCCTAGCCTTACCTATCCTATCCTAGCCTTACCTAGCCTAGCCTTACCTAGCCTACCCTAGACTAGCCTAACATAGCCTTTCCTAGCCTAACCTCACCTAGCCTAAGCTATCCTAACCTAACCTAGCCTAACCTAGCATAACCTATCCTAGCCTAACATGTCCTTGCCTAACATGTCCTTGCCCAGCCTACCCTATCCTACCCAAACTTAACCTAGCATTGCCTTGGGTAACCTCGCCTTGCCTTGTGAAACCTCGCCTAGCCTTGAGTAGCCTAGCTTAGCCCAACCTAGGATAATCTAGCCTAGCATAAGATAACCTAGCCTAACCCAACCTATCCTATCATAACCTAACCTAGCCTAACCTAGCCTAGCCTAAACTAGCCTAGCCTATCATAACATTTGTTAGTGTAACATTTGCTAGCCTAACATTAGCTAGCCTAACCTAGCCTAGCCTAAACTAGCCTAGCCTATCATAACATTTGTTAGTGTAACCTTTGCTAGCCTAACCTTAGCTAGCCTAACCTAACCTTGCCTAACCTAACCTAGTCTAACCTAACTTAACCTATCCTAGCCTAACCCAATGTATCCTAGCATAGCATAGCATAGCATAACCTAGCCTAGCCTACACTACCCCAACCTAGCCTTGCCTAACCTAGCCAATGTAGGCTAGCCTAACCTAGTCTAGCCTAACCTAGCCTAACCTACCGTAGACTAACCTACCCTAGCCTCGACTATCCTAGCCTAGAATATCCTAGCCTACACTACCCTAGTCTAGAATAGCCTAACCTAACCTAACCGAACCTACCCTACCCTACCCTACCCTACCCTAACCTAAAATACCCTAACCTAAACTGGCCTACCCTAGCGTAGCCTAGCCTAACTTAGCCTAACCCAAACTTACGTAGCCTAGCCTATACTACTAACCTAACCTAACCTAAACTAGCATAACTTAACCTACCCCCGGCCTAGCCTACCCCAATGTATCCTAGCATAACATAGCATAGCCTAGCCTAGCCTAGCCTACACTACCCCAACCTAGCCTAGGCTAACCTATCCCAACGTAGGCTAGCCTAACCTAGCCTAACCTACTGTAGACTAACCTACCCTAGCCTCGACTATCCTAGCCTAAAATATCCTAGGCTATCCTATCCTAGCCTAACATAGCCTAGTCTAGACTAGCCTAACCTAACCTAACCTACCCTACCCTACCCTACCCTAACCTAAACTACACTAACCTAATCCGACCTAGCCTAGCCTAGCCTAACCTAGCCTAACCTAACCTAACCTAGCCTAACCGAACCTTACGCAGCCTAGCATATCCTACTAACCTAGCCTAACATAAACTAGCCTAACTTAACCTACCTCGACGTCGCCTAGCTTAACCTAACCTAGCCCTACCTTACCGAGACTAGCCTAGCCTGACCTAGTATAGTGTAACCTGACCTAATGTAACCTAGCCTAGCCTAGCCTAGTGTACCCTCGCTAAACCTAGCCTACCCTATCCTAGGTTATCCTAACCTACATAAACTAACCTAGCCTACATAGCCTAACCTAACCTAACCTTACCTAGTGTAAGGTTTCGTACTTAGCCTACTTAGCCTAGCCACATAGCCTAATTAGCCTACTTAGCCTAGCCTAACCTAGCCTAATTAGCTTACTTAGCTTACTTAACCTAGACTAACCTAGCCTAGCATTGCCTACTCTTGCCTAGTTTAACCTAGTCGGTAATAACCTAGTCTAACATAGCTTGCTCTAGCCAATCCTAGCCTAGCCTAGCTTATTCTATCCTATCCTAGCCTAGCCTACTTTAGATTAGCCTAAGCTAGCCTATCCTTGACTAACCTACCCTTGACTCGCCTAACCTCACCTATCTAACCTAGCGTACAGTATCCTAGTCTAACCTAACTTACTCTAGTCGATCCTAGCCTATCCTAGCCTAGACTCTCATAACCTAACCTACATTGTCCTAACCTAGCCTATCCTCGCCTAGCCTAGCCTAGCCTAGCCTAGCCTAACCTAACCTAGCCTAGCATAGCCAAGCCTAGCCAATCCAAACCTAACATAACCTAACCTAATCTAACCTAACATACCCTATCTTACCCTACCTTACCCTACCCTACCCTAACCTAGCCTAGCCTAGACTAACCTAATCTAGCCTAGCTTAACCTAGCTTAACCTAACCTAACCCAACCTACCCTACCCTACACTAGGCTATCCTAGCCTAGTGTAACCTAACCTAGCCTAGCTTAACCTAACCTAGCATACTGTAACCTAACCAAACCTAGCCTAGCTTAACCTGACCTAACTTACCTTGACCTACTCTAACGTAGCCTACTCTAGCCTAGCCTACCTGACCTAGTCTAACCTAGCCTACTCTAGCCTAACCTACCCTACCCTACTCTACCCTACCCTATCCTAGCGTGGACTATCATAGCATATCCTAGCCTACTATAGCCTAGCCTAACCTAGCCTAAATCCTAGCCTAGTGTAACCTAGCCTAACCTATCCTAAGCTAGCCTATACTAACCTAACCTAGCCTAACCTAACCTACAATAATATAGTCTAACCTTAACTTCAATAATATAGTATAACCTAGCATACTCTAGCCTAACTTAACCTAGTCTGACCTATCCTACCCTACCCTAGCTTACCCTAGCCTAGCCTTTCCTATCATGGCCTACCGTACCCTAGCCTAGCCTAACCTAACCTAGCATATCTTAACCTAACCTAACCTAGCCTAGCCTAGCTTAACATAACCTACCCTACCATACCCTAGCCTAACCTAGCCTAGCCTAACCTATCCTACCCTAACATAACCTAGCCTATCCTATCCTATCCTATCCTATCCTATCCTATCCTACCCTACCCTAGCCTAACCTAACCTAACCTATCCTAACGTAACCTAACCTAGCCTAGCCTAGCCTAGCCTAGCCTAACCTAGCCTATCCTAGCCTAACATAACCTAGCATATCCTATCCTATCCTATCCTCGCCTAGCCTAGCCTAGCCTAGTCTAACCTAACCTAGACTTGCCCAGCCTAGCCTAGCATAACCTAGGCTAGCTTATCCTACTAACCTAACCTAACCTAATCTAACCTAGCTTAATCTAACCTAGCCTAGACTAGCCTAACCTAACCTAACCTAGCATAGCCTAGCCTAGCCTAACCTAGCCTAACCTAACCTATCCTAGCCTAACCTAACCTACATAACATAACCTAGCTTAGCATAGCCTACGCTAGCCTATCGTAGCCTAACCTAACCTACTTTACATAACCTAGGCTAACCTATCCTAGCATAACCTAACCCAACCTTCCCTAGCCTAAGATAAGATAACCTACCCTAACCGAACCCAACCTACCCTAACCTAGCTTAACCTAACCTAGCCTAGTTAGACTACTCCTAAAATATATATTCAAAAGGAATCTTAACTTTTATAGTACAATTTAATTTTATCATATATATTATCACTTTATATTATATAAATTTAAACAATTTTTCTTTATACATTCAAGTTATTTTAATTAAAAAAATATACCATTGATAAAGTATAATAAAATTAAATAATATATTAAATATTTCAAGCTGAAAATCATTTTAAAAAATAAATTAAACTAAATCATATTGATAAAGAAATAATTCAAAAACAAAATAAATTAAAAACTATTAATAAAAACTAAAATATAAATTTTTTTATCTGAAATAAATTAAATGTGTTGCAAACATAAAAGCAGGAACTTCAATAGGTATTCATCTAACCGCAAACCTGATTTTACCGTGCAATCACTATTTATATACGATTTCCCCGTCGCGCCCCTTTTTGTAATGGATACAGTGCTCAAGTGAAAATATTAAATCAGGTAATATGACAGGCAGCATAATACACAGGAATAATATACTCGTGATCCTTACAACCGAAGGATTCTTTCTCCATTGATTATTGTTTGCGTTTTCACAGACCAACCGTCCGGTACCTAATTTGTAATGGGGTTTTAATTTTGGATTACTTCTCTTCATAATGTGCTTATAGGTTCTATCCCTCAACCCTGTAGATTTTTCTCTTAGTTCTCAGCATGAACTCTCTTCCTAGCAACTCCATCGACAGGTAAATTTCCCGTCAAGCTAAGTAACCTTTTTTGCAATGGTTACTCATTCTAACCCCAATTTTCTGGTTTTCACATTATATTCCTTTGCCCTTGTTAGGTTCTGGAAACTCTGTCAGGTTTGGTCGAGGGTATCACGGCTGTTAGGAGCGCATACACCGTTAATTAGCCAGGGTAAATTGTACCATACTCCCGACGACTTCTTAAGCGATCCTTATTTTAGGGTTTACAGGGTTTCATCATGGAGGACCTCCAATCAGCTTTCAAGTATCTGTCACCTAAATTAAAGTGGTGGACACATAAAAGTCGTTTAAAATATTCAGGAGGCGGCAGAGCTTTACATTCAATAAAAATTGCTGACGCACTAGATAATAGGACCATACCTGGAACTGGAATTGGAATTGGGATTTGATTTCATTTCTTCAGCTAACATTAGAAGCGCCCTCAAATGACCTGTATCATTCATTTATTTTTCAGCAATATTAGCGACCTTTTCGCTACCCAGTAATTTACAATTAAAAAAAAACAAGCCAACGGAATACAGAGCGATGAGATTAAATGGAATTCCATGCGATTACCATGCTGAAGAAAGATGATCATTGATCTGCATGAGCCCGAAAACTGTTTGGGGTTCAGAAATCCTCATACAATAGAAAGAGAATCATAAGATCTACATGATGCCCTTCGCTTTAAAGATTTAACTGTGGGCTATGGGACTAATATCAATATCTTCGATGAATTCAAACAAAAGTATAAGATAAAGAAAATTAATTACAAATTTCAGTCATCTCACGTCTATCTTGCTGATAATAGAGATATAATAGATGAATATACATCACCCCCAAATTACTGCCACGGGACGGTAATCTTGAATTCCGGTTCATTCTCTTCCCTATGTCAAACTGAAAATTCTCTTGCAGAGGCATCCGGCCCTTGTCTTGCAGAGGCACTACCGCCCTCATCGAAGGTCTAGTATGAACAGAAAACCGATCTTCAATACTCTGATCGCTTGCTTTCTATCAAAATCATAATGACGCCGCTATCTAGTCGGAGACCTTCGCCACGAAATTCTCGTCCAGATGAATAATGTAAGCCAGGCCCAATGTTCTGAGGCTTGACATCCAGATGAATAATCTTTGTACGAGTATTTCCTCGCCATCACTTCGGACATACTGTTCATAGCTCCACTTGAAAGTTCTGTCCGGGTTTCGACTTCCGCTAAGAAAATAAAAATCACTGCAGCTGCGAACAAACCGACTGCCACTTTGTAAGAAGTACTGCCATGCTTTGAGGTCTTCGGATTCTTGATCATGTCAGTACTTTGCCCTTTGATGAAAATAAAATTGCTCTCGTTTGAAAGTCTCTCACCGACTCACACTGAAAAGACACAGAGAACATAGAGAACATAGATAGTTGAGGACGAAATGGTGAAAAATGATAGGACTCGAGATATACATATATATCTCTGGCGCTTCTGGAACCGTCCATTGATATACATATTTGAGGCTCCTACCTCCTCTCCAACCATCGCCCGAATCATGGGCTTTTTTCCTGCAACGGTTACTTCAACGGCTATGGCTTGAGGGCATGGTTGATAGAAACAGATCATCTCTGCTGTCCATGTTTTTTTTACTCCAACCGTTAGTTCAATTGACAGCCATGGTTGACAGAAAGCCATGGTTGACAGAAAGCCATAGAGTTGATACAAAGCCATAAAGGTTACTTCAACGGCTATGGCTTGAGGGCTGAGTTGTCTTCCTCGAAAGCCATAAAGCATAAGCTATAGGATATTCCACTTGTGCTAAATGAATATTTGAATTCCAACGCGACCGCAAATTTGAAATAGACGTGAGCGGTAAATTGAAATTCAAATGGGAACCCACCAGCGCGAGAATACAATAAAATTGAAATTCAATGCAATAAAATTGAAATTCAAATGGGAACCCACCAGCGCGAGAATACTGCATAAACTCAAACATAGATGCAACGTACATTTCGCCTGCTCGGAAAGATGGATGGAGTGATCGCAAAACAAACGGCACACGTCTCTTAGATGCGGCTTCCGGAAGCATAGCATGGTTGTGTATGGTGAATGGCTGCTATCGGGCGCATTAAATCTCAATCAGGATTTCCTGTGTTTATTTTATCTATTACGTCAACCCCACAGCCCTAAAATTGTATGTACTCATGTTTATGGAAGACCCAACACTGCTATTGCTAATGCATCTCCAACGATGTAATGATATAATTTTGTGCTTCCAAATTTTTGTGTTTGTGATTACTTTTTTCAGTGTTTTTTTTTTTTCACCTTTATTCATTCAAATACACAATAGATTACTGCAGAGCTCAGCTTTGGAATTCACTTTAGCGTGGTTATAAATATATAAATGAAGTGTTCATTATCTCTGCGTGCCCTTTAATAGATGATTGTACAATATAAATGAGTTAGAATAATCTATGGTCTTCAATATAAATGAGTTACAAGAGAATGTGAATAATATTGGAGGTACTCAGAAGATTTCATAAGATAAATAGGAAAATGATAATGCTCTATTTTTTTTTTTTATTGGTTTAAGAAATATGTAAGTCTATGTAAGTGTTATTTTAAAAAATCAAATCGATCTTTTTTGACATATTTAAAATTGGTTTTTATAATTTATTTATTTTTAATAGTAGATTTGTTAAACTTACTTTACAGTTTACAAATTTGTGATATCTTTTTCTTCACTTATATGATGAATAATATTATTTTTCCTCACTTATATGAAAAAGATTTTTGAAAGAAAAGCTTTATAAGTTTAATTTTTATGATTTAAGTTTTCATTAAGGTATAAAACTCTAATTTAAATTTTTTTAGGAAATAAAAATGTTTCAATAAATATTTGAAATATTATAATCATTAATACGTATAATATATTATATTTAATTTCATTTATTATATATATATATATATATATATATATATATATATAATATTTTTAATAGTTATTTAGTTTAGTTTTAATTTCATATATATTGTATTCTATTTTCATTTCATTTATATAATTATGTAATATTGTCAAGTATATATGTGTAATTTTGTTTTAGTATTATATGTGTGTGCTTGTTTTTTAGGTAAGAGTTAAAAGTCAAGATTTCATAATAGAAGAATTAGTTAATACATACTGGAACTTTATATTAATTCAAATTTTTTATTAGTAATATTTTTTTTTATTTTACAAAATTTAAATTTTTATAATGGTAAAGTAATTTTAATACATGAATGATGAAAATTTTGGATAAAAATTGTACAATTGTAGTGGATAATCATACCAATCTACTTTATTGTTGCAAAATTATATATACATATTTATATATAAACAAAGCCTTCAAATTATTACTATAAATGTTGGAGATATATTTATCCACAAAAACATAGAAAAAATTATAAAATCAATCAATTATGATGATTATCTATTAATTTATTAATAAAAATAACTATAACTACGGATAATTAATAAATTAATCCATAATCATTTTCGCACTTTGATTTTATATTCACATAGTATTAACTAATGTTATTGTAAGGAAATCAAATATTATATAATGAAAAAAGTGTGGACAAAGATCAAAATTTATCCATAATTGATGAATAATCATAAGAGTTCATTATCCATTATCCCATCGATGATCATAATAGTTGATTATCCATAATCCCAACAATAACCATAGAGTTGATTATTCTTAATCCCATTAAGTATATTTTAATTAATAAGTTGACTAATAATTGTAGCCATAAAAATGGATACTCTGGAGATGTCGAATAACCCTCCTCAAAAACTCACACCACATAAATCTTCAAAATATCAAACTGATTAATAATTTTATATTTGGGTATTGCATTTAACATGTATCTCAAACACTTTTGTTTAAAATTTTAATATGTAAATGCATATGTAGTTGCATTATGAGTTTAGTTTAGCATCAGTAAAAGATTATTTTTATAAATGAATGTACTTAACATGCATATTAAGCAATATAGATTAAAAGTTTAATATGTAAATGCATGATGAGTTTAGTTTAACATTAGTAAAGACTTATTTTTATAAATGAATGTAATTGCCTAAATTAAATGAACGTAATTATATAAATTAAATTTATTGCAAATATTGGTAGACATTAATGTATAATAAATATCAAAATATTTATTTCACATTGTTAAAATTTAAAAAACATATAAAATTTAATTTAATTATAATTTTATTTTAAATTATTATTATTAAAAAAGATTAGTATATAAATAAATAAAAGGTATGTAATAGGATTCTTAATAATGGAGATTTGTATTCTTTTTACCATGGAAATTCTTATCTTTTAAATAAGCTTTTTTACAATACTATAGGCTAATAACTTATCAATTCCACATACCTAAATGTCCACAACTTTACTTATAAATATTTTATTTATAATATTTATTAATTAAGTTGAAAAGAAAAAAGAGAAAAATTACCTTTAAGATAAATCTCAACATTCTTTTTTCACTATTGATAAAAATATTTTGTAAATATTTTGCAAATATTAAATCTCTGTCATCCATATATTAATTATTAATTAATTAAATTAAGTTTCTCAAATTTTTATTCAAAATGAACTGTAACACACAACTCCTTACAAACTAAATTTTTATCCCATCTCTTTATGCAAATTAACCATTGTAAAAAAACACATAAATAATTGCCATAGCTGGAAGGAAATTATCAAAACGTTATGTTAGCACCCATCATAGTTTTCATGTCAAAATACATTGTAATAATTTATATTAAAAATACAGTAGTTCCTTTTGTTTAACAGTAATGACACACCATGCATTATTCGACATGCCATATTGTTGATATCCAATGTAGCTAACTCATTTCATAAGCCAAGCTAAATGTATGGCCAGGTATGCCTCGATATGATCCAGTATGGTAAACGTATTGTACTCGGCTTGGAAATGTTTCTAGAATAACTACATGCAGTTTTCGGTGACCACCAACCCTATAGGCTGCACGTAGGGACATTTGGCACTTTGAGTTGTCGATCTACCTAAGCCCGATCTGACGATTGTATTTTGCCATGGTAGGGTTAGTATAACCAACCCGGACCAATACCCCAGCTCATTCTTGGAGTTTTCTTCCCTTTTTTCCCCGAATGAAGCTTTGCACCTATGGAGACCTTACTATGCATAGATATGGTCATCGACTACCCTTATCTCTAGTTATTTTTCTCTCTACTGGTATTTGACTTTGAACCTAAATAATTTTTCATCCTTGGTTACTCGTTTGGAAGCTCACTGTCGATTCATATCTTTTGGTCTCGACAGGATTTCGAGGCACTGAGAGAGATAGGCACTGTGGCGTACCGTGCATTTTGACACACAACACTCCCTCTGGTAAGTCTATTTGCTTTGCATAGAACTGTTCTTAGCTCGTAGGTGTTCAAAGGTGAAATTGTATACCGTTCTTAATTTTTTGTCTTTTTTTTTGTGTTTTGGTAGGTTATGGGACCACCCACTCGTAACGCCACTAGCCCTCCTCATCTTGGCCACGATTGTTCTAGATTTTTGGTTTAATTCCTTTTACCTCGCTACTTGTAATGTATCTAAGGGTTAGGTTAAGGGGCATTCATGAACCGGGTTTGTTCCTTCAAACATTTTCATAATGGATGTATTTGTTACAATGGAGTGTGTGTAAATAATATTTCAATATTGTTTATTTGAAATCAGTTTCGGCTAAGGGTATTTTTAGCACTTCTGGTGACATACATTAGGCTGCCTTTTTTAATATGGTTTTTCTTTACCCTTGGAACCTCCAAGTCTTCACAATGTAATGCTATGATTTAAATGTGTAAAATTTTTGGGGTGATAATCCTTTGTTTTTGGTTTCATATCGAATTACAGTCCCTTATCATTACCATTTTAGGTTGGCACTGTTGTCAGGGTTCCTGTCATCCTGCCAACAAGAGTTATTTGTTAATTTACTGTTACATTAATATATGAAACCGGTATAATAGCTTGAATTTATGCATGTACCTGTTGGGTTATTACTGTTGTAACTGTAATATTATTCATGAAATTTTTTAAATTGTTATACTCGATTTCTTACACCATGAAGGTTTTGCTACACACTGGTTTATTTTAGTTGACTCATAGCTTAATGTTATTTCTGATAAATTTCATGGAATGTATATCATTTATTCATGGCTATTTTCTAAATAAACATCCGATAGAGAGAACCCTGTACCCCCGAGCTTCCATCTGCCCATGTGGTGTACATAATTTTTCTAAGGTTTGGTATCATACTGTTCTAGAATCCTCTTTGAACCTAACTAATGTCTGTCTATAGTTTGATTCATCGCCAACTATATTCTTAGATTAAAGATTTTATTTTTGTTATACCATCGCTCCTTGGTGGCCAGTTAATGAGTTTTGTTGCTGGTTTGGATTACCATATTATTTATCGGTTTTACCACAGTACATACTTTAAAACTGTCAACAGGGCATGAAACCATTACCATTCACAATATAACATATTCAAGCTTACATGCTAGAAGTTGAGCAGAGAAACACAACCACACTATTTTTTTTTAATGGAAATTTCCCTTGGAAAATCCCTCTAGGCAATATGGCTTTGGCATGGAAAAATTCTTAAACTAACCATAAAGATTAGGCCTTCCAGATTATTTCTTCTATGTTTCTATCAATAAATATATCTCCAATGCTTACAGTAATAATTTCAAGGTTTTGTGTGTTTGTGTGTGTAATTTTGCAACAACAATCTTAGACTTGTATGATTTTCCACTACAATTATACAAACTTTAATCTAAAAATTTCATCATTCATGTATTGAAAATGCTTTAACAATATAAAAATTAGATTTTGTAAAATTAGAAAAGATATTACTAATATAAAATTTTGGATTAATATAAATTGTTTGTATACATGAAATTATACAACATATTACCAATATAAAATCTTGAGTTTCTAACTCTTACCAAAAGTTTTATAAATATATACACAAATTTATATTAAAAATGCTTCGATAAAGATCCACAGGGTTGTGGATATACAATGATCGAATGATTTGTTAAGGTACTTCTTGATACAATTGGGAGTGACTTATTTAGAGGGCCCACATCTTGGGGGTGACTTATTTAGAGGGCCCACCAAATAAGTAAACCAAGGAGAAATACCATCCTCCTGTTTTAAAATAAAATGACCTGTACACGAGATGGAGAACTTCGCATCAAGAGAGGGACCACACAGTGCTAGAGTACACTAACCTCTAAGTCACTCGTTCAATTCCCCCGCTAGATCAGAATGATATATTGGACATGTTGAAGATGTAATCTTGCCAAGATTAAAAGAAATACTTCTATAAATACTCAAAATAACACCATAAGAAAATTATGCATATATAAATGATAATATAATATAATTATATAAATAAAAACAAAAAGAAATATTATATATATAAACTAAACCAAATGATTATAAAAAATATTTCTAATAATATTGTATAATTATAATAAACAATACTATATAATATATTATATAAATATGAAGGATTATATCTAGATCAAATATTTATCTCCCTTCATTAAAAAGATTCTAAATTGATTTTTTTTTAAATTATTAAATTGAAAATTAAACTACAAAATTAAACTTTCCCACTTTGTTAACCATAAAACTTTTCTCTCAAAAATCTTTTTTATATAATGAGGAAAAAATGAAAGTATTAGCCATATAAATGAAAAATATTTCATGAGTTCAAAACTACTCTATTCAAAACTACTCTAGTCTAGCCTACTCTTGCATAACCTAGCATAGCCTACTCTAGCCTAACATAACCTACCCCAGTTGACCATATCATAGCTTGACCTATTCTACTCTAGCCTAGTCGAGCTAAACCTGGCCTAGCCATACCTACTCTATCCTAACATATTCTATCCTAACATTGTCCACTCTAGCCTATTCTAGCCTCTAGCTCACCCTATCCTAACCTAGCCTAGTCTACTCTATCCTAGCTTAGTCTAACGTAGCCTAGCCATACCTACTCTATCCTAGCCTACTCCATCCTAAAATATTCTAGTCTAGACTATTCTAGCATAGCCTAGCCTAGCGTTGCCTAACCTAGCCTAGCCTATCCTAGCCTAGCCTAGCCTAGCCTAGCCTAACCTAGCCTATCATAACCTAGTCAAGCCTAGCCTACAACCACGTAGTGTAACTTATCCTACACTTTCCTAGCCTAGCCTAACCTATCCTAGCCTAGCCTAGCTTAACCTAACCTAGCCCACCCTAGCCTAGCCTAACCTAGACTAGCCTAGCCTAGCATCCTATAGACTAGCCTAACATAACCTTGCCTAGCCTAGCCTAACTTGGCCTACCTTAGTCTCACCTAGCCTAACCTAGCCTAACCTAACCTAACTCAGTCTAGCCTAACCTAGCCTAAACGAACCTACCCTACCCTAGGCTACCCTAGGCTAACCTAGCCTTTCCTAGCCTAGCCTAGTCTACCCTAGCTTAACCTAACCTAGCCTAACCTAACCTTACCTAACCTATCCTTACCTAGCCTTGCCTAAACTAGCCTAAACTAACCTAATTGAACCTAGCCTAACCTAACCTAACATTAGATAACCTAACCTAACATAGGCTAGCCTAACCTAACCTAGGCTAGGCTGGCCTAGCCTGCCCTTGCCTAGGATAGCCTAACCTAACCTTGCCTTGCCTAGCCTAAACTAGTTTACCCTAGCCTAGCCTAGCCTAACTTAACTGAACCAAAAAAAACTAACCTAACCTAGCCTAGCCTAACCTAACATAGCCTAACCTAGCCTAACCAAGCCTAACCTATCGTACCCTACCAAAGCCTAACCTAACCTAGACTAACCTATCCTAGCCTATCCTAGCCTATCCTAGCTTATCCAAGCCCAGCCTATCAAAACCTAGCATGGCCCAGCCTATCCAAACGTAGCCCAGCCTAGCATATCCAAACCTATCCTAGTCCAACGTAGCCTACAGAGCCTAGCGTAACCTAGCATATCCTAACCTCACCAAACCTAACCTAGCCTAGCATAACCTGGCCTAACTTAGGCTAGCCTAACCTAACCTAACCTAGCATTTCCTCGCCTATCCTTCCCTAACCTAGCCTAGCATAGCGTAACCTAGCCAAGCCTAGCCTAGCCTAGCCTAGACTAACCTTGCTTAGCGTAGCCTTACCTTTCCTAGCATAGACTAGCCTACATTAATCTAGTATAACTTAACCTAGCCTAGCCTAACCTATCATTGCCTAACCTAGCCTAACCGAACCTAACCTAACCTTCCCTAGCCTAACCTAACATAGCCTTACCTAGCATAGCCTAACCTATCCTAGTGTTAGCTAGACCAGCCTTACCTAGCCTACCCTAGACTCACCTAACATAACCTTTCCTAGCCTAACCATACCTATCCTACCCTAACCTTGCCTAGCCTAACCTAGCCTAACCTAGCATAACCTATCCTAGCCTAACATATCCTTGCCTCCCCTAGCCTAACCTACCCAAAATTAACCTAGCCTTGCCTTTTGTAAACTCACCTAGCCTTACATAGCCTAGGCTAGCCCAACCTAGGCTAACCTAGGCTAACCTAGCCTAGCCTAGCATAAGCTAACCTAGTGTAACCCAACCTATCCTAGCATAACCTAACCTAGCCTAACCTAGCCTAGCTTAAACTAGCCTAGCCTATCATAACGTTTGCTAGCCTAACCTTAGCTAGCCTAGCCTAAGCATGCCTAACCAAACCTAGTCTAACCTAAACTAGCCTAACCTAGCCTAGCCTATCCCAATGTAGCCTAACCAATTCTAACCTAGCCTAGCCTAACCGAGTCTACCCTAACATAGCCTAACCTAGCCTAGCATAACTGAGCCAAACCTAGCCTAGCCTAACCTATCCTATCATAGCCTAGCCTACCCTAGCCTACCCTGGCCTAGCCTACCCTATCCTATCCTAGCCTAGTCTATCGTAGCCCAGCTTATCCAAACCTAGGCCATCCTAGCCTATCCAAACCTAGCCCAGCCTAGCCTACCCAAACCTATCTTACTCCAACATAGCATGTAGACCCTAGCCTAACCTACACTAGACTAACCTAGCCTAACCTAGTGTAGCATAACCTAGCCTAACCTAACCTAACCTAGCCTTGCCTAGCCTAACCTTCTGTAACCTACCCTAGCATAGCACAACCTAGCCTAGCCTAGCGTAGCCTAGAATAACCTTTCTTATCTTAGACTTACCTTGCCTAGCCTAGACTAACCTAGCTTAACCAAGCATAACTTAACCTAGCCTAGCTTAATCTATCATTTCCTAACATAGCTTAACCAAACCTAACCTAACCTTCCCTAGCCTAACCTAACCTAGCATTACCTAGCCTAACCTAGCCTAACGTATCCTAGCCTTACCTATCCTAGCCTAGCCTAGCCTATCGTACCCTTACCTAGCCTAGCCTTACCTAGCCTACCCTAGACTAACCTAACATAACCTTTCCTAGCCTACGCTAGACTAACCTAACATAACCTTTCCTAGCCTAACATAACCTAGCATTACCTAGCCTAACGTATCCTAGCCTTACCTATCCTAGCATAGCCTAACCTATCCTAGCCTTACCTAGCCTAGCCTTACCTAACCTACCCTAGACTAACCTAACATAGCCTTTCCTAGCCTAACCATACCTATCCTAGCCTAACCTCACCTAGCCTAACGTATCCTAACCTAACCTAGCCTAACCTAGCATAACCTATCCTAGCCTAACATGTCCTTGCCTAACATGTCCTTGCCTAACCTAGCCTAACCTACCCAAACTTAACCTAGCATTGCCTTGGGTAACCTCACCTTGCCTTGTGAAACCTCGCCTTGCCTTGAGTAACCTATCTTAGCCCAACCTAGGATAATCTAGCCTAGCATAAGCTAACCTAGCCTAACCCAACCTATCCTTGCATAACCTAACCTAGCCTAACCTAGCCTAGCCTAAACTAGCCTAGCCTATCATAAAGTTTGTTAGCGTAACCTTTGGTAGCCTAACCTTAGCTAGCATAACCTAACCTTGCCTAACCTAACCTAGTCTAACCTAACTTAACCTATTCTGGCCTAACCCAATGTATCCTAGCATAGCATAGCATAGTGTAGCTTAGACTAGCCTACACTACCTCAACCTAGCCTTGCCTAACCTAGTCTAGCCTAACCTACCCTAACCTACCGTAGACTAACCTACCCTAGCCTCGACTATCCTTGCCTAGAATATCCTAGCCTATCCTATCCTAGCCTACCCTACCCTAGTCTAGACTAGCCTAACCTAACCTAACCTACCCTACCCTACCCTACCCTAACCTAAACTACCCTAACCTAAACTGGCCTAGCCTAGCGTAGCCTAGCCTAACCTAGCCTAACCCAAACTTATGCAGCCTAGCCTATACTACTAACCTAACCTAACCTAAACTAGCATAACTTAACCTACCCCCGACCTAGCCTACCCCAATGTATCCTAGCATAGCATAGCCTAGCCTAGCCTAGCCTAGCCTACACTACCCCAACCTAGCCTAGCCTAACCTAGCCCAACGTAGGCTAGCCTAACCTAGCCTAACCTACCTTAGACTAACCTACCCTAGCCTCGACTATCCTAGCCTAGAATATCCTAGGCTATTCTATCCTAGCCTAACATAGCCTAGTCTAGACTAGCCTAACCTAACCTAACCTACCCTATCCTACCCTACCCTAACCTAAAGTACCCTAACCTAATCTGGCGTAGCCTAGCCTAGCCTAACCTAGCCTAGCCTAACCTAACCTAACCTAGCCTAACCGAACCTTACGCAGCCTAGCATATCCTACTAACCTAGCCTAACCTAACCTAATGTAACCTAGCCTAGCCTAGCCTAGTGTACCCTCCCTAAACCTAGCCTAATCGAGCCTAGCCTACCCTATCATAGGTTATCCTAACCTACATAAACTAACATAGCCTACATAGCCTAACCTAACCTAACCTTACCTAGCCTAAGGTTTCCTACTTAGCCTACTTAGCCTAGCCTCATAGCCTAATTAGCCTACTTAGCCTAGCCTAACCTAGCCTAATTAGCCTACTTAGCTTACTTAACCTAGACTAACCTAGCCTAGCGTTGCCTACTCTTGCCTAGTTTAACCTAGCCGGCAATAACCTAGTCTAACATAGCTTGCTCTAGCCAATCCTAGCCTAGCCTAACATATTCTAGCCTATCCTAGCCTAGCCTTCTTTAGACTAGCCTAAGCTAGCCTATACATGACTAACCTACACTTGACTCGCCTAGCCTCACTTATCTAACCTAGCGTACAATATCCTAGTCTAACCTAACTTACTCTAGTCGATCCTAGCCTATCTTAGCCTAGACTCTCCTAACCTAACCTACATTTTCCTAGCCTAGCCTAGCCTAGCCTAACCTAACCTAGCCTAGCATAGCCAAGCCTAGCCAATCCTAACCTAACATAACCTAACCTAATCTAACCTAACCTACCCTATCTTACCCTACCTTACCCTACCCTACCCTACCCTACCCTAGACTAACCTAATCTAGCCTAGCTTACCCTTGCCTAGCTTAACCTAGCTTAACCTAACCTAACCCAACCTACCCTACCCTACACTAGCCTATCCTAGCCTAGTGTAACCTAACCTAGCCTAGCTTAACCTAACCTAGTCTATTGTAATCTAACCAAACCTAGCCTAGCTTACCTTGACCTAATCTAACGTAGCCTACTCTAGCCTAGCCTACCTGACCTAATCTAACCCAGCCTACTCTAACATAACCTACCCTACTCTACCCTAGCCTAGCCTAGCCTATCCTATCCTAGCGTGGACTATCATAGCATATCCTAGCCTATTATAGCCTAGCCTAACGTAGCCTAAATCCTAGCCTAGCGTAACCTAGCATAACCTATCCTAAGCTAGCCTATACTAACCTAACCTAGCCTAACCTAAACTATCGTGGCCTAGCCTAACCTAACCTACAATAATATAGTCTAACCTTAACTTCAATAATATAGTATAACCTAGCATACTCTAGCCTAACCTAACCTAGTCTCACCTATCCTAGCCTACCCTAGCTTACCCTAGCCTAGCCTTTCCTATCATGGCCTATCGTACCCTAGCCTAGCCTAACCTAACCTAGCCTATCTTAACCTAACCTAACCTAGCCTAGCCTAGCTTAACATAACCTACCCTACCATACCCCTGCCTAACCTAGCTTAGCCTAGCCTAGCCTAACCTATCCTACCCTAACATAACCTATCCTATCCTATCCTACCCCACCCCACCCTAGCCTAGCCTAACCTAACCTATCGTAGCCTAGCCTAGCCTACCCTACCCTACCCTAGCGTAACCTAGCCTAGCCTAGCCTAACATAACCTATTCTAGCCTAACATAACCTAGCATATCCTATCCTAGCCTAGCCTAGCCTAGCCTAACCTAACCTAGACTTGCCTAGCCTAGCCTAGCATAACCTAGGCTAGCCTATCCTAGCATAACCTAACCTAACCATCCCTAGCCTAAGATAAGGTAACCTACCCTAACCGAACCCAACCTACCCTAACCTAGCTTAACCTAAACTAGCCTAGTTAGACTACTCCTAAAATACATATTCAAAAGGAATCTTAACTTTTATAGTACAATTTAATTTTATCATATATATTATCACTTTATATTATATAAATTTAAACAATTTTTCTTTATACATTCAAGTTATTTTAATTAAAAAATTATACCATTGATAAAGTATAATAAAATTAAATAATATATTAAATATTTCAATTTGAAAATCATTTAAAAAAATAAATTAAACTAAATCATATTGATAAAGAAATAATTCAAAAACAAAATAAATTAAAAACTATTAATAAAAAGTAAAATATAAAATTTTTTATCTGAAATAAATTAAATGTGTTGCACACGTTAAAGCATGATCTTCAATAGGTATTCATCTAACCGCAAACCTGAGTTTACCGTGCAATCACTATTTATATACGATTTCCCCGTCGCGCCCCTTTTTGTAATGGATACAGTGCTCAAGTGAAAATATTAAATCAGGTAATATGACAGGCAGCATAATACACAGGAATAATATACTCGTGATCCCATCCCCAAAACCGTACTGGTGTTGAAATCCTTACAACCGAAGGATTCTTTCTCCATTGATTATGTACCCATTATTGTTTGCGTTACCTTTCACAGACCAACCGTCCGGTACCTAATTTGTAATGGGGTTTTAAAGGGGTGGACACATAAAAATTGCGGCAGAGCTTTACATTCAATAAAAATTGCTGACGCACTAGATAATAGGACCATACGTGGAACTGGAATCGGAATTGGGATTTGATTTCCTTTCTTCAGCTAACATTAGAAGCGCCCTCAAATGACCTGTATCATTCATTTATTTTTCAGCAATATTAGCGACCTTTTCGCTACCCAGTAATTTACAATTAAAAAAAAAACAAGCCAACAGAATACAGAGCGATGAGATTAAATGGAATTCCATGCGATTACCATGCTGAAGAAAGATGATCATTGATCTGCATGAGCCCGAAAACTGTTTGGGGTTCAGAAATCGTCATACAATAGAAAGAGAATCATAAGATCTACAGGATGCCCTTCGCTTTAAAGATTTAACTGTGGGCTATGGGACTAATATCAATATCTTCAATGAATTCAAACAAAAGTATAAGATAAAGAAAATTCATTACAAATTTCAGTCATCTCACGTCTATCTTGGTGATAATAGAGATATAATAGATGAATATACATCACCCCCAAATTACTGCCACGGGACGGTAATCTTGAATTCCGGTTCATTCTCTTCCCTATGTCAAACTGAAAATTCTCTTGCAGAGGCATCCGGCCCTTGTCTTGCAGAGGCACTACCGCCCTCATCGAAGGTCTAGTATGAACAGAAAACCGATATTCAATACTCTGATCGCTTGCTTTCTATCAAAATCATAATGACGCCGCTATCTAGTCGGAGACCTTCGCCACGAAATTCTCTTCCAGAAGAATGTTCTGAGGCTTGACATCCAGATGAATAATGTAAGCCAGGCCCAATAAGATATTGATTTCTTCGTACGAGTATTTCCTCGCCATCACTTCGGACATACTGTTCATAGCTCCACTTGAAAGTTCCGTCCGGGTTTCGACTTCGCTAAGAAAATAAAAATCACTGCAGCTGCGAACAAACCGACTGCCACTTTGTAAGAAGTACTGGCATGCTTTGAGGTCTTCGGATTCTTGATCATGTCAGTACTTTGCCCTTTGATGAAAATAAAATTGCTCTCGTTTGAAAGTCTCTCACCGAAAAGACACAGAGAACATAGAGAACATAGATAGTTGAGGACGAAATGGTGAAAAATGATAGGACTCGAGATATACATATATATCTCTGGCGCTTCTGGAACCGTCCATTGATATACATATTTGAGGCTCCTACCTCCTCTCCAACCATCCCCCGAATCATGGGCTTTTTTCCTGCAACGGTTACTTCAACGGCTATGGCTCGAGGGCATGGTTGATAGAAACAGATCATCCAACGGTTACTTCAACGGCTATGGCTCGAGGGCTTTTTTTTTACTCCAGATCATCCAACGGTTACTTCAACGGCTATGGCTCGAGGGCTTTTTTTTTACTCCAACGGTTACTTCAATTGACAGCCATGGTTGATAGAAAGCCATAAAAGGCTGAGTTGATACAAAGCCATAAAGGTTACTTCAACGGCTATGGCTTGAGGGCTGAGTTGTCTTCCTCCAAAGCATAGGATATTAAAATATTTAAACTAATTTAAATCTAATTATGAGCATATACTGCCCTAGGAAATTTAATATTGTATAACTTACGATATATTCTTTGCCGTAAAATTCCACTTGTGCTAAATGAATATTTGAATTCCAACGCGACTGCAAATTTGAAATTCAAATGCGCACACGGAAATGCAATAAAACTGAAATTCAAATGGGAACACACCACTGAGTCAGTGTGAGGAAGCGCGAGAATACTGCATAAACTCAAACATAGATGCAACGTACATTTATTTCATTAACTACGACATTTCGCGTGCTCAGAAAGATGGATGGAGTGATCGCAAAACAAACGGCACACGTCACATCTTAGATGCGGCTTCCGGAAGGATAGCATGGTTATGTATGGTGAATGGTTGCTATCGGGCGCATTAAATGTCAATCATGATTTCGTGCGTTTATTTTATCTATTTTGTTAACCCCACAACCCTAAAATTGTATGTACTCATGTTTATGGAAGACCCAACACTACTATTGCTAATGCATCTCCAACGATCTAATGATATAATTTTGTGCTTTCAAATATTTTGTTTGTGATTACTTTTTTCAATGTTTTTTTTTTTTTCACCTTTATTCATTCAAATACACAAAGCTTTGGAATCCACTTCAGCATGGTTATAAATATATAAATGAGGTGTTCATTATCTCTGCGTGCCCTTTAATAGATGATTGTACAATATAAATGAGTTAGAAGAATCTATGGTCTTCAATATAAATGAGTTACAAGAGAATGTGAATAATATTCGAGGTACTCATGGAAGATTTCATAAGATAAATAGGAAAATGATAATGCTTTATTTTGTTTTTCATTAGTTTAAGAAATGTGTAAGTCTATGTAAGTGTTATTTTAAAAAATCAAATCAATCTTTTTTGACATATTTAAAATTGATTTTTATAATTTATTTATTTTTAATACTAGATTTGCTTACTTTACAGTTTTGATAAATATTTATTAACTTACAAATTTGTGATATCTTTTTCTTCACTTATATGATGAATAATATTATTTTTCCTCACTTATATGAAAAAGATTTTTGAAAAAAGAGCTTTATAAGTTTAATTTTTATGATTTAAGTTTTCATGAAGGTATAAAACTCTAATTTAAATTTTTTTAGTAAATAAAAATATTTCAATAAATATTTGAAATATTATAATCATTAATATGTATAATATATTATATTTAATTTCATTTATTATATATATATATATATATGAAATATTTTTAATAGTTATTTAGTTTAGTTTTAATTTCATATATATTGTATTCTATTGTCATTTCATTTATATAATTATGTAATATTGTCAAGTATATATGTATAATTTTGTTTTAGTATTATATGTGTGTGCGTGTTTTTTAGGTAAGAGTTAAAAGTCAAGATTTCATAATAGAAGAATTAGTGAATGCATACTGGAACTTTATATTAATTCAATTTTTTTTATTAGTAATATTTTCTTTTATTTTACAAAATTGAAATTTTTATAATGGTAAAGTAATTTTAATACATGAATGATGAAAATTTTGGATAAAAATTGTACAATTGTAGTGGATAATCATACTAGTCTACTTTATTGTTGCAAAATTATATATATATATATATATATATATATAAACAAAGCCTTCAAATTATTACTATAAATGTTGGAGATATATTTATCCACAAAACATAGAAAAAATTATAAAATCAATCAATTATGATGATTATCTATTAATTTATTAATAAAAATAACTATATGTAACACCCCTCGTTTATGTTTTTCTTTCAAAGCTAGACATTGAACTTTAATCCTAAGGGGAGTGGACCCCAAAGGACAAAGTATTTTGTGGATGTAATTAAATATTTAATTTTGAAAAATAAATAAAATAATTCTGTGCAGATTGACCAAAATGAGAATTATGAGATCACTTGATAAATCCATGAGGATGGAAAGAGGAAAATATTTCCCCAAAAATCTTTCAAAAATCGTCGAAAGAATTTATTTCCAAATTAGATTTTGAGGAAAATCTAGTTTCCCTAATGATGTGGAGAGTAGTTGGGAAGAGGTAAAAAGTTGGGAAAAGCAGAAAGCAGCTTTAAAAATTCCTAAATAAGGGAAGCCTAGGCCAACAGGAAGAAAAGCATCCTGTAATTCTGAACGCAGAATTAGAAACAGGCTTTGGGGAGAAAAAGCTTAAATAAGCTATTCCTGAATAGATTAGAGGTTGGTCTGTTCTAGGAGATGATCTTAGCTCGAGGGTGAGTTCTGGGAGACAAAAGAACTCTAAGGTTGGGAGGTTGGTCAATTACGACAGTGCTATGTCTCTAAACTACAGGGTCTTTAGTAATTATTTCTATACAAATTGGTTACATAATTGATTGAATAAGATGTTGGATTTGTCAATTCCTACATTTAACATAATTGCATAGAAGGAATTAACCTTCTTAATTCTATAGATTTGTAGAAATAGAAAACTGTAGAGGAGAATCCAGCAGAGTCTCTACACCAGTGTTGGTTTAGATCTGAGCATACATGTTACTCCACAGATAAAATTTGTGATTTAACTTTAATCTTCTTCTGATTTAATAGAATGATTCTGATATTTATATAAGAGAAAGCAGCATGAGATTCCTGTACAAGTATCTAAATTGTAACTACATAAACTACAATGTGAGATGTATAGGGATGATTGATAACATCTGATGTCCTGTGGTAAATATACCATCTATACACAAGTAGAAGTAACAGAGAAATGTCTTCCTACATGTACTAGTCTCTTTCTATAAAATAATGAAGGACATAGTAGTTAGTGAAGCAAATAGCCAAGAGAGTAGGCTGTTTATGGATTAATAAAATCAAAGTTCTAGTGGAACCATGTATGTACACACAGCTTATTTAACATAAGGCTGCCAACTAGAATTTAACATGAAAAGATAAACTGTTATATGAAGTTGAGACTACCAATTTAAAAGAAAGATGAATGAAAATGGCCTTTACATGAATTGGGGTTCATTATAAATTAATTTACAACTCATATAAATAATAGTTAGAAACTATTGAAGGATGATAACAAAAGGAAACATCTACTTACAGTAATAACATCATAAAGTGAGACAGAAATACAAGATAATAAATGTAAACAGAACCCTCCTATTTTCGAGTAAGAGACAAGAAAATAGTGAGAATATATTTTAACCCATGCTATTATTATGGAACAAGTACCTTGTAGAAATAAACACTAGAGGAAAAAATTAATTGTATCACATCAACCATGGAAAGTAAAAAATAAACAGAGTGTTAACTCAGTATTTCAGTTATTATTTCTATGTCTAATATGACATGCCTCTGAAAATTAAAATCATTACATCTACAAGGGAACCGCAAAAAGGGGAATCATCAAAATTGTATCCTGTGTAGTTATGATAGCAACCATAGTGGAAATGGTCGAACGAGTGCCGAAATAGAAGAATTAAACTTAGCACCAGAGTAAATCAAAACTTAAGACTCATAGTCAACATTAAACGAGAAAAATTGTGTATGAAATTAGGAATGTCTGAAACGACAATGTCCCTTAGAATTCTTTCCACATACGAACTAAACATTAAAGAATTTAAATGTCAATGTTCATGTACAGTGATCCGGGACAAATTTGAAATAAAATTTCTACACAAAAGTGTCGAGAGGGTTTGAATCTCCAGAAGGAGAAGTCATTATCGAAATTGAGCCGGCAGGATATTCATCCTGCATATTTTAAACGAAAGTCGGAGTGAGAGTATAAACCTACCCATACCACCAAAGATATATTTCACGAAGTGGTGCGACGAGAAGTACCTTCATTCATATAAATTTAATGGGATTACAAGGGAACAAATAACCAAAAATCTATACAAGAGTATCATGAAGCCCTACGCAACTAAAATCGAGGAAGAAACGGAGTTAATCGAGAGAAGGGAAAGGATTCGATACCTGGTTGAGGCTGGGAGTTGGTCACCGAATACCTTCTTGTGAAGAATAACACAGCCAGAATGACAAAAAAATAAACTCGCCGAGCCAACGAACGAGTCAAGCGATACACCTGTGAGCAAGAATTTAGGATATTTTGTAAATATTCCCAAAGATAGCCGAAGGACGCATTACCCTTTCGAATCTCAAAAGAGGAAGCAGCCTTCCCAATGTTTGGGTGCGACAAAATTGAACCCAGTGACAGCCTTCTTCATTAGGCCTGTAAGGAATCGATTTCTTAGATGGAATCCATATTCTTGAATCATAGGAACCAAAGAAAAAAAAAACAACGTATATCATTGGCCGTGGGCGTATACCAGGTAACAAGATTCTTCCAACACAAATAGTGATATAATGTAAACTAGAGAGAGATAAGCCTCGATAGGCTGCAAGTCGACTATTAACACTTGAAGAAAAAAAAATGAAGACGATGGACTTCAGATATAACCACAATAAAACTCTGATATCAAATTAAATCGACTGAAATAAAACAAATAGGAATAGCGTTGCGAAATTGTTTACTAAGCGATGGATTACCTGAAAGCCCAAGTCGGCGCGATTTTGGCGACATTCCTATGTTGAGGCCGAGGTCCCCACCTCTCTATCTCTGTGTGAGAACACCCTGTGGAAAAAACCAAACGAGACGTAGAAGGTTTTCGCCAAGAGGAACCATGGGTATTAATCACGACCTGAACCTCCAAGTCTTGAATGAGAATCACGGTAAATTAGGGTTGATGAGCTCGAGGGTGGGAAATTTTGGAAGCCCGAGAAGAAAATCGACGGTGTTCCAAAAACATTTAATTACTAGGTACAAAATCTATTGACCTCGAGGAGAGATCAACCCTCGCTTTGATGACTAGAAGCAAAACAAATTGATACGTACACTGGGTACCAGAACAGAATGAAATATAAAATATGCATGTCGTATCCCAGGGTACGAGTAACCAGTTCATCACGTAAATACGATTGTGAAAAAATAAATAGCCAAGCAATACGATATATGGTAGCCAGGGAACGTAAGGCACGATAATAATCAACCAACACATCAATCCATACCATCGTACATACGTTCTACCCAAAGTGAAATTGCTTTAGTAATGGCGTATCATACCTTCATTAGTTCATGAGCTGGGGAGAGAAATAAAATAGTATTTCAACTATGTCATAGTTGGTATCAAGATTTTATGACAGACTTGAGAGGTTAAGTTAATATACTAAAGTCACCAAATCATGTGCTCTCCACGAAGAAGGAAAAGAGATATCCATTCATTATAGTAAGTCTGAAGTTATATACTACCCTTTGTTCTTATGTTAACTACAATAACATTGTAATTATGTGCGGTCGAGACAAATATGAAATGGATCGATTTATACATTGCTAAATAAAAGTCCGAGTAGGTGTTGAGTTAACAACCAGGTGAAGTGTTAACAAGAAAAAGGGATTCATGTTAGAGTTTTAAATTATATATATATGAAATATATGTATAGATCATGAGGAAGAGGTATATCCTTACTTATAGATAAAGAGTTAGACTATTGTGGAAATTCCTGCATTGGGTAAGGCCTATGATATTGTAGAAGAGACAATGCTAGTTAGGGAGCAAATGAGACAATCAAGCGAATTTCCATGATAGGGTAACCAGAAAAATAAATAAATAAATAAAATAAAACAAAATAAAATTTTGTTGGGCGCAGGGGAGAGATGTTACACTATAACTATGGATAATTAATAAATTAATCCATGATCATTTTTGCAGATTGATTTTATATTCACATAGTATTAACTAATGTTATTGTAAGGAAATCAAATATTATATAATGAAAAAAGTGTGGACAAAGATCAAACTTTATCCATAATTGATCAATAATCATAAGAGTTCATTATCCATTATCCCATCAATGATAATAATAGTTGATTATCCATAATCCCAAAAATAACCATAGAATTGATTATCCTTAATCCCATTAATTATATTTTAATTAATAAGTTGACTAATAATTGTAGACATAAAAATGGATACTGTGGAGATGTCAAATAACCCTCCTCAAAAACTCACACCACATAAATCTTCAAAATATCAAACTGATTAATAATTTTATATTTGGGTATTGCATTTAACATGTATCTCAAACAATTTTGTTTAAAAGTTTAATATGTAAATGCATATGTAGTTGCATTATGAGTTTAGTTTAGCACCAATAAAAGATTATTTTTATAAATGAATGTACTTAACATGCATATTAAGCAATATAGATTAAAAGTTTAATATGTAAATGCATGATGAGTTTAGTTTAACACTAGTAAAGACTTATTCTTATAAATGAATGTAATTACCTAAATTAAATGAACCTAATTATAAAAATTAAATTTATTGCAAATATTGATAGACATTAATGTATAATAAATATCAAAATATTTATTTCACATTGTTAAAATTTAAAAAACATATAAAAGTTAATTAAATTATAATTTTATTTTAAATTATTATTATTAAAAAAAATTAGTATATAAATAAATAAAAGGTATGTAATAGGATTCTTAATAATGGAGATTTTTATTCTTTTTACCATGGAAATTCTTATCTTTTAAATAAGTCTTTTTACAATACTATGGGCTAATAACTTATCAATTCCACATACCTAAATGTCCACAACTTTACTTAAAGAGAAAATATATATTTTATTTATAATATTTTTTAATTAAGTTGAAAAGAAAAAAGAGAAAAATTACCTTTAAGATAAATCTCAACATTCTTTTTTCACTATTGATAAAAATATTTTGTAAATATTTTGCAAATATTAAATCTCTGTCATCCATATATTAATTATTAATTAATTAAATTAAGTTTCTCAAATTTTTATTCAAAATGAACTATAACAAACAACTCCTTACAAACTACATTTTTATCCTATCTCTTTATGCAAATTAACCATTGTAAAAAAACACATAAATAATTGCTATAGCTGGAAGGAAATTATCAAAACGTTATGTTAGCACCCATCATAGTTTTCATGTCAAAATACATTGTAATAATTTATATTAAAAATACAGTAGTTCTTTTTGTTTAACAGTAATGACACACCATGCATTATTCTACATGTCATATTGTTGATATCCAATGTAGCTAACTCATTTCATAAGCCAAGCTAAATGTATGGCCAGGTATGCCTCGATATGATCCACTATGGTAAATGTATTGTACTTGACTTGGAGATGTTTCTAGAATACCTACCTGCATTTTTCGGTGACCACCAACCCTATAGGCTACACGTAGGGACATTTGGCACTTTTGAGTTGTCGATCTACTTAGCCCCGATCTGACGATTGTATATGGCCATGATAGGGTTAGTGTAACCAGCCCGGACCAATACCCCAGCTCATTCTTGGAGTTTTCTTCCCTTTTTTTCCTGGATGAAGCTCTACAGCTATGGAGACCTTACTATGCACAGATATGGTCATCGACTACCCTTATCTCTAGTTAGTTTTCTCTCTACTGGTATTTGACTCTGAACCTAAATAATTTTTCATCTTGGTTACTCATTTGGAAGCTCACTGCCGATTCATATATTTTGGTCTCGACGGGATTTCGAGGCACTGAGAGAGATAGGCACTGTGGCGTACGGTGCATTTGGACACACAACACTCCCTCTGGTAAGTCTATTTTCTTTGCATAGAACTGTTCTTAGCTCGTAGGCGTTCAAAGGTAAAATTTTATACTGTTCTTAAGTTTTTGTCTTTTGTTTGTGTTTTGGTAGGTTATGGGACCACCCACTCGTAACGCCACTAGCCCTCCTCATCTTGGCCACGACTGTTCTAGATTTTTGGTTTAATTCCTTTTACCTCGCTACTTGTAATGTATCTAAGGCTTAGGTTAAGAGGCATTCATGAACCGGGTTTGTTCCTTCAAACATTTTCATAATGGATGTATTTGTTACAATGGAGTGTGTTTAAATAATATTTCAATATTGTTTATTTGAAATTAGTTTCGGCCAAGGGTGTTTTTAGCTCTTTTGGTGACATACATTTGGCTGCCTTTTTTAATATGGTTTTTCTTTACCCTTGGAACTTCCAAGTCTTCACAATGTAATGCTATGATTTAAATGTGTAAAATTTTTGCGGTGATAATCCATTGCTTTTGGTTTCATATAGAATTACAGTCCCTTGTCATTACCATTTTAGGTTGCCACTGTTGTCAGGGTTCCTATCATCCTGCCAACAAGAGTTATTTGTTAATTTACTATTACATTAATATATGAAACTAGTATAATACCTTGAATTAATGCATATACCTGTTTGGTTATTACTGTTGTAACTGTAATATTATTCATGAAATTTTGTAAATTTTTATACCCGATTTCTTACGCCATGAAGGTTTTGCTACACACTAGTTTAGTTTAGTTGACTCATAGATTAATGTTATTTCTGATAAATTTCATGGAATGTATATCATTTATTCATGTCTATTTTTAAAAAAAACATCTGATAGAGAGAACCCTGTACCCCCGGGCTTCCATCTGCCCATGTGGTGTACATAATTTTTCTAAGGTTTGGTATCATACTATTCTAGAATCATATTTGAACTTAACTAATGTCTGTCTATAGTTTGATTCATCGCGAACTATATTCTTAGATTAAAGGTTTTATTTTTGTTATACCATCGCTCCTTGGTGGCCAATTAATGAGTTTTGTCTTCTGGTTTGGATTACAATATTATTTATCTGTTTAACCACAGTACATACTTTAAAACTGTCAACATGGCACGAAACTATTACCATTCACAATAGAACTTACATATTAATGTTATAGAAAATTTTAAGTAATAGGAACACACATATAACTTATAACATTATATTTCAGTTTTCTCATACTTATTTGGTTATTCTCTTAAGTAGAGAACACGACTTGAAAGATAAATTAAAGACTCTTATTTGGATTCCCTACATACCAGATGGGATCCTTCAACCAAACACTGTAGAATCTAATTTGGATTCCTCACCGTGGAAATCCCCTTACTGTTGGAGATACATTTTCAACCATCAACACATACATATCACTCCTCCAAAAAAATTGGGCTACTATTCTCATAAGCCATTGTTATCAATAAGATAACATAAACAAAAATTTTCACACATCAATTAACAACATAATATTAAAAAACAAAGTATATACATTCATTAAAACCATAGACATACCAAATCTCATAGAAATAAAAAAATAGCATTGAACAACACGGTTCATGATTCAAATATGCATAAGTAATATACCTATTTTTATATCTTAAACTAGTTGGAAACTAAGGGAGGGACTTCCACTCTGCACCCAACTATAAGCCAGCTATAATGAAGCTTTCTTATACCTGACCACCCTTGATTTAGATCCAATGTCTGAGGAAATTGTTTCTTAGGGAATTCACACCAAAAGCATGGCTTTTCATCCACGTTATGTAGCCCACTACCCAAGTCGTTTATCAACTTACCTTTAAAATAAAGCACCAAGGTGGTTTACTTGTTGCACCTATAACAAGTGCTAGGTTGGTTTATCAATTTCTCTTAGTAGTGAGCACCACAATGACTCAGTCTTATCTTTTAGTTCATTCACAAGGATTCACCAAAATTTTAGATGGGGTATTGCTTAGTTTCAGGAGTTGGAATCCACTTTCAAGATGGTTTGCCTATTTTCTTTTCATATTTTCCAGGTGGTTTATTAGCTATATAGCAAGCGCCATAATGATTCAATCATCTACTAAGCCCCCCACTCACCACACAAGCTTAAAAAACATAATACGATGGCCTCACGCATTTCACGAGGAATGCACCCTAAATTCATAAGGGCTTAGCTCGTACATAGGGCTCCATAACTAGCTGATATATTACTTTGTATTCTCCTACCAATTCCCAACAACTTCCACATGCTCAACAATCAGCTGGGCACACTCAAATAAGAGGGAAACATATTCCAAGGGAAAGGACCATATCCTAATGGCATGCTGCTAATGGGGAGGTCACAATTCTTCCATTGCAGTGTGTGTGTACAGAGAGAGAGAGAGAGAGAGAGAGAGAGAGAGATTCAATTGGATATAGCTTGGATGGTTAAGAGGTGAAATTTTTATCCTCCCCACACAAGTTCAAATCCCACTTTATGACATGTTTTCTATTTGTGAACCAATTAAAGCTAGAAAGGTACCAATAATATCATTCTCATATAAGTGTTTGAGGGTGGGATGAGATGTTGCTTTTGTGTGTGTGTACACCTACATAAACCCATGCTCAAATCCTACCTTATGACATGTTTTCCCTTCATTGATTGATTGAATCTATCAATGTACCAGTTATCTCATCTCATTCTCTCTTGAGTTATCATTCTCACCTAAGTGCTTGACGTTGGAATGAGATGTTGCTTGTGTTTGTGTACACCTGTATACACCTATGTTCATATCCTGCCTTATGACATGTTTCCCTTCATTGGCTGATTAAATCTAATAATGTACTAGTTATATCATATCATTCTCCCTTAATTTCTTAAGGGTGAGAATCTACCAATTATCTCATTCTCACTTAAGTTATTAAGGCTGGGATGAGTTTATTTTTTGTGTGTGTGCACATGAAAACACTTATGTTCATATCCCACTTTATGGCATGTTTTCCCTTCATGGGCCATTTAGAGCTAACAATGTACTAGTTATCCTATTCTTGCATAATTGTATGAGGGTGGGATTAGATGTTGTTGTGTGTGTGTTTTAACAACCCCAAAGTTTATATTAATCAATTGAACCATCAACTCAAGTCATGTTGCTAATAAGGAGGCCATAAGCAAAGGGTTCAAATTTGGTAAACTTATTTAATGTTACTAGTCATTATTGTAACTAGTTAATTCATTACCCTCCATCCAAATATTCTAGGGAAGAGGAATGGATCCCATGAGTTTTCACTTGGAAAAATATGTATATATTCTAAGCAAATAATGTCACCCCATGCTCACGCACTTAATAAAAGAACTAATGTATTGGTACTATGCCGATTCTCCTTGGAATATTTTATATTGAGGGTAAATCAACCATAAATGTATGGGAGGCTTGTAACCCTATATTACACTAAGATATTTAATGATAATACCTTTCTAGCATCTATCAATCTAGTGAAACCTTTGGGCACTATTTTTTTTTAATGGAAAATTCCCTTGGAGAATCCCTCTAGGCACTTACCAACATTTTGGGAATGGTTCCTAGGATAAGTTCTACTAGAAAAAAACATATAAACCTAACCTCAAACCCCCATGTGAATTTGACCTCATGACATTCTTAGCAAATATGGCTTTGGCATGGAAAACTTCTTAAACTAACCATAAAGATTAGGCCTTCTAGATTATTTCTTCTATGTTTCTATAAATAAATATATCTCCAATGCTTACATTAATAATTTCAAGGTTTTGTGTGTGTGTGTATAATTTTGCAACAACAATCTTAGAATTGTATGATTTTCCACTACAATTATACAAACTTTAATCTAAAAATTTCATCATTCATGTATTGAAAATGCTTTAACAATATAAAAATTAGATTTTGTAAAATTAGAAAAGATATTACTAATATAAAATTTTGGATTAATACAAATTGTTTGTATACATGAAATTATACAACATATTACCAATATAAAATCTTGAATTTCTAACTCTTACCAAAAGTTTTATAAATATATACACAAATTTATATTAAAAATGCTTCGATAAAGATCCACAGGGTTGTGGATATACAATGATCGGATGCTTTGTTAAGGTACTCCTTCATACAATTGGGTAGCTTTTGTTGATTCCATAAAAGATGCATAAGGAGGCTCGACAAAAGGGAGAGGAATTGGAAGCTTGGGGAGTGACTTATTTAGAGGGCCCACATCTTGGGGGTGACTTATTTAGAGGGCCCACCAAATAAGTAAACCAAGGAGCAATACCATCCTCCTGTTTTAAACTAAAATGACCTGTACACGAGATGGAGAACTTCGCATCAAGAGAGGGACCACACAGTGCTAGAGTACACTAACATCTAAGTCACTCGTTCAATTCCCCCGCTAGATCAGAATGATATATTGGACATGTTGAAGATGTAATATTGCCAAGATTAAAAGAAATACTTCTATAAATACTCAAAATAACACCGTAAGAAAATTATGCATATATAAATGATAATATCATATAATTATATAAATAAAAACAAAACGAAATATTATATATATATAAACTAAACCAAATGATTATTAAAAATATTTCTAATAATATTATATAATTATAATAAATAATATTAAATAATATATTATATAAATATCAAGGATTATATCTAGATCAAATATTTATTTCCCTTCATTAAAAAGATTTTAAATTGATTTTAAAAAAAATTATTAAATTGAAAATTAAACTACAAAATTAAACTTTCCCACTTTGTTAACCATAAAAATTTTCTCTCAAAAATCCTTTTTATATAATGAGGAAAAAATGAAAGTATTAGCCATATAAATGAAAAATATTTCGTGAGTTAAGTTACACCTAAATCTAATATTACAAGAAAATTATAAAAATCAATATTGAATATGTTAAAAAATATAAATTTGATTTTTTAAAATAACATATATATACATATTTATATTTCTTAAAGGATAAAAAAGTCGAAAGATTATCATTTTCCTATTTATCCCGTGAGATCATCCATCAATACTTCGAATACTATTCACATCCTCTTGTAACTCATTTATATTCAAGATAGTAGTTTCGTGTAACTCGTTTATATTGGATAACGAACGCATAGATAATGAGCACTTTATTTTCATATTTATAACCATTGAAAGAGGATTCCAAAGATCTCAGCAGTAATGCCTTGTACATTTGAATGACTAAAGCTGCAAAGTAAAAAATAATCACAAACAAAATATAAGATATTTTTTTATGTGAAAGCACAAATAAAGGTACAAAATTAAAAAAAAAACCTATGGAAAAAAGTAATCACAAACAAAATATAATATTTTTATTTGAAAGCACAAAATTATATCATTAGATTGTTGGAGATGCATTACCAATAGTAGTGATAGGTTTTCTACAAACCAGAGTACATATAATTTTAGGGTCATGCGGTAGAGAGAATAAATAACATAAATACACAAAATCTTGATTGATATTTATTATTATTCTTTCACCATGCCAGGAATGAAATTATTTTATATGTAGTTACGATTAATAAGAAAAACTTCAAGCTTCGTCCAGCACAAACTACTGCCAATAATGTGACCTTTTCTCTTTGATTTCCTCAGCCATGGACTAGCTATCATGTTGTAGACATCATGGAGAATCGGTTTCCAAAATCGCAGATGACACTGGCCATTCCGGTTGAACCAAAGCTCAGCCCTCATAGTTGGCTACTTATTTTCATCCATTCATTCATTAAATAAAGGTAATCGACTCTAATGTCTGTCATGAAAATTGAAAGAAACATTAGAAAATGAACGATAGTTCATAACGAAGGATCAAAACAATTCCTATATTGGCATTTTAGCTCACGGACAAATTTATCTATGAGATAATATGCGATTTTCTTATACCATTTGTCTTCTGTAAAAGAGATCTGCGGCGGGGTTCAGATGCAACAAAGTCGAGTGTAGAAGGGGGAGGAGGCCCATATTCGTGGGCATAATGTGACACTCTGGGGAGTATTATGGAGTTGCTAAGCTGACTCAGAAAATACAACCAAACATCCATTCGTATTCTCCATAGCTTGCTCATATTTTGTACAGTGTTTCCATTTCAGTCATGTGACGCATGTCATTAAAGGCCCGATTGCATTGTTGCCGAACAATGCAATGACCAGCCATGTGACGGCTGTGACTATCTCCGAACTCTTATGATTTAATCAATTAAACTTTATTTTAATTTGACATGAAATTAGTTGAAATGATCATTTCAACTAAATAATATATTGATAATATAATATAATGAAGTAACAATTTTAATCTCAATAGTGTATTAAAAAATACCTTTTTTTTTATGATCGTTCAAGTTACTGCCATATATATATATATATATATATATATATATATATATTTAAACTAATATTATTTTAAAAATGATGTTACAAACTATAAAAATATATTATTAAAATGGTCATTTGTCATTTTTTAGTCGATAGGTATGGATGTTGAGTGACATGTTATTTAATGCATTGCAATGTATAGTTGTATAAGAATAATTATTTATAAAATTGTAACAAAATAAATATAATAAATTATTAGTAAAATGGAAATAAATATAAATATAAGAAAAAAAAATATAAAATAGGTAATATAGAAATAAATATAAATATAAGAAAAATCAAAATATATAAAAATTGTTAATAGAAATAAATATATTTTAGTTTTTGGTATTGGTTTTATAAATATTCATAAATATTGATGAGTAATGAGAGTTTTCAAAAATATGTTAAAGAGAAAGAGCTTAAGAGTTTAGGTAAATATTGTCTTATTGGAAGTGAAAATAGAGGCTTCATGGGAGATTTTTTTCTAGGGAGGACTACCAATATTTAACTTTTTCAAAATGTAACGAAGTTAGTTGATAGACAAGTTCCCATGCTTGGATATGGGTCATGACATCAACAATATTGTCGTCTTGGACTTGTAGTTGTTGTACTATATCATAAAATTATTTTTGTTTAGTGTTTAATTTCATTTGCACCTTGAAAGAAAAATTGATAAAATCAAAAGATTGACATTTTCTAGATTTATACTAGTGAGCTAATGTTTTAGCACAATGATATTTCTCTCATAATACTTTATCTTCTTCCCAATGTCAATAGCCTTATGGACACCAGCTTTTGATAGAGTAAACTAGCAGTAAAAAAAAATAACAAAAAGTAAAAAATAAAAAATTCATCACCATGGTCTCAGTAGTGAGAATGATTTCATAACTCCAAGGAAATTCTCATAAATTTGTGCCTCTACCTTATTACTTTGCTTCATATACTTATCTACTTATACAATATAAATAACTGCAAATTTACAACTTTGTCAACTAGTTTTGGAATAAAATCATCACTACCTACAACCATGCTCACACCAATTTATTAGCGAAGGTTTGAGTAGTGATGACTTATTTCATTTATGAAGAATGTTGTTGCTATATATTGAACTCATTGGCATTGGCATTTTGTGCCAATTATTTTCCATTTTTTCTTGTCTCAAAAACTTTTTTTTCATCCCGATTTTTCTCCTATTCTCCTCTACTCTTCAACATTATCTTCAAGTTCTCTTTTAGCTAGTTCCTATTGCTTTTCTCTTCTACTCTTCAACATTATCTTCAAGTTCTCTTTTAGCTAGTTCCTATTGCTTTATTTTTTCTATTTCAACTTCAGCTCCTTGTTTTTCTTCTCTTCCCCTATCTTTCTCCACTTCAAATATATTTATGTTAGTTTGAACGTTTTCCTCGCATTTATTCCTTTTTGCTTGTTTCTTCTTTGATTCAATCTCTTGCATTATTTTCTTCTTATCTTCTACATAAAAATTGGCTTTCTTTTCAGATTCTACTCTTCATTAACATTTCTACCTTCACTCTAGGATTGACCTCTTTGGTATTTCTTATTCCATAGCTATATTTACTTGCACCTCTTCTTTTCTTTTGGCCTCAACCATTTCTCTAGGTTTTTATAGTGCTTCCAACCTTATGTTTTCTTGCTCTTTCCTTTTTTGCTAAAGAACTTATCTTTCAACTTTAACAAAAATTAGCTTCCTCTTTATTTTTCCTCAGCAATAACCTATATATTAGTCAATAATTATTCATAATTTAATGTTTGTATGCATATTTTAAAGGTAATTTTATTCATGCTTTTAATGGTAGAAGATTCATCGTAACTTTTCGATTTTCAACAATTCTCAGGGGAGTGCAATATGGAAGATAATATATTTGATAATATGAAGAGATGGGAGTTTTAAATCATTGATAAATTCAAGAGTTGGTGGTGGTGACAAGAGATGAAATGCCACTTCAACCACAATTGGTAGTAGAACCGTTCGAACGATGGGCAGTGGATTTTGTTGGACCATTCAACCCACCACCGAACCATAAAATATGCATACTAGTTGCCATAGATTACGTAACAAAGTGGGTAGAAAAATTGGCCTTATCAAGAGCCACGAAAGAATCTATAATTAAATTCCTTTTTGAGCTATTTGTGAGATATGGTTTACTACAAGAAGTGATAACCGATGTAGGGGCACAGTTTGTGGGTAATAAAATTACAACCACCCTAAAGAATCACCATATCATCCATAGAGTCACATCTCCTTACCACCTGCAGGCAAACAGGCAGGTCGAAAGTACCAACAAATTCCTTGAGGAAATTCTTACTAAAACAGTATCAGCACATCGCCAGGACTGGGCCACTAGACTACCAGAGGCCTTGTGGGCTTACCATGCAATGTGGCGAAACACCATAGGATATTCTCTGTATCATATGGTCTTTGGAAGAGAGCCTATTTTTCCTATTGAATTCGAGATAAAGACCTTAAGGACAACATAGGAGGTAGGGTTGGACTTGATGGAGGCTTAAATTAAAAGACTCCAACAAATAAATGAGCTAGATGAAATACGACTACTAGCTCTGCAATGCACAGAAATCATACAACAGCAACGAGCTAAGTAGCATGAAAACCTCATAAAAAAGAAGAAATTCCAAAAAGGAGATTGGGCACTTATCTATGACTCCAGATTCAATATTTTCTAGGGAAGTTGCAAACAAGGTGGCTCAGTCCATACGAAGTTCAAGAAGTACACAACAATGGTACCCTCACCTTGACCGCCATAGATGGGTCTGGTTCTACATTTCGAGTCAATGGGCACAAAGTGTGCCTCTATCACAAACCTCTTACAAAGGAGACTTTCTGCCATCAGGTACGCAATGATCCTATTATCCAAGTTCCAGCATAAGGGGGTGATAACCCCACAACTTTAAATACATAGGAGCCTTTTGTTTCCTTTTGTAAATATTGTATATAATTTCCCTGCAATTTTTTTATTATTCTGTTGTACATTCTTCATATTCACAATGGTGTCATTTTCCTTCATCACCCCTTGTTTTTCTTGTTCTTTTTGTTGTTCAAATATTAGAACGACTACTTTTCAATCCCATTGAACAGTTGTTGTTCAATCGGATTGAAAAACCGTGTTTTTGCGATTTTTTTCTTTGTTGTTCAAATATTTGAACGACTACTGTTAAGTCCCATTGAACAGTTGTTGTTCAATCAGGTTGAAAAACCATGTTTTTGTGTTTTTTCTTTGCAGTTCAAATATTTGAACGGCTGATGTTCAATCCCAATCAACAACTACTATTCAATTGGATTTAACAGCCGTGTTTTTGTGTTTTTATTCATTGGTGTTCAAATATTTCAACGGTTGTTGTTCAATCCAATTGAACACTTGCTATTATTCAATCAGACTGAACAATCGTGTTTTTCATTTTTACGACTGCTGTTAAAATCTTTGAACGACTGTTGTTTAATCCAATTAAACAACTTCTGTTCAATCAGATTGAACAGTCATGTTTTTTTGTGATTTACTTTGTTGTTTAATCATATAGAACAACTGATTTTTTCCCTCTTTAAGCATGATTCTTCTTTCTTTTTTTGATGATCTCTCCTCACAAAAACCTCTCCTCGTCCCACACCCCAGCTGTAAAACACATTTTTGAGTGGGAATTGGCACCTGAAGAGGAGAAAAGTAGCAATATTACTAATATGATGATCCTTTGAAAATTTAATGGAAATCTCTACTCCGGAAGCTGACATGGTAAATCTATGCAATGGACGGCTAAGACATCTCCTATTTAAACATGTTATTACACAATACAAAGTCTTATAATGGTATATCTTTCTACACTCTCGAGTAGTATTTCCCTTTGCCATAAATATTTAGGAATAAGGAGTATTAATTGTATTGGCATTCTTTTTCTTACTTCACACACCATCCTTAACTCTTAAGGAGTTAATGAGCCTCCCTTCATGTATAAAGAATAAATATTATGCTTGCATGAAATTTTTTAAAAGAGAATAGGGGGTCTCATCATGAGCCAGCCTACCATGATCATAAGGGTTTAGTAGGTGACATGCCCACAATGGCCAACACACTAGGGTAATGACCTTCTTAACTGCTTGAAGGACAGGAGGTCTCATCACGAGCCAACCTACCATGATCATAAGGATTTAGCAGGTGAAACGCCCACAATGGCCAACACACCAGGGTAATGACCTTCTCAATTTCTTCAAGGACAGGAGGTCTCATCACGAACCGGTCTGATCACTCTGTTAGAACTCTAGTGAGTGGCACCTTGACTATCTAGCCACCAAACCAGCACGATGATCTCTCCATAAAATTGGAAAAATAACTACTTTTACATAAAGGATTCTGGCTCATTTTTCGGGTTAAAATAGCAACCCTGTCGATGCTATGAATGCTAGCTAGCAGCAGTGGCTCTGTTTGTGGTATGAGATTATATTATAACGATAGCCAATTACTCTTACATATAACTTATCTCGTATTTCCATCCATTTCCAAGATAAATCAACTACTCAAATTAGTGATAATACTATTTGAATGCATAAGTAGCTATAAATGAACTATGCTTTCATGTTTGAATTCTGGGATGACAGCACCAATCATTATCTATCATAGTCATGCTTCCATCACACCATACCATTAAATAATGACATCCTATCATAATAATTGTTGTATTGCTTTCTTCCCTTCTTTGGTCAATTTTGCATGAGATACACTTATGATAAATTCCAATTCCAACCTTTAAAACCGCACGCATTCATAATTGTTACAATCACTCCTCTTTTCTTGAGCTCCAAGGCCACGGACATCGTTATCGTGTACAGACTGTGATTACTGATCCTTGACATTTTCCCACATATGCATTCATGATTGATTAAATCTCTCTTGTACTTAAGGAAGTGGACGCCCTTATTTCGATAGAGGGGGTGTAAATATCCATCAATATTAAGCATGTGAATTCCCTACACAAATTTCGTTGGATATGCTAATAATACCAAAAGATCATTGCAATTACGATATGAAGTTACCTACATTTATGACAGAAGGCCGCAATTTATTTTTCTCTTGTATGAAGTGTTTATTCTAACCGATAGGGCTGAAAGGAAATATAGACAGAAGGAGAAATTAACTCAATAGAACGCATCAGCCATGGGAGGGAACTCTCTCTGGTATGAACCTACGACCTTCCCAATCTCAGACGCAACTCAGACCATTCTCCAACAAGTTGGTTGGCTACCATACTTACACAAATTGCAAGGGTTTGACACAGATATAGAAATTGAATTCCTGCATAACCTACAGGAGGGACATACCAGAATCAATGGAAGGATTATACTGGTCACATAGGATATCATTGCTGAAGTTTCTGGAATGCCAAAAAAGGGAGAAATATTGACCGAAAAGCACCTTCTTCTACGAGAGGAAATTGGAGTGTACCAGGATCCAGGAGAACCATTGGAATAGAAAGGAAAGGGGATTAAACCTACCTCTCTACAACAACCGTGGTAGGAATTGGTAGCATTCATCTAAATATTCATCACATGCGATAGATGCCATGACGTGGTAAAACCCTGTCAACTCAAATTGTTAGTTGTTCTTAAACATAATATTTCAGTTAATCTGCCTTCTTGCTTAAATTCTGTACATGACACTGTTGTTCGAATGAGAAAGGCTAAAAACCTCCAAGCAGTCGTCAACCACCATGGTTTAATCCAGTTAATTATCATGCATGAATTAGGCAAACAACAGACATCCTAGGACAACTTTGTTAACCATGTTGTGCATGCACATGAGGAAAACCCTGTCGGGACTGAAATTGAGCTCCCTAAAATGAACATACCTAGAGGAAGAAGAATGAAAAAGACCCATGCTTAGAAAACAAAACCAAGCAAGCGAAGATGGTCCAAAAGACTGCAATTACAACAAGAAACCTTGGAAAAGCCATAGGAGGTAGGGCCATCCCATTCACCACCTTGAAGCCCTCAAAACATACCATTATAAGACTACGAGAAAGATATGGATTGAGTTCTAGAGAAAATGAGGGCATCCTGTGAAGCTAGAAGCCCATCTGAATAGCTGTGGAGCAAGAGGAATTGTTAAATGAATCTGCCACCGCCAGCAGCTCTGGCCGCAGTTAGATATTACCTCACCAAGATGAATCTCAAGGTTTTAGGGCCTTGTCTCCTCCCAATAGTGATGGGGTGAATAGGGAAGAGCAGGTAGAAGGTGTAGCAGAATCTGAAAATCAATCAGAAGACACCATCCCCTTAGAACTAGAGAAAACGAGGGCATCATGTGAAACTAGAAGCCCATCTGAATAGCTGAGGAGAAAGAGGAACTGGTAAACCAATCTGCCACTGCCAGCAGCTCTAGCCATAGTTAGATATTACCTCACCAAGATGAATCACAAGGTTTTAGAGCCTTGTCTCCACCCAAGAGTGATGGGGTGAATAGGGAAGAGCAGGTAGAAGGTGTAGCTAAATCTGAAAATCAGTCAGGAGACACCATCCCCTTAGAACAAAATGCAAGCATGGAAACAGTCCCTCTAACGCCTGAAGGGAATAATATCTCACCCAATTGGGAAATTAATGCGAAAATAAGCTCTGGAGTACAAGTAGAAAATATCATCACATAAAACCTTGAAAATGGCACCACCATTCCTGAAAAAAAGGTTGCTGCTCCTCCATCCCATGCCAGAACCAGGCCAGAAGAGAATTTCGCTGAAAAGAAGTTGAAGAAAATGAGAATAACTTGCAAAAGGTTAAGGAAAATGATAAAACGTTTGAGGAAACAGCTGAAGGAAGTAATCAAGGCTCGGAAGCCTAAGAAATAATTGGTTACCACAGAAACCCAAACAGAGCTTGTCACCAATTTGATAGACACTGCTGAGGTTGAGGTACAGACTGACTTAGCAACTACTGCTGAGATTGAGGTACAGACAGACCTAGTGGACACTATTGAAACCTTTGTTCAAACTAGGCTGGACTTTAGAGAAGAAAAGGGAACCCAAACAGTGGAAGCCTGTGCCTACGCTCTTCTGGTAGAAAAGGCTGCAAATCAAAAATTGCATAATGAATTAATTCGAACACAGCATGAGTTAGCACAATGCAGAAAGGAAGTAGTGCCCACACAAGAGTATTAGGCACTGTTAAAGAAATTCACAGACCTTTCTGCAACAGAGCATGAGACATTTTCTCAACTCAGAGAAGAAAAAGCGAAGGTAAAGAAAGCACAAGATTAGGTGGGACAAGCTAAGAAGCAAGCCACTATGGTTTGCTCTCTGTACTGTGATGTGCTAACATGTAGGGCACCAGCCACCAACTATGCCCTATTTCTAGTAGAATGGTAGTTGTTACTGAAGATCAAGGCCGTCGGGGCAGGGAAGCCCATGACTTTTAAAACCATATTGGAATTTTTCCATTGCTGTAATGATCAAAATGAGCAGGTCCAATACCTCTTGTGTGAACTATACATGCACAACTTCTTCTTAGAGGAGGACAGGGACAGTAATCCCAGTCCCTTTATAGAAGATATTCAGTTCCAAGCTTTCCTCTCTTTCGCTAAGAGCCAGAATCAGTGGGCTAAAGCCTACAACATTTTCTAGAAGAGGGAACATGGCCTAGACCTGTGGGTTAGAGGGCAGCCTAGTAGACCCCTGCATCTATTCACACAACATAAGAATTTCATGCAAAGAAAGGGAGTAAGGACTAACATGGGGCCTATCCATAAGGACATTATATAACATGGGCAGGAGTCTTTCGAGGAAATTCAGGAAGTAGCTCTGGAAGCAGCCAAACAAAGGTGGATGGCCTCCACGAAAAACATGAAAAAAAGAGAGACATTTGGCTACAAAAAATTCAAAGCGGCTGCCTCTAGATTCATTTTATACAAGAATCTAGTCTTAAACATGGGCCCTACATGGATAGGATTCAGGTACATATGCCCTCTTATCTGTTACCCCCTGAGGGTTATGATCATGGTTACGAGTTGCCAGAAGGGCACAAAAATGTTGCCTTTGCAAATATTGGACAGAGACATGGCTTCTGAGCCTATAAAGAAGAATTCTACCATGTTTATTCTCTAACTTAGTTACACCTCAATCATTTTTTTGCACGAGGACCTGCAAATAGCTAAGCGGGGGAGTATGTTGGGCTGAGAATGAGGTACATTTTCACCCTTCCTTTACCAAAAATTGTTATCCACCTTTTCGAATTTTTTCTCACCTTAACAGTAAAGGAAAGGAAGATTAATGTAAAATCAGGACAAAATGAACTAACAGTAAAAGGGATGTTTTACAATGGGAAATTGACTTGTTATATCTTTATTTACGGGGAAATAAGTAGTTGAATCAATGATGACCAGAAGACAGCTGACAGATAGAGACTAACGGAACCATGATGACTAACATGGACAGGTGGAAGAGGGAAAGGCACCTCCATGTCTGAAGAACTGAGAAGACATCCACAAGCAGCAAAATCTTGTATGGAAAATACCGTTACCACTGTTGTAATCGCCTTGAAAAGTCCGAAAACGAACAAGAGAGATAGATTAGAATAAAGACTTTATTCTGTAATAGATGTATCAGGATAGGATTGTCAAATTTTATCAATGTATTACATTTCTTCTTAATAAAGGTCTTTGCATTTTTATAGTCAATTTCTGTGTTTTACGTAGCGGCAGACTTCTGGTGGTTTAGGCCCAGCCCTGGGAATTTCTGTGCTAATCTTTATGCTATACGTTTAATTACAGAATTTACGTTTCAGTCATCAAATACATTTTATTAGATATCATTTAATTTGTTTAATTGTGAACATAAGATACTACAACTTTCTCTTTCATTATAATAGTTCATGATTCATGTTTCCTTGTTTACAATGAATGCTTTCATAGTTTTTAGATTCTTTCATCATTTCCCAATGCTTTTATACTCGTTTCATTTTTTTTAGCATGAATGTTGTTCAATTATGTAAATATATAAGTGTTGGATCTTTCCATCAGTAATGGAAGGCGTCTAGTTGTTAATTGATTCAGAGAGATGTCATCGATTTAATTTAAAAAGAGAATTCCATTGCAAAATTAGATAAGAAATTACTATTCAATTTATTGAGGCTATTATTCAATTCCGTAGGACTGTTGTTCAATTCATTGTGTGTTGTTCAATTATAGGTTTCTCTTTTCTGCACTTACTTAGACAGAATAGTTAAATAGAATTTTAAAATTCCATTTCCCTCTGAATTTATTGAGCTTTGAGAATTAGATAGTCCTCTTTATGGTAATATAGAGTAGTGGTTCTTTGATATCACTTGCATATGCTATGCTCATAGTCTTGAAATAATAAGACTTGCCCTGGGTTGAAAATTGAATGATAAGCATCGAAGTTGGCTATAACAGTCACCTTTATGACCCAATAGAAGTGTCAGTGACTTTTGGGTGTGCTAAGGTGGGAGTGAATTCAAGTTATGTTAGGAAGTGTTAAGGCATGCTAGAGGCCGGGAACACATGAAAATATGTGCTAGGTTCCACGGTGTGCCAATGCTTGCCAGGCTGGAATGTTTGGGAGTGGCTCAGAAAAATAAGGGAGCACTTGTCTCAAACGTATGGAAGTGAATGAATAAGAGTGTGTAACGATGAGTATCAATGAGTTCTAGTTGTGCTAACGAGGGATTTTAAAGGTATGCTAGGTAGTGCCAAGGAATGCTAGAGTGCGACGGCGACATGCTAGGATGTGCCAAGTGCTAGGTTGTGTCAATGCATGCTAGGGAGTGCCATGGAAACACAAGGGAGAACTAGTTAAAAATGCATGAAAATGAACGAATAAGGATGTGTGATAGGGAGTGTCAATGAGTTTCAACTGTCATAAGGAGGGAGTAGCAAGGTTATATGCTAGGAAATTCCAATGTATGCTAGAGTGCTAGGACATGTCTTGGAGTGTTAGTGTGTGCTAGAGAGTGCCAAAGGAAAGGAGGGGATGCTAACACATGACAGATAATGCCAAGGGATTCTAAGACGCGCTATGCGATATGGGATGTTAAGATGTAAACTCTGTTGCTAATCTATTTTACTCCCACAGTTGGATGTGCGCCTTGTCTTGGTAACTTGTTAAGTTGGTTGAGTTGAAATTGGACATGAGTAGCATAAGATGAGTTATAGGTAGCTTTTAGGTGAAAAAGGCATATGTTCAATTTCCACGACACATGAGAATCTGGGTTTTGTCTTAGAATATTTAATTCAAACAAACTCAAGTGCCAGAACACATCTTCTTTAATGCACAATGAAATCTACACAAATCAAGGAATAAACTAGTGCACATGATAATTTTCCCATTTTAAAACCCTTCTTCATTATATTACAAACTACAATACAACAAGCTAGAGCTCATGTAACATGGATCGTGACCCTTTACAATCACACTGAAACAAGGAATACAACTAGGGCTCAATCACCCTTTCCAACACTTTTGATGGGTCCCATGCATCATTATGGAACTGATGGACCCAAGTATGCCTTCTAGGAGGCCCTAAGACATAATTTGACCTCTTGTGAGGCTTATTATTCCATGTATGAGCTGATAGCTTGGTCGGATTGTCACCAAAATTTAGGGTTACTTGCATATTATTTTATGTCTAGGGGCTAATGTAGGCCCATAAGCTAATTCGATCAAATCCTAATCAATGTATAAATAGGATTTAGTTGAATTCATTTGTATCATCACTTGACTTGGGATCTCCCTATCTTTAGAGAATTTTGAATTTTTCCTTGGAGGACTATTTTGGATGATGGATGCATTTTGATGTATGGATTGGACTATTTTTATCTTCAAGATTTGTTTTTATCTTAACTATGCTTCATAGTAATAAATACAATTAAATCAAGTGACCAAAATTTCATTATGAATATCGACCATAGTTAGAAAATCAACATCTTGAATTCAATATGTATGGAGATATTATGGTGAGCATCAAAAGGGTCAATGTGTGTAATTGTATGTGCTATAGAGGTTTACATATCTTGTAAAAACTAGGGAAAATGTCATGAACACAAAGTTACAAAAGTTACAAACTTTTTTTAATGAAATAAAAAGAAATATACATAGCCTATTGTAGGGGAATAAAATATGATACCTTAAGAGCATAATATATCAAGAGAAATGAAGGAAAAATGAAATATTATTATTGGAAGTGCTTATAATATTGCTCAACTAAAAAATTTATATGTCTTGGTAATGAAGGAAAGTGCTTGGAAAAAAAATAATAGTTGTAACTTTTGACTCGAAACGAAATAGCTTTTATTCAATAAAACAATTAACTCTTGCAAGTGGTATTTACCTTAAATAATTTATATTCCTTTTGAATTATATTGGGATGTGACATGTTTGTATGCAGGTTAATAAGGAGGAATTTTCATAGCGAATATAAGAATTCCCTTCATACTTCTTTATTACCATATACATTTACCATCACTCACATTCCCCTTCAGGTAATTGTTTCCTTTCATGGGTATTTCTATAATTTCTACAAGTGTTTTAGATTTTTTATATGATTTTTAGGTTAGCGTATTCATTTTCTAATGTGCAAGAATCCTATGTGGAAATGACATCTATATCTTGTCCTTTTGACATGCCTTTATCTCCTCCAAGAAACCAAACCTAGCTTACCCTAGCCTATCTTCGTCTAGCGTGGACTACTCCAGCCTAACCTAGCATAGTCTAATATAGGTTATCCTAACCTGTCATGGTGTAGACTAGCCTACTCTATCCTATCCTAGCCTAACCTTTCCTAACCAAGTCTACTCTAACCTAGCCTAGCCTAGGCTACTCTAGCGTTTCCTACAATGCATAGCTTACTCTATCCTTGCCTAAAATACTCTAGGATACTTAACCTAGCCTATCCTTCTAGATCCTAACCTAGCCTACTATTTCCTAGCCTTGGTGACTCTTTTCTAGCCAAACATGCTCTAGCCTAGCCTAGCCTAGCCTACACTAGCCTAGCATAACCTAGCCTACTATAGTCTACCCTAGCCTTCTCTAGTGTAGCCTAGTGTTCTCTAGCCTAGATTTCTCTCAACTTAGGTTAGCCTACTCATGGTTAGCCTAGCCTAGTCTACTTTAGGTTAGCCTACTTAGCCTAGTGAAGTCTACTATTGCCTAAGCTAGCTTACTCTTTGCTACGATAGCCTACCCTTGCTTAATTGAGCATACTCTAGTCTAAACTACCATACCCCGCTCTATGCTAGCCTAGTTTAGCTTACTCTAGCTTAGCCTACTCTATCCTAAACTACTCTATTCAAAACTACTCTAGTCTAGCCTACTCTTGCATAACCTAGCATAGCCTACTCTAGCCTAACATAACCTACTCCAGTTGACCCTATCATAGCTTGACCTATTCTACTCTAGCCTAGCCGAGCCTAACCTGTCCTAGCCATACCTACTCTATCCTAGCATAGTCTATCCTAACATTGTCCACTCTAGCCTATTCTAGCCTCTAGCTCACCCTATCCTAACCTAGCCTAGTCTACTATATCCTAGTCTACTCTATCCTAGCTTAGCCTAACGTAGCCTAGCCATACCTACTCTATCCTAGCCTACTCCATCCTAAAATATTCTAGTCTAGACTATTCTAGCCTAGCCTAGCCTAGCGTTGCCTAACCTAGCCTAGCCTAACCTAGCCTAGCCTAACCTAGCCTAGCCTAACCTAGCCTACCCTAGCCTAGCCTGGCCTAACCTAGCCTGTCATAACCTAGTCAAGCCTAGCCTACAACCACCTAGTGTAACTTATCCTACACTTTCCTAGACTAGCCTAGCCTAGCTTAACCTAACCTAGCCCACCCTAGCCTAGCCTAACCTAGACTAGCCTAGACTAGCCTCCTATAGACTAGCCTAACATAGCCTTGCCTAGCCTAACCTAACTTGGCCTACCTTAGTCTCACCTAGCCTAACCTAGCCTAACCTAACCTAACCCAGTCTAGCATAACCTAGCCTAACCGAACCTACCGTACCCTGGGCTACCCTAGGCTAACCTATCCTTTCCTAGCCTAGCCTAGTCTACCCTAGCTTAACCTAACCTAGCCTAACCTAACCTTACCTAACCTAGGCTAACCTAGCCTTGCCTAACCTAGCCGAAACTAACCTAACCGAACCTAGCCTAACCTAACCTAACATTGGATAACCTAACCTAACCTAACCTAACATGGGCTAGCCTAACCTAACCTAGGCTAGCCTAGCCTAGCCTGGCCTTGCCTAGGATAGCCTAACGTAACCTTGCCTTGCCTAGCCTAACCTAGTTTACCCTAGCCTAGCCTAGCCTAACTTAACAGAAACAAAACAAAACAAACCTAACCTAGCCTAGCCTAACCTAACATAGCCTAACCTAGCCTAACCTATCCTAGCCTAACCAAGCCTAACCTATCCTACCCTACCAGAGCCTAACCTAACCTAGACTAACCTATCCTAGCCTAGCCTAGCCTATGCTAGCTTATCCTAGCTCAGCTTATCAAAACCTAGCATGGCCTAGCCTATCCAAACGTAGCCCAGCCTAGCATATCCAAACCTATCCTAGTCCAACGTAGCCTACAGAGCCTAGCCTAACCTAGCCTATCCTAACCTAACCAAGCCCAACCTAGCCTAGCATAACCTAGCCTAACTTAGGCTAGCCTAACCTAACCTAACCTAGCATTTCCTAGCCTAGCCTTCCCTAACCTAGCCTAGCATAGCATAACCTAGCCAAGCCTAGCCTAACCTAGCCTAGAATAACCTTGCTTAGCGTAGCCTTACCTTGCCTTGCATAGACTAGCCTAGATTAATCTAGTATAACTTAACCTAGCCTAGCCTAACCTATCATTGCCTAACCTAGCCTAACCGAACCTAACCTAACCTTCCCTCGCCTAACCTAACCTAGCCTTACCTAGCCTAGCCTATCTTAACTCATCCTAGCCTTACCTAGCCTAGCCTAGCCTAACTTATGCTAGGGTTAGCTAGACCAGCCTTACCTAGCCTACCCTAGACTCACCTAACATAACCTTTCATAGCCTAACCATACCTATCCTAGCCTAACCTCACATAGCCTAACCTAGCCTAACCTAGCATAACCTATCCTAGCATAACATATCCTTGCATCCCCTAGCCTAACTTACCCAAAATTAACCTAGCCTTGCCTTCTGTAACCTCGCCTAGCCTTACATAGCCTAGGCTAGCCCAACCTAGGCTAACCTAGGCTAACCTAGCCTAGCCTAGCATAAGCTAACCTAGTGTAACCCAACCTATCCTAGCATAACCTAACCTAGCCTAACCTGGCCTAGCTTAAACTAGCCTAGCCTATCATAACGTTTGCTAGCCTAACCTTAGCTAGCCTAGCCTAAGCATGCCTAACCTAACCTAGTCTAACCTAAACTAACCTAACCTAGCCTAGCCTATCCCAACGTAGCCTAACCAATTCTAACCTAGCCTAGCCTAACCGAGTGTACCCTAACGTAGCCTAGCCTAGCATAACTGAGCCTAACCTAACCTAGCCTTACCTATCCTATCATAGCCTAGCCTACCCTAGCCTACTCTGGCCTAGCCTAGCCTATCCTATCCTAGCCTAGTCTATCCTAGCCCAGCTTATCCAAACCTAGGCCATCCTAGCCTATCCAAACCTAGCCGAGCCTAGCCTACACAAACATATCTTGCTCTAACATAGCGTATAGACCCTAGCCTAACCTACGCTAGACTAACCTAGCCTAACCTAGCGTAGCATAACCTAGCCTAACCTAACCTAACCTAGCCTTGCCTAGCCTAACATTCTGTAACCTAGCCTAGCATAGCATAACCTAGCCTAGCCTAGTGTAGCCTAGACTAACCTTTCTTATCCTAGAGTTACCTTGCCTAGCCTAGACTAACCTAGCTTAACCAAGCATAACTTAACCTAGCCTAGCCTAATCTATCATTGCCTAACATAGCTTAACCAAACCTAACCTAACCTTCCCTAGCCTAACCTAACCTAGCATTACCTAGCCTAACCTAGCCTAACGTATCCTAGCCTTACCTATCCTAGCATAGCCTAACCTATCCTAGCCTTACCTAGCCTAGCCTTACCTAGCCTACCCTTACCTAGCCTACCCTAGACTAACCTAACATAACCTTTCCAGCTTACTTTCAGACCAATCCTAACATAACCTTCTAGCCTAGCCTAACTTAGCATTGCCCAGCCTAACGATCCTAGCCTTACCTATCCTAGCCTTACCTAGCCTACCTCAGACCAACTCAATACAGCTTTTCCCAGCTTCAACCACACCTCACCCAGCCCAACCTACGCCAGACCAACCTAGCCTAACCAAGCGTAGCTAGCCCAGCCTAACCCCAACCTAACCTAACCTAACCCAGCCTTGCCTAGCCTAACCTTCTGTAACCTAGCCTAGCATAGCATAACCTAGCCTAGCATAGCGTAGCCTAGACTAACCTTTCTTATCCTAGACTTACCTTGCCTAGCCTAGACTAACCTAGCTTAACCAAGCATAACTTAACCTAGCCTAGCCTAATCTATCATTGCCTAACATAGCTTAACCAAACCTAACCTAACCTTCCCTAGCCTAACCTAACCTAGCATTACCTAGCCTAACCTAGCCTAACGTATCCTAGCCTTACCTATCCTAGCCTAGCCTAACCTATCCTAGCCTAGCCTAACCTATCCTAGCCTTACCTAGCCTAGCCTTACCTAGCCTATCCTAGACTAACCTAACATAACCTTTCCTAGCCTACACTAGACTAACCTAACATAACCTTTCCTAGCCTAACCTAACTTAGCATTACCTAGCCTAACGTATCCTAGCCTTACCTATCCTAGCCTTACCTAGCCTACCCTAGACTAACCTAACATAGCCTTTCCTAGCCTAACCATACCTATCCTAGCCTAACCTCACCTAGCCTAACCTATCCTAACCTAACCTAGCCTAACCTAGCATAACCTATCCTAGCCTAACATGTCCTTGCCTAACATGTCCTTGCCTAGCCTAGCCTAACCTACCCAAACTTAACCTAGCGTTGCCTTGGGTAACCTCTCCTTGCCTTGTGAAACCTTACCTTGCCTTGAGTAGCCTATCTTAGCCCAACCTAGGATAATATAGCCTAGCATAACCTAACCTAGCCTAACCCAACCTATCCTAGCATAACCTAACCTAGCCTAACCTAGCCTAGCCTAAACTAGCCTAGCCTATCATAACGTTTGTTAGCGTAACCTTTGCTAGCCTAACCTTAGCTAGCCTAACCTAACCTTGCCTAACCTAACCTAGTCTAACCTAACTTAACCTGTCCTAGCCTAACCCAATGTATCCTAGCATACCATAGCATAGCCTAGCCTAGCCTAGCCTACACTACCCCAACCTAGCCTTGCCTAACCTATTCTAACCTAACCTAGCCTAACCTATCGTAGACTAACCTACCCTAGCCTCGACTATCCTAGCCTAGAATATCCTAGCCTATCCTATCCTAGCCTACCCTACCCTAGTCTAGACTAGCCTAACCTAACCTAACCGGACCTACCCTACCCTACCCTACCCTAACCTAAACTGGCCTAACCTAGCGTAGCCTAGCCTAACCTAGCCTAACCCAAACTTATGCAGCCTAGCCTATACTACTAACCTAACCTAACCTAAAATAGCATAACTTAACCTACCCCCGGCCTAGCCTACCCCAATGTATCCTAGCATAACATAGCATAGCCTAGCCTAGCCTAGCCTACACTACCCTAACCTAGCCTAGCCTAACCTAGCCCAATGTAGGCTAGCCTAACCTAGCCTAACCTACCATAGACTAACCTACCCTATCCTCAAATATCCTAGCCTAGAATATCCTAGGCTATTCTATCCTAGCCTAACATAGCCTAGTCTAGACTAGCCTAACCTAACCTAACCTACCCTACCCTACCCTACCCTAACCTAAACTACGCTAACCTAAGCCGGCCTAACCTAGCCTAGCCTAACCTAGCCTAGCCTAGCCTAACCTAGCCTAGCCTAGCCTAACCTAACCTAGCCTAGAACCGAACCTTACGCAGCCTAGCATATCCTACTAACCTAACCTAACCTAACCTAGCCTAACCGAACCTTACGCAGCCTAGCATATCCTACTAACCTAGCCTAACCTAAACTAGCCTAACTTAACCTACCTCGATGTCGCCTCGCTTAACCTAACCTAGCCCTACCTTACCGAGACTAGCCAAGCCTTGCCTAGCCTGACCTAGTATAGCGTAACCTGACCTAATGTAACCTAGCCTAGCCTAGCCTAGTGTACCCTCGCTAAACCTAGCCTAACCCAGCCTAGCCTACCCTATCCTAGGTTATCCTAACCTACATAAACTAACATAGCCTACATAGCCTAACCTAACCTAACCTTACCTAGCCTAAGGTTTCCTACTTAGCCTACTTAGCCTAGCCACATAGCCTAATTAGCCTACTTACCCTAGCTTAACCTAGCCTAATTAGCCTACTTAGCCTACTTAGCTTACTTAACCTAGACTAACCTAGCCTAGCGTTGCCTACTCTTGCCTAGTTTAACCTAGCCGACAATAACCCAGTCTAACATACCTTGCTCAAGCCAATCCTAGCCTAGCCTAACTTATTCTAGCCTATCCTAGCCTAGCCTACTGTAGACTAGCCTAAGCTAGCCTATACTTGACTAAACTACACTTGACTCGCCTAGCCTCACCTATCTAACCTAGCGTACAATATCGTAGTCTAACCTAACTTACTCTAGTCGATCCTAGCCTATCCTAGCCTAGACTCTCCTAACCTAACCTATATTTTCCTAGCCTAGCCTAGCCTCGCCTAGCCTAGCCCAGCCTAGCCTAACCTAACCTAGCCTAGCATAGCCAAGCCTAGCCATTCCTAACCTAACATAACCTAACCTAATCTAACCTAACCTACCCTATCTTACCCTACCCTAGCCTAGCCTAGCCTAGACTAACCTATTCTAGCCTAGCTTACCCTTGCCTAGCTTAACCTAGCTTAACCTAACCTAACCCAACCTACCCTACCCTACACTAGCCTATCCTAGCCTAGTGTAACCTAACCTAGCCTAGCTTAACCTAACCTAGCCTACTGTAACCTAACCAAACCTAGCCTAGCTTACCTTGACCTAGTCTAACGTAGCCTACTCTAGCCTAGCCTACTTGACCTAGTCTAACCTAGCCTACTCTAGCCTAACCTACGCTACCCTACCCTACCCTATCCTAGCCTATCCTATCCTAGCGTGGACTGTCATAGCATATCCTAGCCTATTATAGCCTAGCCTAACCTAGCCTAACCTATCCTAAGCTAGCCTATACTAGCCTAACCTAGCCTAACCTAACCTAACCTATCGTGGCCTAGCCTAACCAAACCTACAATAATATAGTCTAACCTTAACTTCAATAATATAGTATAACCTAGCATACTCTAGCCTAACCTAACCTAGTCTCACCTATCCTAGCCTACCCTAGCTTACCCTAGCCTAGCCTTTCCTATCATGCCCTACCGTACCCTAGCCTAGCCTAGCCTAACCTAGCCTATCTTAACCTAACCTAACCTAGCCTAGCCTAGCTTAACATAACCTACCCTACCATACCCTAGCCTAACCTAGCTTAGCCTAGCCTAGCGTAACCTATCCTACCCTAACATAACCTATCCTATCCTACCCTACCCTACCCTACCCTACCCTACACTACCCTACCCTAGCCTAACCTAACCTAACCTATCCTAACGTAACCTAACCTAGCCTAGCCTAGCCTAGCCTAGCCTACCTTAGCCTAACCTAGCCTAGCCTAGCCTAACATAACCTATCCTAGCCTAACATAACCTAGCATATCCTATCCTATCCTATCCTCGCCTAGCCTAGCCTAACCTAACCTAGACTTGCCTAGCCTAGCCTAGCATAACCTAGGCTAGCTTATCCTACTAACCTAACCTAACCTAATCTATCCTAGCTTAATCTACCCTAGCCTAGACTAGCCTAACCTAACCTAACCTAGCATAGCCTAGCCTAGCCTAACCTAGCCTAACCTAACCTACTTAACATAACCTAGCTTAGCATAGCCTACGCTAGCCTATCGTAGCTAGCCTACTTAACATAACAAATTTTCTTTATACATTCAAATTATTTTAATTAAAAAAATATACCATTGATAAAGTATAATAAAATTAAATAATATATCAAATATTTCAATTTGAAAATCATTTTAAAAAATAAATTAAACTAAATCATATTGATAAAGAAATAATTCAAAAACTAAATAAATTAAAAACTATTAATAAAAACTAAAATATAAATTTTTTTATCTGAAATAAATTAAATGTGTTGCACACGTAAAAGCAGGAACTTCAATAGGTATTCATCTAACCGCAAACCTGAGTTTACCGTGCAATCACTATTTATATACGATTTCCCCATCGCGCCCCTTTTTGTAATGGATACAGTGCTCAAGTGAAAATATTTAATCAGGTAATATGACAAGCAGCATAATACGCAGGAATAATATACTCGTGATCCCATCCCCAAAACCGTACTGGTGTTGAAATCCTTACAACCGAAGGATTCTTTCTCCATTGATTATGTACCCATTATTGTTTGCTTTTCACAGACCAACCGTCCGGTACCTAATTTGTAATGGGGTTTTAATTTTGGATTACTTCTCTTCATAATGTGCTTATAGGTTCTATCCCTCAACCCTGTAGATTTTTCTTAGTTATCAGCATGAATTCTCTTCCTAGCAACTCCATCGACAGGTAAATTTCCCGTCAAGGTAAGTAACCCCCAATTTTCTACCCCCAATTTTCTGGTTTTCACATTATATTCCTTTGCCCTTGTATCACGGCTGTTCTGGAAACTCTGTCAGGTTTGGTCGAGGGTATCACGGCTGTTAGGAGCGCATACACCGTTAATTAGCCAGGGTAAATTGTACCATACTCCCGACAACTTCTTAAGCAATCCTTATTTTAGGATTTACAGGGTTTCATCATGGAGGACCTCCAATCAGGTTTCAAGTATCTGTCACCTAAATTAAAGTGGTGGACACATAAAAGTCGTTTAAAATATTCAGGAGGCGGCAGAGCTTTACATTCAATAAAAATTGCTGACGCACTAGATAATAGGACCATACCTGGAACTGGAATTGGAATTGGTATTTCATTTCATTTCTTCTTCTAACATTAGAAGCGCCCTCAAATGACCTGTATCATTCATTTATTTTTCAGCAATATGAGTGTAACGCCCACGAGTTGGACGCCCACGACTCGGGTGAGTCGTGCGCCCCTCACGGGCACTCTTGAACAATTCGGTGGAACGGGCGCGCGCCACGGCGACGGGCGCGCCCACAACGGGCGTCTCGGCCGTATTGAACGAGAGCGGTTGAAGTTAGTATAGCGGCGACGAGCGCCCAATTCTAGACACGGGCGCACATCAACGTAACGCTACAACGAACCGACGGGTTTTTATATGGGCGACGGGCGCACGAAAAGCCAACACGGGGGGTCGGCTCGGGTCGGCCGAGCGCCCCACACCCCGTGACGCGACGGTTCATGAGCAACCAACGTTACGGGCAGGTCGGCTCGGGTCGGCCGAGCGACCAACTCTTCAACGGACGAACGCGTATAAAAGCAAGGCGTTTTGGAGAGCGACAACCAACCAACGACGAGTCATTCCAACGCACCACAGCAAAGGACTTGCGGCTAGCACAGCGAATGCGCCCGCTGGGCGGGCAGTCAACGGAAACGACAAACCAAACGAAGTCTTGGGCGCGGCGGTGAACAGCGCACGGGCGCTGCGGCAACGAGCGACAGCAAGTGCGACGGTGAGTCGGGCGGCGCACTACGCGTACTACGGGTACGGTGGGCGCGCGCCAACAGAAGTGCGACGGGCGGACTAAACACAACGGCGGGCGAGTCGGGTGACTCACGACCCGACCGAACTGTGCGACGGGCCGAGTCGGCACACTTTCATGTAAAAACAGGCTCTCGACCTGTATAATCCAGCGAGGCAATTTTATGATATTTTAATATATAAAATTGGTTTCTTCAATCTGTTTGGTGTATTTCTGAATGGTGGTTTATGTTTTATAATTCCGCTGTAAAACATAATAAAAAGTGAAGACTAACACTTAAAAAAATAAGTAGAGGCGTAGTCCGGAAAATGGTAAAACCGAAGGGAGGCCGTTTAGCCGGTGCCGCACGACCTGCCCAAGTGGACAAACGAGATGGGGGCGTGACAGATTGTATCAGAGGCATTAATAAATGCTACCAAAAACAGGTATGTATGCAGTCAGGTATTTCTCATGAAGCTTGGTTGCATAGTTTGGGTTTTCTTGACCTAGAGCTTCTAGGCAAGAAGGTGCAAGCGCTGGTGGACACCGGTGCCACGCACAACTTCATGTCGATAGAAGTAGCGAAGGTAGTTGGGCTGCAACTACTTCCCAATGATGCGGAAGTGAAGGTAGTGAACTCCAGAACGAAAGTGTCGGGATTGGCAAATGAAGTGCCGGTTCGCATTGGTGATTGGCAAGGTTGTCTGGACTTCACCGTGATGGAGATGAGCGACTTTGACATGATATTGGGGCAGGACTTTTTGAAGGGAAACCGTGTGGTTGTTTCACCTTCAAGCAGTGAGATAGTTATATGGAAGGACTCACGATGGTGGACTATACCTACTCATGCGCAGCGTAGGGAAGTGAGTGTGCAGTACATTTCTGCACCAAGTATGAACAAAGCTATGAAGGACCCAGGGATCGAGACATTTGCGACGGTCATTCGAGGAGTTGAGGATGATGGAGTGGGGACGCCTATTCCTACCGAGATTTCCGATGTGCTAGAGAGATATGCAGATCTTATGCCTGATGAGCTTCCGAAAGTACTACCACCAAGGCGTGCAGTGGACCATGCCATTGAGCTAGAGCCGGGGAAGGAACCTCCAGCCAAAGCTCCCTATCGACTGTCAGGGCCGGAATTGGAAGAGTTGAAGAAGCAGCTGAAGGACTTAGCCGAAGCAGGTTTCATTCGACCTTCAAGGTCCCCATATGGTGCTCCAGTATTGTTCCAACGAAAGAAGGATACGAATGAACTACGGATGTGCTGTGATTATCGTGCCTTGAATAAGCAAATGATAAGGAACAGATATCCTTTACCGTTAGCAGCGGATTGTTTCGATAAGCTTGCGAAAGCCCGAGTGTTTTCCAAGCTGGACTTGAGACAGGGGTATTATCAAGTGCGGATAGCTGAAGGAGACGAGAGGAAGACCGCGATAGTGACGAGATATGGAAGCTTTGAATTCCTAGTCATGCCATTCGGGTTGTGCAACGCTCCAGCCACGTTTTTCACTTTGATGAACAACGTATTGCGTCCACACCTTGACACCTTTGTTGTGGTGTACTTGGATGATATCGTTATTTTCAGTGATAACATGGAGGATCATAAGAAGCATTTGGCGTTAGTCTTTGAAGCGCTGAAGAAACATCAGCTGTACTTGAAGAAGTCCAAGTGTATGTTCGCTCAAACCGAGATTCCGTTCCTTGGACACATTGTTGGGCCGAGTTATATACGGATGGAGCCGAGTAGGATCAAGGCAATAGAGGATTGGGCTGAACTGAAGAGTGTCCATGATATGAGGGTCTTCTTGGGAATGACCAACTACCAACGAAAGTTTGTAGAGGGGTACTCCAAGATAACTGCGCCACTGACAGACCTTTTGAAGAAGGGAAAACGATGGAGTTGGACCGAGAAGTGTCGTGAAGCTTTTGAAGAGCTGAAGAGAAGGATGGTGACAGCACCGATACTGAGGCTACCTGATTTCGAGAGACCGTTTGAGGTCCACACTGATGCTTCAGATTTTTCAATCGGAGGGGTTCTATTACAGGATGGACATCCAGTGGCTTATGAAAGTCGGAAGTTGCAGGATAGAGAGCGCAGATATCCGGTTCACGAGAAGGAAATGACTGCCATCATTCATTGTCTGCATGTTCTGAGACATTACTTGGTGGGGAAACCATTCGTTGTCAAGACTGACAATGTTGCTGCAAGTTACTTTGCATCACAACCGAAGCTGTCAGCAAAGCAAGCACGCTGGCAAGACTTCTTGGCTGAGTTTGACATGACTTTTGAGTACAGACCGGGGAAGCTCAATGCTATGGCAGATGCCCTCAGTCGAAAGGCACAGCTAGCAGCATTGGATGCTGAAGGCCGAGCTGAAAGGACAAGAAGCAGGGTCAATATGCCTGCGGAGATGCAAGAGAGACTTAGAGCTAGCGTGGAGACAGATACACAAGCGAAGTTGATCATGAAGCAGGTTAAGGAAGGGAAGACACGCAAGTTTTACTTGCGGGATGGCTTCTTGTTCTATGGAGACCGACTTTACATTCCAAAGTCATCGGGACTTAGGAGGCACCTTTTGAAGGAGTGCCACGACTCAACTTGGGCTAGCCACCCATGTCAACGTCGGACTATGGCATTGTTGGAGAGGGGGTACTTCTGGGAGAAGATGAGGCAGGAAGTGGAGGAGTATGTACATACGTGCATCATTTGTCAACAAGACAAATCGGATCATCATAGACAAGCAGGTCTGTTGCAGCCTTTGCCGATTCCGGAGAGACCATGGGCAAGTGTCTCTATGGACTTCATTTCTCACTTACCAATGGTTGAGGGGTATAACGGAATCATGGTCATTGTTGATCATTTTTCCAAGTATGCTACATTCGTTCCGACGAAGTTACCATGTGGGGCAGAGATGACAGCTGAGCTTTTCTTCAAGAACGTTGTGAAGTATTGGGGGATACCGATGAGTATCGTATCTGATAGGGACTCACGTTTTACAGGGAAGTTTTGGAACGCCCTGTTCAAGCTAGTTGGGACAGAATTGCTGCAAAGTTCGAGTTACCATCCGCAGATAGATGGGCAGACTGAACGGATAAACGCATTGCTGGAGGACTACTTGAGACATTATGTTACGGCTGATCAGCAGAATTGGCCAGGACTCCTGGATATTGCTCAGTATAGCTACAATATGCAAAAGAGTTCCGCAACGGGGTATGCTCCATTCGAGTTGGTCAATGGACAGATGCCTATTGCGCCGCATACGGTGCTACCAAGAGGATTTGGCAAGAACCCACATGCCAAGAGGTTCTTGACAACATGGGAAGAAAACTTGGAGATAGCACGGATGCATCTGCACAACGCTGCAGAAAAGATGAAGAAACAGGCAGATAAAGGTAGAACGGATGCACACTTCGATGTTGGAGACAAGGTTTATCTTAAGATCACCGGAGATCAGTTTCAGCCACCCAAGGGGACTGCTAGATCCTTGACGAGACGATATGATGGGCCTTTCCACATAAAGAAGAGAATTGGTGAAGTTGCCTATGAGTTGGAACTTCCAGACCATATGCATGCCAGGCACCCTGTCTTCCACATAAGTCAACTAAAAGGAGGCAAACTTGATGCTGATGATCCAGACCGAGCAGCACCACCGAGAGGACCAGCGATGATCATTGACAAACCAGACTTAGTTTTGGAGAAGATCCTTGATCTTCGAACAACAGGAGTTGCGGGCAATGCACGGAGAGAATTTCTCATTCAGTGGGAAGGACGACCGGAGGAATCGAGCTGGGAACCGGAGGAAACGCTGTGGAGATGGAAGAAAGAAATAGCAGAGTTTGACCAAATGTTGCTGAGATCTATCGGATTGCCGAGGACGTCAATGACTCAAGGTGGGGGAGTATGTAACGCCCACGAGTTGGACGCCCACGACTCGGGTGAGTCGTGCGCCCCTCACGGGCGCTCTTGAACAATTCGGTGGAACGGGCGTGCGCCACAGCGACGGGCGTGCTCACAACGGGCGTCTCGGCTGTATTGAACGAGGGCGGTTGAAGTTAGTATAGCGGCGACGAGCGCCCAATTCTAGACACGGGCGCACATCAACGTAACGCTATAACGAACCGACGGGTTTTTATATGGGCGACGGGCGCACGAAAAGCCAACACGGGGGGTCGGCTCGGGTCGGCCGAGCGCCCCACACCCCGTGACGCGACGGTTCATGAGCGACCAACGTTACGGGCGGGTCGGCTCGGGTCGGCCGAGCGACCAACTCTTCAACGGACGAACGCGTATAAAAGCAAGGCGTTTTGGAGAGAGACAACCAACCAACGACGAGTCATTCCAACGCACCGCAACAAAGGACTTGCGGCTAGCACAGCGAATGCACCCGCTGGGCGGGAATTCAACGGAAACGACGAACCAAACGAAGTCTTGGGCGCGGCGGTGAACAGTGCACGGGCGCTGCGGCAACGAGCGACAGCAAGTGCGACGGTGAGTCGGGCGGCGCACTACGCGTACTACGGGTACGGTGGGCGCGCGCCAACAGAAGTGCGACGGGCAGACTAAACACAACGGCGGGCGATTCGAGTGACTCACGACCCGACCGAACTGTGCGACGGGCCGAGTCGGCACACTTTCATGTAAAAACAGGCTCTCGACCTGTATAATCCAGCGAGGCGATTTTATGATATTTTAAAATATAAAATTGGTTTCTTCAATATGTTTGGTGTATTTCTGAATGGTGGTTTATGTTTTATAATTCCGCTGTAAAACATAATAAAAAGTGAAGACTAACACTTAAAAAAATAAGTAGAGGCGTAGTCCGGAAAATGGTATAACCGAAGGGAGGCCGTTTAGCCGGTGCCGCACGACCTGCCCAAGTGGACAAACGAGATGGGGGCGTGACAATGAGCGACCTTTTCGCTACCCAGTAATTTACAATTAAAAAAAAAACAAGCCAACGGAAGACAGAGCGATGAGATTAAATGGAATTCCATGCGATTACCATGCTGAAGAAAGATGATCATTGATCTGCATGAGCCCGAAAACTGTTTGGGTTCAGAAATCCTCATACAATTGAAAGAGAATCATAAGATCTACAGGATGCCCTTCTCTTTAAAGATTTAACTGTGGACTATGGGACTAATATCAATATCTTCCATGAATTCAAACAAAAGTATAAGAAAAAGAAAATTCATTACAAATTTCAGTCATCTCATGTCTATCTTGCTGATAATAGAGATGTAATAGATGAATATACATCACGTCTATCTTGAAAATTCATTCTCTTCCAGAGGCATCCGGCCATTGAAAATTCTCTTGCAGAGGCATCCGGCCCTTGTCTTGCAGAGGCACTACCGCCCTCATCGAAGGTCTAGTATGAACAGAAAACCGATCTTCAATACTCTGATCGCTTGCTTTCTATCAAAATCATAATGACGCCACTATCTAGTCGGAGACCTTCGCCACGAAATTCTCGTCCAGAAGAATGTTCTGAGGCTTGACATCCAGATGAATAATGTAAGCCAGGCCCAATACGATATTGATTTCTTTGTACGAGTATTTCCTCGCCATCACTTTGGACATACTGTTCATAGCTCCACTTGAAAGTTCTGTCCGGGTTTCGACTTCCGCTAAGAAAATAAAAATCACTGCAGCTGCGGACAAGCCGACTGCCACTTTGTAAGAAGTACTTCCATGCTTTGAGGTCTTCGGATTCTTGATCATGTCAGTACTTTGCCCTTTGATTAAAATAAAATTGCTCTCGTTTGAAAGTCTCTCACCGTCTCAGACTGAAAAGACACAGAGAACATAGAGAACATAGATAGTTGAGGACGAAATGGTGAAAAATGATAGGACTCGAGATATACATATATATCTCTGGTGCTTCTGGAACCGTCCATTGATATACATATTTGAGGCTCCTACCTCCTGTCCAACCATCCCCCGAATCATGGGCTTTTTTCCTGCTACGGTTACTTCAACGGCTATGGCTTGAGGGCATGGTTGATAGAAACAGATCATCCCTGCTGTCCATGTTTTTTTACTCCAACGGTTACTTCAATTGACAACCATGGTTGATAGAAAGCCATAAAGGGCTGAGTTGATACAAAGCCATAAAGGTTACTTCAACGGCTATGGCTTGAGGGCTGAGTTGTCTTCCTCCAAAGCCATAAGCTATAGGATATTAAAATGCTGTATAGGGTTACTCTTAGATTTAAACTAATTTAAATCTAATTATGAGCATATACTGCCCTACGACATTTAATATTGTATAACTTACGATTTATTGTTTGCCGTAAAATTCCAATTGTGCTAAATGAATATTTGAATTCCAACGCGAAGGCAAATTTGAAATTCAAATGCACACACGGCAATGCAATAAAATTGAAATTCAAATGGGAACCCACCACTGAGTCAGTGTGAGAAAGCGCGAGAATACTGCATAAACTCAAACATAGATGCAATGTACATTTATTTCATTAACTACGACATTTCGCCTGCTCGGAAAGATGGATGGAGTGATCGCAAAACAAACGGCACACGTCACATCTTAGATGCGGCTTCCGGAAGCATAGCATGGTTATGTATGGTGAATGGCTGCTATCGGGCGCATTAAATCTCAATCAGGATTTTGTGTGTTTATTTTATCTATTCTATCAACCCCACAACCCTAAAATTGTATGTACTCATGTTTATGGAAGACCCAACACTACTATTGCTAATGCATCTCCAACGATCTAATGATATAATTTTGTGCTTTCAAATATTTTGTTTGTGATTACTTTTTTCAGTGGTTTTTTTTTTTTCAGCTTTATTCATTCAAATACACAAGAGATTACTGCAGAGCTCAACTTTGGAATCCACTTTAGCGTGGTTATAAATGTATAAATGAAGTGTTCATTATCTCTGCGTGCTCTTTAATAGATGATTGTACAATATAAATGAGTTAGAAGAATCTATGGTCTTCAATATAAATGAGTTACAAGAGAATGTGAATAATATTCCAGGTACTCATGGAAGATTTCATAAGATAAATAGGAAAATGATAATGCTCTATATTTGTTTTCATTGGTTTAAGAAATATGTACGTTTATGTAAGTGTTATTTTAAAAATCAAATCAATCCTTTTTGACATATTTAAAATTGATTTTTATAATTTATTTATTTTTAATAGTAGATTTGTTGAACTTACTTTACAGTTTTGAGAAATATTTATTAACTTACAAATTTGTGATATCTTTTTCTTCACTTATATGATGAATAATATTATTTTTCCTCACTTATATGAAAAAGATTTTTGAAAAAAGAGCTTTATAAGTTTATTTTTTATGATTTAAGTTTTCATGAAGGTATAAAACTCTAATTTAAATTTTTTTAACAAATAAAAATATTTCAATAAATATTTGAAATATTATAATCATTAATATGTATAATATATTATATTTAATTTCATTTATTATATATATATATATATATATATATATATATATATGAAATATTTTTAATTGTTATTTAGTTTAGTTTTAATTTCATATATATTGTATTCTATTTTCATTTCATTTATATAATTATGTAATATTGTCAAGTATATATGTATAATTTTGTTTTACTATTATATGTGTGTGCGTGTTTTTTAGGTAAGAGTTAAAAGTCAAGATTTCATAATAGAAGAATTAGTTACTATAAATTGTTTTTTAGCCTTCAAATTATTACTATAAATGTTGGAGATATGTTTATCCACAAAACATAGAAAAAATTATAAAATCAATCAATTATCATGATTATCTATTAATTTATTAATAAAAATAACTATAACTATGGATAATTAATAAATTAATCCATAATCATTTTCGTAGATTGATTTTATATTCACATACTATTAACTAATGTTATTGTAAGGAAATCAAATATTATATAATGAAAAAAGTGTGGACAAAGATCAAAATTTATCCATAATTGACCAATAATCATAAGAGTTCATTATCCATGATCCCATCAATGATCATAATAGTTGATTATCCATAATCCCAACAATAACCATAGAGTTGATTATCCTTAATCCCATTAAGTATATTTTAATTAATAAGTTGACTAATAATTGTAGACATAAAAATGGATACTGTGGAGATGTCAAATAACCCTCCTCAAAAACTCACACCACATAAATCTTCAAAATATCAAACTGATTAATAATTTTATATTTGGGTATTTCATTTAACATGTATCTCAAACACTTTTGTTTAAAAGTTTAATATGTAAATGCATATGTAGTTGCGTTATGAGTTTAGTTTAGCACCAGTAAAAGATTATTTTTATAAATGAATGTACTTAACATGTATATTAAGCAATATAGATTAAAAGTTTAATATGTAAATGCATGATGAGTTTAGTTTAACACTAGTAAATACTTATTTTTATAAATGAATGTAATTACCTAAATTAAATTAACCTAATTATATAAATTAAATGTTTGAGATAGTGCCTCATTTATGATGCATACTACAGATTAGGGATTGGTTTGGTGTGTTGGAGGATGTTCGGAGATTCTCTCAACATCTCCCTCCAAGAGTGGAATTAATTGGATCTCAGCACTATAAATATTGTAATGTATTCCTGTGATTTAATATATAGAAATTGATTATTTGTGTGTGAATATTGTGCATCTCTGCTCTCTCATAATTTATAATATGGTATCAGAGCCTAGCTGGGCTTAATCCCTCCCGGGAGTGCCCAGGAAAATGTGAGAGCCATAAATCGTAATTCTAAGACTAGTTCGTGTGAATGTAGAAGATTTTTTTTTAGTTAGAGATTGTATAAATTTCTGTGTGGATTGATTTTTTATTCCTCAACAGTCTGCGGTGTAAAGAAGAAAATCGGTGGAACGCTGTTCATTGCAGTTCATGGAAATTGCCATCTGGGCGTAAATGAGCCTCTGTTGATTACAGATTTGCATGTAGGTTTGGAGACCCTGCGTAAAAGGAGAGAACGCTTACGGTGATTAGCTGGAGACAACCTGTGCAGGCGATTTTGATCTCTGTCAATTTAATATGGATCATAAACTCGGTATATTGCTGGTGAATCTTCCCGTGGAACTAGCCCTACCACTCTGTGGATAGTGCTTCCTACCATTCTCTCTGTAGATAGTTCTTCTAAATTTTGAACTGCTGCATTCATCTCGGAAAATGGATTTTAGATGGCATGATATGGTAAAATCGATATCTTAGTCGTAGCCGTGCAGAAGCGCAGCCTGAGCATGTGGGCAAGGTTGCCCGGGTCGGCTGTCACGACGCAGAAAAGGCTGCTCATGCAGGGGCCACTGAACGTGAAGGTTCCACCGCAATTTATCAGGTTCTCCGTCACGCAATCATAGACACGGTTGGTGTTGATTAAAAGCGATGGCAGCATGCCCAGAAGAGGCCAGTTTCGTGGACCTTTCACGTTCCTCTGCGGGAAATAATGGCATACAATGTATCCCACCACGGCTATTACTACGTCTACGGCTTTCATGTGATCTGTGAGGATCCGGCTAGGACTGAAACTGCCCATATTTTGGTTGTGGCAGGTGAAAAATAAGATAAGCAGCGGGATTCGATACGGCGCAGAACAATTAAGCGTGACTTCTCGAGAGCCAGTCCCCTAGCCTAGTGGTCTGCCACCACGCCGCAGAACCGGATTGATGCTCGTTCATGACCTTGGATTTTACTGTCGTGCAAGATGGGATTCATCAGAGTTTTATGTAAAAAAAAATTATTTTGTATTGTTTTAAGTTGTTTGTTTGTAAATTATTGAAGAAGAACCCAATTATTGAATAGATTTGCATTATTTAAATTAGTCGTTCTCAACGTTCTTCGGTGCCAAGAGAACAATTGACTAATTTGATTGTGTAAATTTGTTATAAGTTGATGGGTCTTGTTGTGCTTCGGGCTTCAAGAGCATCAACTACAGGGTACAGTGTGAAATCTATTTGTGTAAAGGTCACTTTGTAGGATTGATCGCTAATCATATTCTGTATCCAGAATATTTTCCTATATACTATTGAAATTTATTCTTCGGGGTTATTTCACAGATGGAAATATTTCCATAGAATAGTTCAGTGTCGAGACTCTTCTTCGGGGGTGTCAAGAATCTTTGATCTTACAAATTCAGTATTGCTGGTCAGAAACAAATGTATTTTAAATGGGTTGAATGGTAGCTCGAAAATGATGGAGAAAAGAGCGTTGTCTATGAGATCTCAGAGTGGGTACAAATGTTAATGAAGACCAGCGCAGCCAAATGTTTGTATTAAAATAGTGTGTTCTCCATTTCTGTAATGTAGGCATTAAGGGGGGGTGTTTGAGATAATGCCTCATTTATGATGCATACTACAGATTAGGGATTGGTTTGGTGTGTTGGAGGATGTTGAGAGATTCTCTCAACATCTCCCTCCAAGGGTGGAATTAATTGGATCTTAGCACTATAAATATTGTAATGTATTCCTGTGATTTAATATATAGAAATTGATTATTTGTGTGTGAATATTGTGCATTTCTGCTCTCTCATAATTTCTAATATTAAATTTATTGCAAATATTGATAGACATTAATGTATAATAAATAACAAAATATTTATTTCACATTGTTAAAATTTAAAAAACATATAAAATTTAATTAAATTATAATTTTATTTTAAATTATTATTATTAAAAAAAAAATTAGTATATAAATAAATAAAAGGTCTGTAATAGGATTCTTAATAATGGAGATTTGTATTCTTTTTACCATGGAAATTCTTATCTTTTAAATAAGTTTTTTTACAATACTATAGGCTAATAACTTATCAATTCCACATACCTAAATGTCCCTAACTTTACTTAAATAGAAAATATATATTTTATTTACAATATTTTTTAATTAAGTTGAAAAGAAAAAAGAGAAAAATTACCTTTAAGATAAATCTCAACAATCTTTTTTCACTATTGATAAAAATATTTTGTAAATATTTTTCAAATATTAAATCTCTGTCATCCATATATTAATTATTAATTAATTAAATTAAGTTTCTCAAATTTTTATTCAAAATGAACTGTAACACACAACTCCTTACAAACTGCATTTTTATCCTATCTCTTTATGCAAATTAACCATTGTAAAAAAACACATAAATAATTGCTATAGGTGGAAGGAAATTATCAAAACGTTATGTTAGCACCCATCATAGTTTTCATGTCAAAATACATTGTATTAATTTATATTAAAAATACAGTAGTTCTTTTTCTTTAATATTAATGACACACCATGCATTATTCGACATGCCATATTATTGATATCCAATGTAGCTAACTCATTTCATAAGCCAAGCTAAATGTATGGCCAGGTATGCCTCGATATGATCCACTATGGTAAACGTATTGTACTCGGCTTGGAGATGTTTCTAGAATACCTACCTGTAGTTTTCGGTGACCATCAACCCTATAGGCTGCACGTAGGGACATTTGGCACTTTTGAGTTGTTGATCTACCTAGGCCCGATCTGACGATTGTATTTGGCCATGATAGGGTTAGTGTAACCAACCCGGACCAATACCCCAGCTCACTCTTGGATTTTTCTTCCCTTTTTTCCCCGGATGAAGCTCTATAGCTATGGAGACCTTACTATGCACAGATATGGTCATCGACTACCCTTATCTCTAGTTATTTTTCTCTCTACTGGTATTTGACTCTGAACCTAAATAATTTTTCATCCTTGGTTACTCGTTTGGAAGCTCACTACCAATTCATATCATTTGGTCTTGACGGGATTTCGAGGCACTACGAGAGATAGGCACTGTGGCGTACGGTGCATTTGGACACACAACACTCCCTCTGGTAAGTCTATTTGCTTTGCATAGAACTGTTCTTAGCTCGTAGGTGTTCAAAGGTGAAATTGTATACCGTTTTTAAGTTTTTGTCTTTTGTGTGTGTTTTGGTAGGTTATGGGACCACCCACTCGTAACGCCACTAGCCCTCCTCATCTTGGCCACGAGTGTTCTATATTTTTGGTTTAATTCCTTTTACCTCGCTACTTGTAATGTATCTAAGGGTTAGGTTAAGAGGCATTCGTGAACCGGGTTTGTTCCTTCAAACATTTTCATAATGGATGTATTTGTTACAATGTAGTGTGGGTAAATAATATTTCAATATTGTTTATTTGAAATCAGTTTCGGCCAAGGGTATTTTTAGCTCTTCTGGTGACATACATTAGGCTGCCTTTTTTAATATGGTTTTTCTTTACCCTTGGAGCTTCCAAGTCTTCACGATGTAATGCTATGATTTAAATGTGTAGAAATTTTGGGGTGATAATCCATTGTTTTTGGTTTCATATTGAATTACAGTCCCTTGTCATTACCATTTTAGGTTGGCACTGTTGTCAGGGTTCCTGTCATCCTGCCAACAAGAGTTATTTGTTAATTTATTGTTACATTAATATATGAAACTAGTATAATACCTTGAATTAATGCATGTACCTGTTGGGTTATTACTGTTGTAACTGTAATATTATTCATGAAATTTTGTAAGTTGTTATACTCGATTTCTTACGCCATGAAGGTTTTGCTACACACTGGTTTAGTTTAGTTGACTCATAGCTTAATGTTATTTCTGATAAATTTCATGGAATTTATATCATTTATTGATGGCTATTTTCTAAAGAAACATTCGATAGAGAGAACCCTGTACCCTCGGGCTTCCATCTGCCCATGTGGTGTACATAATTTTTCTAAGGTTTGGTATCATATTGTTCTAAAATCCTCTTTGAACTTAACTAATGTCTGTCTATAGTTTGATTCATCGCGAACTATATTCTTAGATTAAAGGTTTTATTTTTGTTATACCATCGCTCCTTGGTGGCCAGTTAATGATTTTTGTCTGCTGGTTTGGATTACCATATTATTTATCGGTTTTACCACAGTACATACTTTAAAACTGTCAACAGGGCACGAAACCTTTACCATTCACAATAGAACTTACATATTAATGTTATAGAAAATTTTAAGCAATAGGAACACACATATAACTTATAACATTATATTTCAGTTTTCTCATACTTATTTCATTATTCTCTTAAGTAGAGAACATGACTTGAAATATAAATTAAAGACTCTTATTTGGATTCCCTACAAACCGGATGGGATCCTTAAACCAAACACTATAGAATCTAATTTGGATTCTGCACCGCGGAGATCCCCTTACTATTGGAGATACATTTTCAACCATCAACACATACATAGCACTCCTCCAAAAAAATCGAGCTACTATTCTCATAAGCCATTGTTATCAATAAGATAACATAAACACATATTTTCGCACATCAATTAGCAACATAATATTAAAAAACAAAGTATATACATTCATTAAAACCATAGACATACCAAATCAAATAGAAATAAAAAAATAGCATTGAACATCACGGTTCATGATTCAAATATGCATAAGTAATATACCTATTTTTATATCTTAAACTAGTTGGAAACTAAGGGAGGGACTTCCACTCTGCACCCAACCATAAGCCAGCTACAATGAAGCTTTCTTATACCTGACCACCCTTGATTTAGATCCAATGTATGAGGAAATTATTTCTTAGGGAATTCACACCAAAAGCATGGCTTTTCATCCACGTTATGTAGCCCACTGCCCAAGTCGTTTATCAACTTACCTTTAAAAGAAAGCACCAAGGTGGTTTACTTGTTTCACCTATAACAAGCGCCAGGTTGGTTTATCAATCTCTCTTAGTAGTGAGCACCACAATGACTCAGTCTTATCTTTTAGTTCATTCACAAGGATTCACCAAAATTTTAGATGGGGTATTGCTTCGTTTCAGGAGATGGAATCCACTGTCAAGATGGTTTTCCTATTTTATTTTCATATTTTCTAGGTGGTTTATTAGCTATACAGCAAGCACCATAATGATTCAATCATCTACTAAGCCCCCCACTCACCACACAAGCTTAAAAAACATAATACGATGGCCTCACGCAATTCACGGGGAATGCACCCAAAATTCATAAGGGCTTAACTCATACATAGGGCTCCTCAACTAGCTAACATATTACTTTGTATTCTCCTACCAATTCTTAACAACTTCCACATGCTCAACAATCAGCTGGGAACACTCAAATAAGAGGGAAACATATTCCAAGGAAAAGGACCATATCCCAATGGCATCTTGCTAATGGGGAGGTCACAATTCTTCCATTGCAGTGTGTGTGTACAGAGAGAGAGAGAGAGAGAGAGATTCAATTGGATCTAGCTTGGATGTTTAAGAGGTGAAATTGTTTTCCTCCCCACACAAGTTCAAATCCCACTTTATGACATGTTTTCTATTTGTGAACCAATTAAAGCTAGCAAGGTACCAATAATATCATTCTCATATAAGTGTTTGAGGGTGGGATGAGATGTTTATTTTGTGTGTGTGTACACCTACATAAACCTATGCTCAAATCCTACCTTATGACATGTTTTCCCTTCATTGATTGATTGAATATATCAATGTACCAATTATCTCATCTCATTCTCTCTTAAGTTATCATTCTCACCTAAGTGCTTGAGGTTGGACTGAGATGTTGCTTGTGTTTGTGTACACCTGTATACACCTATGTTCATATCCTACCTTATGACATGTTTCCCTTCATTGTCTGATTAAATCTAATAATGTACTAGTTATAGCATATCATTCTCCCCCAATTTCTTAAGGGTGAGAATGTACCAATTATCTCATTCTCACTTAAGTTATTAAGGCTGGGATGAGTTTCTTTTTATTGTGTGTGCACATGAAAACACTTATTTTCATATCCCACTTTATGGCATATTTTCCCTTCATGGGTCATTTAGAGCTAACAATGTACTAGTTATCCTATTCTTGCATAATTGTATGAGGGTGGGATTAGATGTTGTTGTGTGTGTGTTTTAACAATCCCAAATTTTAGATTAATCAATTGAACCATCAACTCAAGTCATGTTGCTAATAAGGAGGCCATAAGCAAAGGGTTCAAATTTGGTAAACTTATTTAATGTTACTAGTCATTATTGTAACTAGTTAATTCATTACCCTCCATCCAAATATTCTAGGGAAGAGGGATGGATCCCATGAGTTTTCACTTGGAAAAATATGTATATATTCTAAGAAAATAATGTCACCCCATGCTCACACACTTAATAAAAGAACTAATGTATTGGTACCATGCCGATTCTCCTTGGAATTTTTTATATTGAGGGTAAATCAACCATAAATGTATGGGAGGCTTGTAACCATATATTACACTATGATATTTAATGCTAATACCTTTCTAGACTTAGCACAATAGCATCTATCAATCTAGTGAAACCTTTGGGCACTATTTATTTTTAATGGAAAATTCCCTTGGAAAATCCCTCTAGGCACTTACCCACATTTTGGGAATGGTTCCTAGGATAAGTTCTACTAGAAAAAAACATATAAACCTAACCTCAAACCCCCATGTGAATTTGACCTCATGACCTTCTTAGCAAATATGGCTTTGGCATGGAAAATTTCTTAAACTAACCATAAAGATTAGGCCTTCCAGATTATTTCTTCTATGTTTCTATCAATAAATATATCTCCAATGCTTACATTAATAATTTCAAGGTTTTGTGTGTGTGTGTAATTTTGCAGCAAAAATCTTAGACTTGTATGATTTTCCACTACAATTATACAAACTTTAATCTAAAAATTTCATCATTCATGTAGTGAAAATTCTTTAACAATATAAAAATTAGATTTTCTAAAATTAGAAAAGATATTACTAATATAAAATTTTGGATTAATATAAATTTTTTGTATATATGAAATTATACAACATATTACCACTTTCTAACTCTTACCAAAAGTTTTATAAATATATACACAAATTCATATTAAAAATGCTTTGATAAAGATCCTCAAGGTCGTGGATATACAATGATCGGATGCTTTGTTAAGGTACTCCTTGATACAATTGGGTAGCTTTTGTTGATTGCCTAAAAGATGCGTAAGGAGGCTCGACAAAAGGGAGAGGAATTGGAAGCTTGGGGAGTGACTTGTTTAGAGGGCCCACATCTTGGGGGTGACTTATTTAGAGGGCCGACAAAATAAGTAAACCAAGGAGAAATACCATCCTCCTGTTTTAAACTAAAATGACCTGTACATGAGATGGAGAACTTCGCATCAAGAGAGGGACCACACAGTGTTAGAGTACACTAACATCTAAGTCACTCATTCAATTCCCCTGCTAGATCAGAATGATATATTGGACATGTAGAAGATGTAATCTTGCCTAGCTTAAAAGAAATACTTCTGTAAATACTCAAAATAACACCATAAGAAAATTATGCATATATAAATGATAATATCATATAATTATATAAATAAATAAAAAAGGAAATATTATATATATATATATATATATAAACTAACCAAATGATTATTAAAAATATTTCTAGTAATATTATATAATTATAATAAATAATATTATATAATATATTATATAAATATCAAGGATTATATCTAGATCAAATATTTATTTCCCTTTATTAAAAAGATTCTAAATGGATTAAAAAAAATATATTAAATTTAAAATTAAACTACAAAATTAAACTTTCTCACTTTGTTAACCATAAAACTTTTCTCTCAAAAATCTTTTTTTATACAATAAGGAAAAAATGAAAGTATTAGCCATATAAATAAAAAAGATTTCATGAGTTAAGTTACACCTAAATCTACTATTAAAAGAAAATCATAAAAATAAATATTAAGTATGTTAAAAAACATAAATTTGATTTTTTTAAATAACATATATATACATATTTATATTTCTTAAAGGATAAAAAAAGTCGAAAGAAAAAAAGATCATCCATCAATACTTCGAATACTATTCACATCCTCTTGTAATTCATTTATATTCAAGATAGTAGTTTCGTGTAACTCTTTTATATTGGATAACCAACGCATAGATAATGAGCACTTTATTTTCATATTTATAACCATGGGAAAGTGGATTCCAAAGATCTCAGCAGTAATCCCTTGTGCATTTGAATGACTAAAGCTGTAAAATAAAAAATAATCACCCTTGTGCATTTGAAGGACTAAAGCTGTAAAGTAAAAAATAATCACAAACAAAATATAAGATAATTTTTTATGTGAAAACACAAATAAAGGTAGAAAATTAAAAAAAAAAAACCTACTGAAAAAGTAATCACAAACAAAATATAAGATTTTTATTTGAAAGCACAAAATTATATTTGTTGGAGATGCATTACCAATAGTAGTGGTAGGTTTTCTACAAACCAGAGTACATATAATTTATAGGGTCATGCGCTAGAGAGAAAAAATAACATAAATACACGAAATCCTGATTGATATTTATTATTATTCTTTCACCATGCAAGGAATGAAATTATTCTATATGTAGTTGCCATTAATAAGAAAAACTTCAAGCTTAGTCCCGCACAAACTACTGCCAATAATGCGACCTTTTTGTCTTTGATTTCCTCAGCCATGGACTAGCTATCATGTTGTATTGGGCATGTCAACGTAATTCTTTGCCAGGCATCATGGAGAATCGGTTTCCAAAATCGCAGATGGCACTGGCCACTCCCGTTGAACCAAATTCAGCCCTCTTAGTTGGCTACTTATTTTCATCCATTCATTCATTAAATAAAGGTAATCGACTCTAATGTCTGTCATGAAAATTGAAAGAAACATTAGAAAATGAACGATAGTTCATAACGAAGGATCAAAACAATTCCTATATTGGCATTTTAGCTCACGGACAAATTTATCTGTGAGATAATATGCGATTTTCTTATACCATTTGTCTTCTGTAAAAGAGATCTGCGGCGGGGTTCAGATGCAACAAAGTCGAGTGTAGAAGGGGGAGGAGGTCCATATTCGTGGGCATAATGTGACAGTCTGGGGAGTATTATGGAGTTGCTAAGCTAACTCAGAAAATACAACCAAACATCCATTCGTATTCTCCATAGCTTGGTCAATTTTGTTAGTTTGGAAGCAAAGCCAGGAGTTATGAACACAACATCGCAATGGCATCAGAATCAAATTCAGAAACCTCATCAATGTAACCAAAGGAACAAATGCCGCTATGTATAATATTTTGTATAGTGTTTCCATTTCAGTCATGTGACGCATGTTATCAAAGGCCCGATTGCATTGTTGCCGAACAATGCAATGACCAGCCAACTCTTATGAGTTAATCAATTAAACTTTATTTTAATTTGACATGAAATTAGTTGAAATGATCATTTCAACTAAATAATATATTGATAAATAACAATCTAGAAAGTAAATAATATAATAAAATAACAATTTTAATCTCAATAGTGTATTAAAAAATACCATTTTTTTAATGATCGTTCAAGTTACCGTCCCCCACACACACACAAATATATATATATATATAAACTAATATTATTTTAAAAATGATGTTACAAACTATAAAAATATATTATTAAAATGGTCATTTGTTATTTCTTAGTCGATAGGTATGGATGTTGAGTGACATGTTATTTAATGCATTGCAGTGTATAGTTGTATAAGAATAATTATTTATAAAATTGTAACAAAATAAATATAATAAATTATTAGTAAAATGGAAATAAATATAAATATAAGAAAAAATATATATATATAGAAATAGGTAATATAGAAATAAATATAAATATAAGAAAAATCAAAATATATAAAAATTGTTAATAGAAATAAATATATTTTAGTTTTTGGTATTGGTTTTATAAATATTGATAAATATTGATGAGTAATGAGAGTTTCCAAAAATATTTTAAAGAGAAAGAGCTTAAGAGTTTAGGTAAATATTGTCTTTATTGGAAGTGAAAATAGTGGCTTCATGGGAGATTTTTTTCTAGGGAGGACTACCAATATTTAACTTTTTCAAAATGTAACGAAGCTAGTTGATAGACAAGTTCCCATGCTTGGATATGGGTCATGACATCAACAATATTGTCGTCTTGGACTTGTAGTTGTTGTACTATATCATAAAATTATTTTTGTTTAGTGTTTAATTTCATTTGCACCCTGAAAGCAAAATTGATAAAATCAAAAGATTGACATTTTCTAGATTTATACTAGTGAGCTAATGTTTTAGCACAATGATTTTTCTCTCATAATACTTTATATTCTTCCCAATGTCAATAGCCTGATGGACACCAGCTTTTGATAGAGTAAACCAGCAGTAAAAATAAAATAAAAAAAATTCTCATAAATTTGTTCCTCTACCTTATCACTTTTCTTCATATACTTATCTACTTATCAAATATAAATAACTGCAAATTTATAACTTTGTCAACTGGTTTTGGAATAAAATCATCACTACCTACAACCATGCTCACACGGCAATTTATTAGCGAAGGTTTGAGTAGTGATGACTTATTTCATTTATGAAGAATGTTGTTGCTACATATTGAACTCATTGGCATTGATATTTTGTGCCAATTATTTTCATTTTTTTCTTGTCTCATAAATTTTTTTTTCATCTCCATTTTTCTCCTATTCTCCTCTACTCTTTAACATGATCTTCAAGTTCTCTTTTAGCTAGTTCCTATTGCTTTATTTTTTCTATTTCAACTTCAGCTCCTTGTTTTTCTTCTCTTCTCCTATCTTTCTCCACTTCAAATATCTTTATGTTAGTTTCAACGTTTTCCTCGCATTTATTCCTTGTTGCTTGTTTCTTCTTGGATTCAATATCTTGCATTATTTTCTTCTTATCTTCTACATAAAAATTGGCTTTCTTTTCAGATTCTACTCTTCATTAACATTTCTACCTTCACTCTAGGATTGACCTCTTTGGTAGTTCTTCTTCCATAGCTATATTTACTTGCACCTCTTATTTTATTTTGGCCTCAACCATTTCTGTAGCTTTTTATAGTGCTTCCAACCTTATGTTTTCTTGCTCTTTCCTTTTTTTCTAAATAACTAATCTTTCAAATTTAACAAAAATTAGCTTCCTCTTTGTTTTTCCTCAACAATAACCTATATATTAGTCAATAATTATTCATAATTTAATGTTTGTATGAATATTTTAATGGTAATTTTCTTCATGCTTGTAATGGTAGAAGATTCATCGTAACTTTTCGATTTTCAACAATTCTCAGGGGAGTGAAATATGGAAGATAATGAATATATGTATATATAGTGAACATTTTAAAGAGAATATATCTTATTATGATACTTAAGAACTATAAGTTTATGTTGTTAAAAGTTGGAAAAGAGAAGACACAATATGTCATTACAACTTATTTGGTGATTATCTCACGGGATAAAAAAATATAGTAGGTTAAAGGGATTTTTTATTTATATATTTGACAATATGAAGAGATGGGATTTTTAAATCATTGATAAATTCAAGATTTGATGGTGGTGACAAGAGATGAAATGCCACTTCAACCACAATTGGTAGTAGAATCGTTCGAACGATGGGCACTGGATTTTGTTGGACCATTCAACCCACCACCGAACCATAAAATATGCATACTAGTTGCCATAGATTACGTAACAAAGTGGGTAGAAAAAGTGGCCTTATCAAGAGCTACGAAAGAATCTGTAATTAAATTCCTTTTTGAGTTATTTGTGAGATATGGTTTACTACAAGAAGTGATAACAGCTACCCTAAAAAATCACCATATCATCCATAGAGTCATGTCTCCTTACCACCTGCAGGCAAACAGGCAGGTCGAAAGTACCAAAAAATTCCTTGAGGAAATTATTACTAAAACAGTACCAGCACATCGCCGGGACTGGGCCACTAGACTACCAGAGGCCTTGTGGGCTTACTGCGCAATGTGGCGAAACACCATAGGATATTCTCCGTATCGTCTGGTCTTTGGAAGATAGCCTATTTTTCCTATTGAATTCGAGATAAAGACCTTAAGGACAACATAGAAGGTAGGGTTGGACTTGATGGAGGATTAGATTAAAAGACTCCAGCAAATAAATGAGCTAGATGAAATACGACTACTGGCTCTGCAATGCACAGAAGTCATACAACAACAACGAGCTAAGTAGCATGACAACTTCATAAAAAAGAAGAAATTCCAAAAAGGAGATTTGGCACTTCTCTATGACTCCAGATTCAATATTTTCTAGAGAAGTTGCAAACAAGGTGGCTCAGTCCATACGAAGTTCAAGAAGTACAGAACAATGGTACCCTCACCTCGACCACCATAGATGGGTTCGGTTCTACATTACGCGTCAACGGGCACAGAGTGTGCCTCTATCACAAACCTCTTACAAAGGAGACTTTCTGCCATTAGGTACACAACGATCCTATTGAACAACCGTGTTTTTGCAATTTTTTTCTTTGTTCAAATCTTTGAACGACTGTTGTTAAGTCCCATTGAACAGTTGTTGTTCAATCAGGTTGAAAAACCGTGTTTTTGTGTTTTTTCTTTGCAGTTCAAATCTTTGAATGGCTGATGTTCAATCCCATTGAACAACTACTGTTCAATCGGATTTAACAACCGTGTTTTTGTATTTTTATTCATTGGTGTTCAAATATTTCAACGGTTGTTGTTCAATCCAATTGAACACTTGTTGTTCAATCAGACTGAACAACCATGTTTTGCATTTTTACGGCTATTGTTAAAATATTTCAACGGCTGCTATTTAATCCAATTTAACAATTGTTGTTCAATCGGATTGAACAGTCGTGTTTTTTTGTGTTTTACTTTGTTGTTTAATCATATAGAACAACTGATTTTTTCCCTCTTTAAGTATGATTCTTCTTTCTTTTTTTTGATGATCTCTCCTCACAAAAACCTCTTCTCGTCCCACACCCCAGCTGTAAAACACATTTTTGAGTGGGAATTGGCACCTGAAGAGGAGAAAAGTAGCAATATTACTAATATGATGATCCTTTGAAAATTTAATGGAAATCTCTACTCTGGAAGCTGACATGGTACATCTATACAATGGACGACTAAGACATATCCTATTTAAACATGTTATTACATGATACATAATCTTATAATGGTATATCTTTCTACACTCTCAAGTAGTATTTCCCTTTGACATTAATATTTAGGAATAAGGAGTATTAATTGTATTAGCATTCTTTTTTTTACTTCACACACCATCGCTAACTCTTAAGGAGTTAATGAGCCTCCCTTCATGTATAAAGAATAAATATTATGCTTGCATGAAATTTTTTAAAAGAGAATAGGGGGTCTCATCACGAGCCAGCCTACCATGATCATAAGGGTTTAGTAGGTGACATGCCCACAATGGCCAACACACCAGGGTAATGACCTTATTAACTGCTTGAAGGACAGGAGGGCTCATCACGAGCTGGCTTGATCACTCTGTTACAATCCCAGTGAATCGCACTGTGACTATCTAGCTACCACTCCAGCACAGTGGTCTCTTCATAAAACAAAATGAAATGCCTACTTAAAAAAAAAATAAGTACTATGTCTATATGCAAATTTTTAAGAGAGAATAGGGGGACTCATCACGAGCCAGCCTACCATGATCATAAGGGTTTAGCAGGTGACACGCCCACAATGGCCAACACACTAGGGTAATGACCTTCTCAATTGCTTCAAGGACAGGAGGTCTCATCACAAGCCGGCCTGATCACTCTGTTAGAACTCTAGTGAGTGGCACCTTGACTATCTGGCCACCAAACCAGCACGGTGATCTCTCCATAAAATTGAAAAAATAACTACTTTTACATAAAGGATTCTGGCTCATTTTTCGGGTTAAAATAGCAACCGTGTCGACGCTATGAACGCTAGCTAGTAGCAGTGGTTCTCTTTGTGGTATGAGAGTATATTATAACGATTGCCAATTACTCTTACATATACCTTATCTCTTATTTCCATCCATTTCCAAGATAAATCAACTACTCAAATTAGTGATAATACTATTTGAATGCATAAGTAGCTATAAATGAACTATGTTTTTATGTTTGAATTCTAGGATGACAGCACCAATCATTATCTATCATAGTCATGCTTCCATCACACCATACCATTAAATAAGGACATCCTATCATAATAATTGTTGTATTTCTTTCTTCCCATCTTCGGTCACTTCCGCATGAGATACACTTATGATGAATTCCAATTGTAACCTTTAAAACTACACACATTCATAATTGTTACAATCACTCCTCTTTTCTTGAGCTCCAAGGCCACGGACATCGTTATCGTGTACAGACTGTGATTACTGATCCTTGACATTTTCCCACATATGCATTCATGATTGATTAAATATCTCTTGTACTTAAGGACGTGGATGCCATTATTTCGAGAGAGGGGGTGTAAATATCCATCAATATTAAGCATGTGAATTCCCTGCACAAATTTCATTGGATACGCTGAGAAGACCAAAATATCATTGCAATTACGATATCAAGTTACCTAGATTTATGACAAAAAGCTGCAATTTATTTTTCTCTTGTATGAAGTTTTTATTCTAACCGATAGTGCCGAAAGAAAACATAGACAGAAGGAGAAATTATCTCAATAGAACACATCAGCCATGGGAGGGAACTCTCTCCGGAATGAACCTACTACCTTCCCAATCTCAGATGCAACTCACACAATTCTCCAACAAGCTGGTTGGCTGCCATACTTACACAAATTGCAAGGTTTTAACACAGAGATAGTAATTGAATTCCTGCATAACCTAGAGGAGGGACACACTAGACTCAATGGAAGGATTATACCGGTCACATAGGATATCATTGCTGAAGTTTCTGAAATGCCAGAAAAGGGAGAAATATTGACCGAAAAGCAGCTTCTTCTACGAGAGGCAATCGCAGTGTACCAGGATCCAGGAGAACCATTGGAACAGAAAGGAAAGGGGATTAAACCTACCTCTCTACAACAACTATGGAAGGAATTTGTAGCATTCATCTAAATATTCATCACATGCGATAGACGCCAAGACGTGTTAAAACCCTGTCAACTCAAATTGTTAGCTGTTCTTAAACAAAAGATTTCAGTTAATCTGCCTTCTTGCTTAAATTCTGTACATGACACTGTTGTTCGAATGAGAAAGGCTAAAAAACCCGAAGCAGTCATCAGCCACCATGGTTTAATCAAGTTAATTATCATGCATGAATTAGGTAAACAACATACATCCTAGGACAACTTTGTTAACCATGTCATGCATGCACATGAGGAAAACCCTGTCGGGACCGAAATTGAGCTCCCTAAAATGAACATACCTAGAGGAACAAGAATGAAAAAGACCTTTGCTTCGAAAACAAAACCAAGCAAGTGAAGATATTCCAAAATACTGCAATTACAACAAGAAACCTTGGAAACGCCAGAGGAGGCAGGGCCATCCCATTCACCACCTTGAAGCCCTCAAAACATACCATTATAAGACTACGAGGAAGATATGGATCGATTTCTAGAGAAAATGAGGGCATCCTGTGAAACTAGAAGCCCATCTGAATAGGTGAGGAGCAAGAGGAACTGTTAAACCAATCTGCCACCGCCGATAGCTCTGGCTGCAGTTAGATATTACCTCACCAAGATGAATCACAAGGTTTTAGGGTCTTGTCTCCTCCCAAGAGTGATGGGGTGAATAGGGAAGAGCAGGTAGAAGGTGTAGCCGAATCTTAAAATCAGTTAGGAGACACCATCCCCTTAGAACAAAATGTAAGCATGGAAACAGTCCCTCTAACGCTTGAAGGGAATAATCTCTCACCCAATCGGGAAATTAATGCAAAAGTAAGCTCTCGAGTACAAGTAGAAAATATCATCACAGAAAACCTTGAAACTGGCACCACCATTCCTGAAAACAAGGTTGTTGCTCCTCCATCCCCTGCAAAAACGAGACCAGAAGTGAATTTCGCTGAAAAGAAGTTCAAGAAAATGAGAAGAACTTGCAAAAGGTTAAGGAAAATGATAAAACATTTGAGGAAACAGCTGAAGGAAGTAATCAAGGCTTGGAAGCCAAAGAAAGAATTGGTTACCAGAGAAACCCAAATAGAGCTTGTCACCAATTTGATAGACACTGCTGAGGTTGAGGTACATACTGACTTAGAAACTACTGCTAAGATTGAGGTACAGACAGACCTAGTGGACACTATTGAAGCCTTTGTGCAAACTAGGTTGGCCTTTAGAGAAGAAAAGGGAACCCAAATGGTGGAAGCCCCTACCTACGCTCTTCTGGTAAAAAAGGCTGCCAATCAAAAATTGCATAATGAATTAATTCGAACACAGCATGAGTTAGCACAATGCAGAAAGAAGTAGTGCCCACACAAGAGTATTAGGCACTGTTAAAGAAATTCACAGACCTTTCTGCAACAGAGCATGAGACATTTTCTCAACTCAGAGAAGAAAAAGCGAAGGTAAAGAAAGCACAAGATCAGGTGGGACAACCTAAGAAGCAAGCCACTATGGTTTGCTCTCCGTACTCTGATGTGCTAACATGCAGGGCACCAGCCACCAACTATGCCCTATTTCTAGTAGAACGGTAGCTGTTACTGAAGATCAAGGCCGTCAGGGCAGGGAAGCCCATGAATTTTAAAACCATATAGGAATTTTTCCATTGCTGCAATGATCAAAATGAGCAGGTCCAATACCTGTTTTGTGAACTATACATGCACAACTTCTTCTTAGAGGAGGACAGGTATAGTAATCCCAGCCCCTTTATAGAAGATATTTAGTTCCAGGCTTTCCTATCTTTTGCTAAGAACTAGACTCGGTGGGCTAAAGCCTACAACATTTTCTAGAAGAGGGAACATGGCCTAGACCTGTGGGTTAGAGGGCAGCATAGTAGACCCCTACATCTATTCACACAACATAAGAATTTCATGCAAAGAAAGGGAGTAAGGAATAAAATGGGGCCTATCTATAAGGACATTATATAACATGGGTAGGAGTCTTTCGAGGACATTCAGGAAGCAGCTCTGGAAGCAGCCAAACAAAGGTGGATGGCCTCCACGAACAACATGAAAAACAAAGAGACATTTGGCTACAAAAACTTCAAAGCGACTGCCTCCAGATTCCTTTTATACAATAATCTAGTCTTAAACATGGGCCCTACATGGATAGGATTTAGGTACATATGCCCTCTCATTTGTTAACCCCTAAGGGTTATGATCATGGTTACGAGTTTCCAGAAGGGCACACAAACGCTGCCTTTGCAAATATAGGACAAAGACATGGCTTCTGAGCCTATAAAGAAGAAGTCTACTGTGTCAATTCTCTGACTTAGTTACACCTCAATCATTTTTTTGCATGAGGACCTGCAAATAGATAAGCGGGGGATTATGTTGGGCCGAGAATGAGGTACATTTTCACCCTTCCTTTACCAAAAATTTTTATCCACCTTTACGAATTTTTCCTCATCTTAACAGTAAAGGAAAGGAAGATTAATGTAAAATCAGGACAAAACGAAATAACAGTAAAAGGGATGTTTTACAATGGGAAATTGACTTGTTATATCTTTATTTACGGGGAAATAAGTAGTTGAATCAATGATTACCAGAAGACAACTGACATATAGAGACTAACGGAACCATGATGACTACCATGGACAGGCGGAAGAGGGAAAGGCACCTCCATGTCTGAAGAACTCAGACGACATCCACAAGTAGAAAAATCTCGTATGGCAAAGACCGTTACCACTGTTGTAATCGCCTTGAAAAGGCCGAAAACAAACAAGGTAGATAGATCAAAATAGAGACTTTATTCTGAAATAGATGTATCAGGACAGGATTGTCCAATTATATCAATGTATTAACTTTCAGCTTAATAAACGTCTTGGCATTTTTATAGTCAATTTCTGAGTTTTCTGTAGCGGCAGTCTTCTGGTGGTTTAGGCCCAGCCCTGGGAATTTCTGTGCTAATCTCTATGCAATACGTTCAATTACCGAATTTACGTTTCAGTCATCAAATACATTTTATGAGATATCATTTAATTGGTTGAATTATGAACATAAGATACTACAGCTTTCTCTTTCATTATAATAGTTCATTATCCATGTTTCGTTGTTTACAATGAATGCTTTCATAGCTTCTAGATGATTACATCATTTCCCAATGCTTTTATACTCATTTCATTTGTTTTAGCATGATTGTTGTTCAATTATGTAAATAGCTAAGAGTTGGATCTTTCCATCAGTAATGTAAGGTGTCTAGTTGTTAGTTGATTCAGAGAGATGTCATCTATTTAATTTAAAAAAAGAATTCCATTGCAAAATTAGATAAGAAATTACTATTCAATTTATTGAAGCTGTTGTTCAATTCCGTAGGACTGTTGTTCAATTCCTTTGTTGTGTTGTTCAATCATAGGTTTCTCTTTTCTGCACTTACTTAGATAGAATAGTTAAACATAATTTTACAATTCCATTTCCCTTTAAATTGATTGAGCTTCGAGAATTAGATAGTCCTCTTTATGGTAATATAGAGTAGGGGTTCTTTGATATCACTTGCATATACTATGCTCACAGTATTGAAATAATAAGACTTGCCCTGGGTTGACAATTGAATGAGAAGCATTGAAATTGGCTATAACAGTCACCTTTATGACCCAACAAAAGTGCCAGTGACTTTCGGGTGTGCTAAGGAGGGAGTGACGTCAAGTTATGTTAGGAAGTGTTAAGGCATGCTAGAGGCCAGGTAACACATGCAAATATGTACTAGGTTCCATGGTGTGCCAATGCCTGCCAGGCTGGAGTGTTTGGGAGTGGCTCAGAAAAATAAGGGAGCACTTGTCTCAAACACATGGAAGTGAATGAATAAGAGTGTGTAACAATGAGTATCAATGAGTTCTAGGTGTGCTAAGGAGGGATTTTAAAGGTATGCTAGGTAGTGCCAAGGAATGCTAGAATGGGGGGGAAACATGCTAGGATGTGAAAAGTGCTAGGTTGCGTCAATGCATGCTAGGGAGTGCCATGGAAACACAAGGGAGAACTAGTTCAAAATGCATGAAAATGAACAAATAAGGATGTGTGATAGGGAGTGTCAATGAGTTTCAATTGTGCTAAGGAGGGAGTAGCAAGGTTATATGCTAGGAAATTCCAATGTATGTTATAGAGCTAGGACATGTCATGGAGTGTTAGTGTGTGCTAGGGAGTGCCAAAGCATGACAATGAATCGAGGGGATGCTAACACATGATAGATAATGCCAAGGGATTCTATGACGTGCTATGCGATATGGGATGTTAAGATGTAAACTCTGTTGCTAATTGATTTTACTCCCACAGTTGGATGTGAGCCTTGTCTTGGTAACTTGTTAAGTTGGATGAGTTGAAATTGGACATGAGTAGCATAAGATGAGTTATAGGTATCTTTTAGGTGAAAAAGGCATATGTTCAATTTCCATGACACATGAGAATCTGGGTTTTGTCTTAGAATATTTAATGCAAACACACTCAAGTGTCAGAACACATCTTCTTTAATGCACAATGAAATCTACACAAATCAATGAATTAACTAGTGCACGTGATAATTTTCCCATTTTCAAACCCTTCTTCATTATATTACAAACTACAATACAACAAGCTAGAGCTCATGTAACATGGATTGTGACCCTTTACAATCAAACTGAAACAAGGAATACAACTAGGGCTCAATCACCCTTTCCAACACTTTTGATGGGTCCCATGCATCATTATGGCACTCATGGACCCAATTATGCCTTCTAGAAGGCCCTAAGACATAAGTTGACCTCTTGTGAGGCTTATTATTCCATGTATGAGCTGATAACTTGGTCGGATTGTCACCAAAATTTAGGGTTACTAGCATATTATTTTATGTTTAGGGGCTAATGTAGGCCCATAAGCTAATTCTATCAACTCCTAATCAATGTATAAATAGGATTTAGTTGGATTCATTTGTATCATCACTTGACTTGGGATCTCCCTATCTTTAGAGAACTTTGAATTTTTCCTTGGAGGACTATTTTGGATGATGGATGCATTTTGATGTATGGATTGGACTATTTTTATCTTCGAGCTTTGTTTTTATCTTAACTATGCTTCATAGTAATAAATACAATTAGATCAAGTGACCAAATTTTCATCATGAATATCGACCATAGTTAGAAAATCAACTTCTTGAATTCAATATGTATGGAGATATTATGGTGAGCGTCAAAAGGGTCGATGTGTGTAATTGAATGTGCTATAGAGGTTTACATATCTTGCGAAAACTAGGGAAACTATCATGAACACAAAGTTACAAAAGTTAGAAACTTTTTTTAATGAAATAAAAAGAGATATACATAGCCTATTGTAGGGGAATAAACTATGATACCTTAAGAACATAACATATCAAGAGAAATGAAGGAAAAATTAAATATTATTATTGGAAGTGCTTATAATATTGCTGAACTAAAAAATTTATATGTCTTGGTAATGAAGGAAAGGGCTTGGAAAAAAAAAATAGTTGTAACTTTTGACTCGAAACGAAATAGCTTTTATTCAATAAAAAAATTAACTCTTTCAAGTGGTATTTACCTTAAATAATTTATATTCCTTTTGAATTATATTGGGATGTGACATGTTGCTATGCAGGTTAATAAGGAGGAATTCTCATAGAGAATATAAGAATTCCCTTCATAATTCTTTATTACCATATACATTTACCATCACTCACATTCCCCTTCAGGTAATCATTTCCTTTCATGGGTATTTATATAGTTTCTACAAGTGTTTTAGATTTTTTATATGATTTTTAAGTTAGCGTATTCATCTTCTAATGTGCAAGAATCCTATGTGGAAATGACATCTATATCTTGTCCTTTTGACATGCCTTTATCTCCTCCAAGAAACCAAACCTAGCTTACCCTAGCCTATCTTCATCTAGCGTGGACTACTCTAGCCTAACCTAGCATAGTCTACTCTAGTTTATCGTAACCTCTCATGGTGTAGACTAGCATACTCTATCCTATCCTAGCCTAACCTATCCTAACCAAGCCTACTCTAACCTAGCCTAGCCTAGGCTACTCTAGCGTTTCCTACACTGCATAGCTTACTCTATCCTAGCCTAAAATACTGTAGGATACTTAACTTAGCCTAGCCTTCTAGATCCTAACCTAGCCTACTATTTCCTAGCCTTGGTGACTCTTTTCTAGCCAAATATGCTCTAGCCTAGCCTAGCCTAGCCTACACTAGCCTAGCATAACCTAACCTACTATAGACTACCCTAGCCTTCTCTAGTGTAGCCTAGTGTTCTCTAGCCTAGATTTCTCTCAACTTAGGTTAGCCTACTCATGGTTAGCCTAGCCTAGTCTACTTTAGGTTGGCCTACTTAGCCTAGTGTAGTCTACTATTTCCTAGGCTAGCTTACTCTTTGTTACGATAGCCTACCCTTGCTTAATTGAGCATACTCTAGTCTAAACTACCGCATCCCACTCTATGTTAGTCTAGTTTAGCTTACTCTAGCTTAGCCTACTCTATCCTAAACTACTATATTAAAAACTACTCTAGTCTAGCCTACTCTTGCATAACCTAGCATAGCCTACTCTAGCCTAACATAACCTACTCCAGCTGACCCTATCATAGCTTGACCTATTCTACTCTAGCCTAGCCGAGCCTAACCTGGCCTAGCCATACCTACTCCATCCTAGCATAGTCTATCCTAACATTGCCCACTCTAGCCTATTCTAGCCTCTAGCTCACCCTATCCTAACCTAGCCTAGTCTACTCTATCCTAGTCTACTATATCCTAGTCTACTCTATCCTAGCTTAGCCTAACGTAGCCTAGCCATACCTACTCTATCCTAGCCTACTCCATCCTAAAATATTCTAGTCTAGACTATTCTAACCTAGCCTAGCCTAGTGTTGCCTAACCTAGCCTAGCCTAACCTAGCCTAGCCTAGCCTAGCCTGGCCTAACCTAGCCTATCATAACCTAGTCAAGCCTAGCCTACAACCACCTAGTGTGACTCATCCTACACTTTCCTAGCCTAGCCTAACCTGTCCTAGCCTAGCCTAGCTTAACCTAACCTAGCCTAGCCTAGCCTAGCCTAACCTAGACTAGCCTAGCCTAGCCTCCTATAGACTAGCCTAACATAGCCTTGCCTAGCCTAACCGAACTTGGCCTACCTTAATCTCACCTAGCCTAACCCAGCCTAACCTAACCTAACCCAGTCTAGCCTAACCTAGCCTAACCAAACCTACCTTACCCTGGGCTACCCTAGGCTAACCTAGCCTTTCCTAGCCTAGCCTAGTCTACCCTAGCTTAACCTGACCTAGCCTAACCTAACCTTACATAACCTAGCCTGACCTAGCCTTACCTAACCTAGCCTAAACTAACCTAACCGAACCTAGCCTAACCTAACCTAAAATTGGATAACCTAACCTAACCTAACCTAACATAGGCTACCCTAACCTAACCTAGGCTAGGCTAGGCTAGCCTGGCCTTGCCTAGGATAGCCTAACCTAACCTTGCCTTGCCTAGCCTAACCTAGTTTACCCTAGCCTAGCCTAGCCTAACTTAACTGAACCAAAACAAAACTAACCTAACCTTGCCTAGCCTAACCTAACATAGCCTAACCAAGCCTAACCTATCCTAGCCTAACGAACCCTAACCTATCCTACTCTAGTAGAGCCTAACCTAACCTAGACTAACCTATCCTAGCCTGACCTAGCCTATCCTAGCTTATCCTAGCCCAGCTTATCCAAACCTAGCATGGTCCAGCCTATCCAAACTTAGCCTAGCCTAGCATATCCAAACCTATCCTAGTCCAACGTAGCCTACAGAGCCTAGCCTAACCTAGCCTATCCTAACCTAACCAAGCCTAACCTAGCCTAGCATAACCTAGCCTAACTTAGGCTAGCCTAACCTAACCTAACCTAGCATTTCCTAGCCTAGCCTTCCCTAACCTAGCCTAGCATAGCGTAACCTAGCCAAGCCTAGCCTAGCCTAGCCTAGAATAACCTTGCTTAGCGTAGCCTTACCTTGCCTAGCATAGACTAGCCTAGATTAATCTAGTATAACTTAACCTAGCCTAGCCTAACCTATCATTGCCTAACCTAGCCTAACCGAACCTAACCTAACCTTCCCTACCCTAACCTAACCTAGCCTTACCTAGCCTAGCCTATCTTAACTCATCCTAGCCTAACCTATCCTAGCCTAGCCTAACCTATCCTACAGTTAGCTAGACCAGCCTTACCTAGCCTACCCTAGACTCACCTAACATAACCTTTCCTAGCCTAACCATACCTATCCTAGCCTAACCTCGCATAGCCTAACCTACCCTAACCTAGCATAACCTATCCTAGCCTAACATTTCCTTGCCTCCCCTAGCCTAACCTGCCCAAAATTAACCTAGCCTTGCCTTCTGTAACCTCGCTGTGCCCGCAGCTAGGCTAGCCCAGCCTGAGCTAACCTGGCACTACCTAGCATCGCTAACCTGGTGTGGCTTAGCCTGTCCTGGCATAACCTAACCCTGTCCTAACCTAGCCTAACCTAGCCTAGCTTAAACTAGCCAAGCCTATCATAACGTTTGCTAGCCTAACCTTAGCTAGCCTAGCCTAAGCATGCCTAACCTAACCTAGTCTAACCTAAACTAACCTAACCTAGCCTAGCCTATCCCAACGTAGCCTAACCAATTCTAACCTAGCCTAGCCTAACCGAGTCTACCCTAACATAGCCTAACCTAGCCTAGCATAACTGAGCCTAACTTAACCTAGCCTAACCTATCCTATCCTAGCCTAGCCTAGCCTAGCCTACCCTATCCTATCCTAGCCTAGTCTATCCTAGCCCAGCTTATCCAAACCTAGGCCATCCTAGCCTATCCAAACCTAGCCCAGCCTAGCCTACCCAAACCTATCTTACTCCAACATAGCGTATAGACGCTAGCCTAACCTACGCTAGACTAACCTAGCCTAACCTAGCGTAGCATAACCTAGCCTAACCTAACCTAACCTAGCCTTGCCTAGCCTAACCTTCTGTAACCTGGCCTAGCATAGCATAACCTAGCCTAGCCTAGCGTAGCCTAGACTAACCTTTCTTATCCTAGACTTACCTTGCCTAGCCTAGACTAACCTAGCTTAACCAAGCATAACTTAACCTAGCCTAGCCTAATCTATCATTGCCTAACATAGCATAACCAAACCTAACCTAACCTTCCCTAGCCTAACCTAACCTTCCCTAGCCTAACCTAACCTAGCATTACCTAGTCTAACCTAGCCTAACGTATCCTAGCCTTATCTATCCTAGCATAGCCTAACCTATCCTAGCCTTACCTAGCCTACCCTAGACTAACCTAACATAACCTTTCCTAGCCTACGCTAGACTAACCTAACATAACCTTTCCTAGCCTAACCTAACCTAGCATTACCTAGCCTAACGTATCCTAGCATAGCCTAACCTATCCTAGCCTTACCTAGCCTAGCCTTACCTAGCCTACCCTAGACTAACCTAACATAGCCTTTCCTAGCCTAACCATACCTATCCTAGCCTAACCTCACCTAGCCTAACCTCACCTAACCTAACCTAGCCTAACCTAGCATAACCTATCCTAGCCTAACATGTCCTTGCCTAGCCTAGCCTAACCTACCTAAACTTAACCTAGCGTTGCCTTGGGTAACCTCGCCTTGCCTTGTGAAACCTCGCCTAGCCTTGAGTAGCCTAGCTTAGCCCAACCTAGGATAATCTAGCCTAGCTTAAGCTAACCTAGCCTAACCCAACCTATCCTAGCATAACCTAACGTAGCCTAACCTAGCCTAGCCTAAACTAGCCTAGCCTATCATAATGTTTGTTAGCGTAACCTTTGCTAGCCTAACCTAACCTTGCCTAACCTAACCTACTCTAACCTAACTTAACCTATGCTAGCCTAACCCAATGTATCCTAGCATAGCATAGCATAGTGTAGCCTAGCCTAGCCTACACTACCCAAACCTAGCCTTGCCTAACCTAGTCTAGCCTAACCTAGCCTAACCTACCGTAGACTAACCTACCCTAGCCTCGACTATCCTAGCCTAGAATATCCTAGCCTATCCTATCCTACCCTATCCTACCCTAGTCTAGAGTAGCCTAACCTAACCTAACCGAACCTACCCTACACTACCCTACCCTACCCTACCCTAACCTAAACTACCCTAACCTAAACTGGCCTAGCCTAGCGTAGCCTAGCCTAACCTAGCCTAACCCAAACTTATGCACCCTAGCCTATACTACTAACCTAACCTAACCTAAACTAGCATAACTTAACCTACCCCCAGCCTAGCCTACCCCAATGTATCCTAGCATAGCATAGCATAGCCTAGCGTAGCCTAGCCTACACTACCCCAACCTAGCCTAGCCTAACCTAGCCCAACGTAGGCTAGCCTAACCTAGCCTAACCTACCATAGACTAACCTGCCCTAGCCTCGACTATCCTAGCCTAGAATATCCTAGGCTATCCTATCCTAGCCTAACATAGCCTAGTCTAGACTAGCCTAACCTAACCTAACCTACCCTACCCTACCCTACCCTAACCTAATCCGGCCTAGTCTAGCCTAGCGTAACCTAACCTAACGTAACCTAGCCTAACCGAACCTTACGCAGCCTAGCATATCCTACTAGCCTAGTCTAACCTAAACTAGCCTAACTTAATCTACCTCGATGTCGCCTAGCTTAACCTAACCTAGCCCTACCTTACCGAAACTAGCCTAGCCTTGCCTAGCCTGACCTAGTATAGCGTAACCTCACCTAATGTAACCTAGCCTAGCCTAGCCTAGTGTACCCTCGCTAAACCTAGCCTAACCTAGCCTAGCCTACCCTATCCTAGGTTATCCTAACCTACATAAACTAACATAGCCTACATAGCCTAACCTAACCTAACCTTACCTAGCCTAAGGTTTCCTACTTAGCCTACTTAGCCTAGCCACATAGCCTAATTGGCCTACTTAGCCTAGCCTAACCTAGCCTAATTAGCCTACTTAGCTTACTTAACCTAGACTAACCTAGCCTAACATTGCCTACTCTTGCCTAGTTTAACCTAGCCAGCAATAACCTAGTCTAACATAGCTTGTTCTAGCCAATCCTAGCGTAGCCTAACTTATTCTAGCCTATCCTAGCCTAGCCTACTTTAGACTAGCCTAAGCTAGCATATACTTGACTAACCTACGCTTGACTCGCCTAGCCTCACCTAGCTAACCTAGTGTACACTATCCTAGTCTAACCTAACTTACTCTAGTCGATCCTAACCTATCCTAGCCTTGACTCTCCTAACCTAACCTACATTTTCCTATCCTAGCCTAGCCTCGCCTAGCCTATCCTAGCTTAGCCTAACCTAGCCTAGCCTAGCATAGCCAAGCCTAGCCAATCCTAACCTAACATAACCTAACCTACCCTATCTTACCCTACCTTACCCTACCCTACCCTAGACTAACCTAATCTAGCCTAGCTTACCCTTGCCTAGCTTAACCTAGCTTAACCTAACCTAACCCAACCTACCCTACGCTACACTAGCCTATCCTAGCCTAGTGTAACCTAACCTACCCTAGCTTAACCTAACCTAAACTATTGTAATCTAACCAAACCTAGCCTAGCTTACCTTGACCTACTCTAACATAGCCTACTCTAGCCTAGCCTACCTGACCTAGTCTAACCTAGCCTACTCTAACATAACCTACCCTACCCTACCCTACCCTACCCTAGCCTATCCTATCCTAGCGTGGACTATCATAGCATATCCTAGCATATTATAGCCTAGCCTAACGTAGCCTAAATCCTAGCCTAGCGTAACCTAGCGTAACCTATCCTAAGCTAGCCTATACTAACCTAACCTAGCCTAACCTAACCTATCGTGGCCTAGCCTAACCTAACCTACAATAATATAGTCTAACCTTAACTCCAATAATATAGTATAACCTAGCATACTCTAGCCTAACCTAACCTAGTCTCACCTATTCTAGCCTACCTTAGCTTACCCAAGCCTAGCCTTTCCTATCATGGCCTACCGTACCCTAGCCTAGCCTAATCTAACCTAGCCTATCTTAACCTAACCTAACCTAACCTAGCCTAGCTTAACATAACCTACCCTACCATACCCTAGCCTAGCTTAGCCTAGCCTAGCCTAGCCTAACCTATCCTACCCTAACATATCCTATCCTATCTTATCCTACCCTACCCTACCCTACCCTACCCTAGCCTAACCTAACCTAACCTATCCTAACGTAACCTAACCTAGCCTAGCCTAGCCTACCCTAGCCTAGCCTAGCCTACCCTAGCCTAACATAACCTATCCTAGCCTAACATAACCTAGCATATCCTATCCTAGCCTAACCTATCCTACCCTAACATAACCTATCCTATCCTATCCTATACTATCCTACCCTACCCTAGCCTAACCTAACCTAACCTATCCTAACGTAACCTAACCTAGCCTACCCTACCCTAGCCTACCCTACCCTAGCCTAACCTAGCATAGCCTAGCCTAACATAACCTATCCTAGCCTAACATAACCTAGCATATCCTATCTTATCCTATCCTCGCCTAGCCTAGCCTAGCCTAACCTAACCTAGACTTGCCTAGCCTAGCCTAGCATAACCTAGGCTAGCTTATCCTAACCTAACCTAACCTAACCTAACCTAACCTAGCTTAATCTAACCTAGCCTAGACTAGCCTAACCTAACCTAACCTAGCATAGCCTAGCCTAGTCTAACCTAGCCTAACCTATCCTAGCCTAAAGTATAATAAAATTAAATAATATATTAAATATTTCAATTTGAAAATCATTTTAAAAAATAAATTAAACTAAATCATATTGATAAAGAAATAATTCAGAAACAAAATAAATTAAAAACTATTAATAAAAACTAAAATATAAATTTTTTTATCTGAAATAAATTAAATGTGTTGCACACATAAAAGCAGGAACTTCAATAGGTATTCATCTAACCGCAAACCCGAGTTTACGGTGCAATCACTATTTATATACGATTTCCCCGTCGCGCCCCTTTTTTGTAATGGATACAGTGATCAAGTGAAAATATTAAATCAGGTAATATGACAGGCATCATAATACACAGGAATAATATACTCGTGATCCCATCCCCCAAAACCGTACTGGTGTTGAAATCCTTACAACCGAAGGATTCTTTCTCCATTAATTATGTACCCATTATTGTTTGTGTTACCTTTCACAGACCAACCGTCCGGTACCTAATTTGTAATGGGGTTTTAATTTTGGATTACTTCTCTTCGTAATGTGCTTATAGGTTCTATCCCTCAACCCTGTAGATTTTTCTCTTAGTTCTCAGCATGAACTCTCTTCCTAGCAACTCCATCAACAGGTAAATTTCCAAGTAACCTTTTTTGCAATGGTTACTCATTCTACCCCCAATTTTCTGGTTTTCACATTATATTCCTTTGCCCTTGTTAGGTTCTGGAAACTCTGTCAGGTTTGGTCGAGGGTATCACGGCTGTTAGGAGCGCATACACGGGTAAATTGTACCATACTCCCGACAACTTCTTAAGCAATCCTTATTTTAGGGTTTACAGGGTTTCATCATGGAGGACCTCCAATCAGCTTTCAAGTATCTGTCACCTAAATTAAAGTGGTGGACACATAAAAGTCGTTTAAAATAAAGTGTGGACAAAGATCAAACTTTATCCATAATTGATCAATAATCATAAGAGTTCATTATCCATTATCCCATAAATGATCATAATAGTTGACTATCCATAATCCCAAAAATAACCATAGAGTTGATTATCCTTAATCCCATTAAGGATATTTTAATTAATAAGTTGACTAATAATTGTAGACATAAATAACCCTCCTCAAAAACTCACACCACATAAATCTTCAAAATATCAAACTGATTAATAATTTTATATTTGGGCATTGCATTTAACATGTATCTCAAACACTTTTGTTTAAAATTTTAATATCTAAATGCATATGTAGTTGCATTATGAGTTTAGTTTAGCACCAGTAAAAGATTATTTTTATAAATGAATGTACTTAACATGCATATTAAGTAATATAGATTAAAAGATTAGTATGTAAATGCATGATGAGTTTAGTTTAACACTAGTAAAGACTTATTTTTATAAATGAATGTAATTACCTAAATTAAATGAACCTAATTATATAAATTAAATTTATTGCAAATATTGGTAGACATTAATGTATAATAAATATCAAAATATTTATTTCACATTGTTAAAATTTAAAAAACATATAAAATTTAATTTAATTATAATTTTATTTTAAATTATTATTATTAAAAAAAATTAGTATATAAATAAATAAAAGGTATGTAATAGGATTCTTAATAATGCAGATTTGTCTTCTTTTTACCATTGAAATTCTTATCTTTTAAATAAGTTTTTTTACAATACTATAGGCTAATAACTTATCAATTCCAATATCTTATCAATTCCACATACCTAAATGTCCACAAATTTACTTAAATAGAAAATATATATTTTATTTATAATATTTTTTAATTAAGTTGAAAAGAAAAAAGAGAAAAATTACCTTTAAGATAAATCTCAACATTCTTTTTTCACTATTGATAAGAATATTTTGTAAATATTTTGCAAATATTAAATCTCTGTCATCCATATATTAATTATTAATTAATTAAATTAAGTTTCTCAAATTTTTATTCAAAATGAACTGTAACACACAACTACTTACAAACTACATTTTTATCCTATCTGTTTATGCAAATTAACCATTGTAAAAAAACACATAAATAATTTCTATAGCTCGAAGGAAATTATCAAAACGTTATGTTAGCACCCATCATATTTTTCATGTCAAAATACATTGTAATAATTTATATTAAAAATACAGTAGTTCTTTTTGTTTAACAGTAAGGACACACCATGCATTATTCGACATGCCATATTGTTGATATCCAATGTAGCTAACTCATTTCATAAGCCAAGCTAAATGTATGGCCAGGTATGCCTCGATATGATCCACTATGGTAAACGTATTGTACTTGGCTTGGAGATGTTTCTATAATACCTACCTGCATTTTTCGGTGACCACCAACTCTATAGGCTGTACGTAGGGACATTTGGCACTTTTGAGTTGTCCGTCAGCCTAGGCCCGATCTGACGATTGTATTTGGCCATGATAGGGTTAGTGTAACCAACCCGGACCAATACCCCAGCTCATTCTTGGAGTTTTCTTCCCTTTTTTTCCCGGATGAAGCTCTACAGCTATGGAGACCTTACTATGCACAGATATGGTCATCGGCTACCCTTATCTCTAGTTAGTTTTCTCTCTACTGTTATTTGACTCTGAACTTAAATAATTTTTCATCGTTGGTTACTCGTTTGGAAGCTCACTGCAGATTCATATCTTTTGGTCTCGACGGGATTTCGAGGCAGTAAGAGAGATAGGCACTGTGGCGTACGGTGCATTTGGACACACAACACTCCCTTTGGTAAGTCTATTTGCTTTGCATAGAACTGTTCTTAGCTCGTAGGCGTTCAAAGGTGAAATTGTATACCGTTCTTAAGTTTTTGTCTTTTGTTTGTGTTTTGGTAGGTTATGGGACCACCCACTTGTAACGCCAGTAGCCCTCCTCATCTTGGCCATGACTGTTCTAGATTTTTGGTTTAATTCCTTTTACCTCGCTACTTTTAATGTATCTAAGGGTTAGGTTAAGAGCCATTCATGAACTGGGTTTGTTCCTTCAAAAATTTTCATAATGGATGTATTTGTTACAATGGAGTGTGTGTAAATAATATTTCAATATTGTTTATTTGTAATCAGTTTCGCCCAAGGGTATTTTTAGCTCTTCTGGTGACATACATTAGGCTGCCTTTTTTAATATGGTTTTTCTTTTCCCTTGGAACTTCCAAGTCTTCATGATGTAATGCTATGATTTAAATGTGTAAAAATTTTGGGGTGATAATCCATTTTTTTTGGTTTCATATCGAATTAAAGTCCCTTGTCATTACCATTTTAGGTTGGCAGTGTTGTCAGGGTTCCTGTCATCCTGCCAACAACAGTTATTTTTTAATTTACTGTTACATTAATATATGAAACTAGTATAATACCTTGAATTAATGCATGTACCTGTTGGGTTATTACTGTTGTAACTGTAATATTATTCATGAAATTTTGTAAATTGTTATACTCGATTTCTTACGCCATGAAGGTTTTTCAACACACTGGTTTAGTTTAGTTGACTCATAGCTTAATGTTATTTCTGATAAATTTCATGGAATGTATATCATTTATTCATGGCTATTTTCTAAAGAAACATCCGATAGAGAGAACCCTGTACCCCCGGGTTTCCATCTGCCCATGTGGTGTACATAATTTTTCTAAGGTTTGGTATCATACTATTCTAGAATCCCCTTTGAACTTAACTAATGTCTGTCTATAGTTTGATTCATCGCGAACTATATTCTTAGATTAAAGGTTTTATTTTTTTTATACCATCGCTCCTTGGTGGAGCGTCAATGTGATAGGGAGTGTTAATGAGTTTCAAGTGTGATAAGGAGGGAGTAGCAAGGTTATATGCTAGGAAATTCCAATGTATGCTAGAGTGCTAGGACATGTCATGGAGTGATAGTGTGTGCTAGGGAGTGCCAAATCATGCCAAGGAATGGAGGGGATGCTAACACATGACAGATAATGCCAATATAATCTAAGACGTTCTATGCGATATGGGATGTTAAGATGTAAACTCTGTTGCTAATTTATTTTACTCCCACAGTTGGATGTGAGCCTTGTCTTGGTAACTTGCTAAGTTGGATGAGTTGATATTGGACATGAGTAGCATAAGATGAGTTATAGGTAGCTTTTAGGTGAAAAAGGCATATGTTCAATTTCCACGACAGATGAGAATCTGGGTTTTGTCTTAGAATATTTAATGCAAACACACTCAAGTGCCAGAAAACCTCTTCTTTAATGCACAATGAAATCTACACAAATCAAGGAATCAACTAGTGCACATGATAATTTTCCCATTTTCAAACCCTTCTTCATTATATTACAAACTACAATACAACAAGCTAGAGCTCATGTAACATGGATCATGACCCTTTACAATCACACTGAAACAAGGAATACAACTAGGGCTCAATCACCCTTTCCAACACTTTTGGTGGGTCCCATGCATCATTATGGCACTCATGGACCCAAGTATGCCTGCTAGAAGACCCTAAGACATAAGTTGACCTCTTGTGAGGCTTATTATTCCATATATGAGCTGATAGCTTGTTCTGATAGTCACCAAAATTTAGGGTTACTTGCATATTATTTTATGTTTAGGGGCTAATGTAGGCCCATAAGCTAATTCTATCAACTCCTAATCAATGTATAAATAGGAGTTAGTTGGATTCATTTGTATCATCACTTGACTTGGGATCTCCCTATCTTTAGAGAACTTTGAATTTTTCCTTGGAGGACTATTTTGGATGATGGATGCATTTTGATGTATGGATTGGACTATTTTTATCTTCGAGCTTTGTTTTTTTCTTAACTATGCTTCATAGTAATAAATACAATTAAATCAAGTGACCAAATTTTCATTATGAATATTGACCATTGTTAGAAAATCAACATCTTGAATTCAATATGTATGGAGATATTATGGTGAGCATCAAAAGGGTGGATGTGTGTAATTGTATGTGCTATAGAGGTTTACATATCTTGCGAAAACTAGAGAAACTTTCATGAACACAAAGTTACAAAAGTTGGAAACTTTTTTTAATGAAATAAAAAGAAATATACATAGCCTATTGTTGGGGAATAAACTATGATACCTTAAGAACATAATATATCTAGAGAAATGAAGGAAAAATGAAATATTATTATTGGAAGTTCTTATAATATTTCTCAACTAAAAAATTTATATGTCTGGGTAAAGAAGGAAAGGGCTTGGAAAAAAAATAATAGTTGTAACTTTTGACTCGCAACGAAATAGCTTTTATTCAATAAAAAAATTAACTCTTGCAAGTGGTATTTACCTTAAATAATTTATATTCCTTTTGAATTATATTTGGATGTGACATGTTGCTATGCAGGTTAATAAGGAGGAATTCTCATAGCGAATATAAGAATTCCCTTCATACTTCTTTATTACCATATACGTTTACCATCACTCACATTCCCCTTCAGGTAATCGTTTCCTTTCATGTGTATTTCTATACTTTCTACAAGTGTTTTAGATTTTTTATATGATTTTTAGGTTAGCGTATTCATCTTCTAATGTGAAAGAATCCTATGTGGCAATTACATCCATATCTTGTCCTTTTGACATGCCTTTATCTCCTCCAAGAAACCAAACCTAGCTTACCCTACCCTATCTTCGTCTAGCGTGGAATACTCCAGCCTAACCTAGCGTAGTCTACTCTAGGTTATCCTAACTTCTCATGGTGTAGACTAGCCTTCTCTATGCTATCCTAGCATAACCTATCCTAACCAAGCCTACTCTAACCTAGCCTAGCCTAGGCTACTCTAGCATTTCCTACACTGCATAGCTTACTCTATCCTAGCCTAAAATACTCTAGGATACTTAACCTATCCTAGCCTTCTCGATCCTAACCTAGCCTACTATTTCGTAGCCTTGGTGACTCTTTTCTAGCCAAACATGCTCTAGCCTAGCCTAGCCTAGCCTACAGTAGCCTACACTAGACTAGCATAACCTAGCCTACTATAGTCTACCCTAGCCTTCTCTAGTGTAGCCTAGTGTTCTCTAGCCTAGATTTCTCTCAACTTAGGTTAGCCTACTCATGGTTAGCCTAGCCTAGACTACTTTAGGTTAGCCTACTTAGCCTAGTGCAGTCTACTATTACCTAAGCTAGCTTACTCTTTGCTACGATAGCGTACCCTTGCTTAATTGAGCATACTCTAATCTAAACTACCGTACCCCGCTCTATGCTAGTCTAGTTCAGCTTACTCTAGCTTAGCCTACTCTATCCTAAACTACTCTATTCAAAACTACTCTAGTCTAGCCTAATCTTGCATAACCTAGCATAGCCTACTCTAGCCTAACATAGCGTACTCCAGTTGACCCTATCATAGCTTGACCTATTCTACTCTAGCGTAGCCGAGCCTAACCTGGCCTAGCCATACCTACTCTATCCTAGCATAGTCTATCCTAACATTGTCCACTCTAGCCTATTCTACCCTCTAGCTCACCCTATCCTAACCTAGCCTAGTCTACTATATCCTAATCTACTCTATCCTAGCTTAGCCTAACGTAGCCTAGCCATACCTACTCTATCCTAGCCTACTGCATCCTAAAATATTCTAGTCTATACTATTCTAGCCTAGCCTAGCCTAGTGTTGCCTAACCTAGCCTAGCATAACCTAGCCTAGCCTAGCCTAGCCTCGCCTAACCTAGCCTATCATAACCTAGTCAAGCCTAGCCTACAACCACCTAGTGTAACTTATCCTACACTTTCCTAGCCTAGCCTAACCTATCCTATCCTAGCCTAGCTTAACCTAACCTAGCCCACCCTAGCCTAGCCTAACCTAGACTAGCCTAGCCTAGCATCCTATAGACTAGCCTAACATAGCCTTGCCTAGCCTAACCTAACTTGGCCTAACTTAGTCTCACCTAGCCTAACCTAACCTAACCCAATCTAGCCTAACCTAGCCTAACCGAACCTACCCTACCCTGGGATACCCTAGGCTAACCTAGCCTTTCCTAGCCTAGCCTAGTCTACCCTAGCTTAACCTAACCTAGCCTAACCTAACCTTACCTAACCTAGCCTAACCTAGCCTTGCCTAACCTAGCCTAAACTAACCTAACCGAACCTAGCCTAACCTAACCTAACATTAGATAACCTATCCTAACCTAACCTAACATAGGCTAGCCTAACCTAACCTAGGCTAGCCTAGCCTAGCCTGGCCTTGCCTAGGATAGCCTAACCTAACCTTGCCTTGCCTAGCCTAACATAGTTTACCCTAGCCTAGCCTAGCCTAATTTAACTGAACCAAAACAAAACTAACCTAACCTAGCCTAGCCTAACCTAACATAGCCTAACCTAGCCTAACCAAGCCTAACCTATCCTACCCTAGCAGAGCCTAACCTAACCTAGACTAACCTATCCTAGCCTATCCTAGCTTATCCTAGCCCAGCTTATCAAAACCTAACATGGCCCAGCCTATCCAAACATAGCCCAACCTAGCATATCCAAACCTATCCTAGTCCAACGTAGCCTACAGAGCCTAGCCTAACCTAGCATATCCTAACCTAACCAAGCCTAACCTAGCCTAGCATAACCTAGCCTAACTTAGGCTAGCCTAACCTAACCTAACCTAGCATTTCCTAGCCTAGCCTTCCCTAACCTAGCCTAGCATAGCGTAACCTAGCCAAGCCTAGCCTAGCCTAGCCTAGACTAACCTTGCTTAGCATAGCCTTACCTTGCCTAGCATAGACTAGCCTAGATTAATCTAGTATAATTTAACCTAGCCTAGCCTAACCTATCATTGCCTAACCTAGCCTAACCGAACCTAACCTAACCTTCCCTAGCCTAACCTAACCTAGCCTTACCTAGCCTAGCCTATCTTAACTCATCCTAGCCTTACCTAGCCTAGCCTAGCCTAACCTATCCCAGGGTTAGCTAGACCAGCCTTACCTAGCCTATCCTAGACTCACCTAACATAACCTTTCCTAGCCTAACCATACCTATCTTAGCCTAACCTCGCCTAGCCTAACCTAGCCTAACCTAGCATAACCTATCCTAGCCTAACATATCCTTGCCTCCCCTAACCTAACCTACCCAAAATTAACCAAGCCTTGCCTTCTATAACCTCGCCTAGCCTTACATAGCCTAGGCTAGCCCAACCTAGGCTAACCTAGGCTAACCTAGCCTAGCCTAGCATAAGCTAACCTAGTGTAACCCAACCTATCCTAGCATAACCTAACCTAGCCTAACCTAGCCTAGGTTAAACTAGCCTAGCCTATCATAACGTTTGCTAGCCTAACCTTAGCTAGCCTAGCCTAAGCATGCCTAACCTAACCTAGTCTAACCTAAACTAACCTAACGTAGCCTAGCCTATCCCAATGTAGCCTAACCAATTCTAACCTAGCCTAGCCTAATCGAGTCTACCCTAACATATCCTAACCTAGCCTAGCATAACTGAGCCTAACCTAACCTAGCCTAACCTATCCTATCCTAGCCTAGCCTACCCTAGCCTACGCTGGCCTAGCCTACCCTATCCTATCCTAGCCTAGTCTATCCTAGCCCAGCTTATCCAAACCTAGCCCATCCTAGCCTATCCAAACCTAGCCCAGCCTAGCCTACCCAAACCTATCTTACTCCAACATAGCGTATAGACCCTAGCCTAACCTACGCTAGACTAACCTAGCCTAACCTAGCGTAGCATAACCTAGCCTAACCTAACCTAACCTAGCCTTGCCTAGCCCTGGCAACCCACGCCCAGCCACAGCCTGCCTGCTCATCGCCTATCCCTGGCCGCTAGCACAAGCACTTTCTTATCCTAGACTTACCTTGCCTAACCTACACTAACCTAGCTTAACCAAGCATAACTTAACCTAGCCTAGCCTAATATATCATTGCCTAACATAGCTTAACCAAACCTAACCTAACCTTCCCTAGCCTAACCTAACCTAGCATTACCTAGCCTAACCTAGCCTAACGTATCCTAGCCTTACCTATCCTAGCCTAGCCTAACCTAGCGTAGCCTTACCTAGCCTAGCCTTACCTAGCCTATCCTAGACTAACCTAACATAACCTTCCCTAGCCTACGCTAGACTAACCTAACATAACCTTTCCTAGCCTAACCTAACCTAGCATTACCTAGCGTAACGTATCCTAGCCTTACCTATCCTAGCATAGCCTAACCTATCCTAGCCTTACCTAGGCTAGCCTTACCTAGCCTACCCTAGAATAACCTAACATAGCCTTTACTAGCCTAACCATACCTATCCTAGCCTAACCTCACCTAGCCTAACCTATCCTAACCTAACCTAGCCTATCCTAGCCTAACATGTCCTTGCCTAACATGTCCTTGCCTAGCCTAGCCTAACCTACCCAAACTTAACCTGGCGTTGCCTTGGGTAACCTCGCCTTGCCTTGTGAAACCTCACCTTGCCTTGAGTAGCCTATCTTAGCCCAACCTAGGATAATCTAGCCTAGCATAAGCTAACCTGGCCCCCGACGCTGTCAGCACGCCAGTAGCCTGGCCTAACTTGGCCTAGCCTAACCTAGCCTAGCCTAAACTAGCCTAGCCTATCATAACGTTTGTTAGCGTAACCTTTGCTAGCCTAACCTTAGCTAGCCTAACCTAACCTTGCCTAACTTAACCTATTCTGGCCTAACCCAATGTATCCTAGCATAGCATAGCATAGCGTAGCTTAGACTAGCCTACACTACCCCAACCTAGCCTTGCCTAACCTAGTCTAGCCTAACCTAGCCTAACCTACCGTAGACTAACCTACCCTAGCCTCGACTATCCTTGCCTAGAATATCCTAGCCTATCCTATCCTAGCCTACCCTACCCTAGTCTAGACTAGCCTAACCTAACCTGGCAGACACTGCCCTGTCCTGCCTGCCCTGCCTAACCCCTAACCTAAACTGCCCTAGCCTGCGGCGGCCCTGGCCCTGGCGTGAAAGCAGCCAAACCTGGCTCTACCCAGAGCTTGTGCGACCCAACCTGTATTGCTAACCTAGCCTAGCCTAAACTTCAGCATGGCAACCTGCCCCTAGGCCTGATCTACCCCCAGTGGCAGTCTGGCATGGCATGGCATGGCATAGCCCTGGCCCTGGCCTGCCACTACCCCAGCCTGGCCTCGCCCTGGCCCTGGCCCAACCTGGGCTGGCTAACCCCAGCCACAACCCTGGCCCTGGCCCTGACCAATTGAGGGACCTAACCTGCCCCTAGCCTTAACTATCCTGGCCTAGAATATCCTAAGCTGTTCTATCCTATCCTAGCTTAACATAGCCTAGTCTAGACTAGCCTAACCTAACCTAACCTACGCTACCCTACCCTACCCTAACCTAAACTACCCTAACCTAATCCGGCCTAACCTAGCCGAGCCTAACCTAGCCTAACCTAACCTAACCTAACCTAGCCTAACCAAACCTTACGCAGCCTAGCATATCCTACTAACCTAGCCTAACCTAAACTAGCCTAGCTTAACCTACCTGGATGTCGCCTAGCTTAACCTAACCTAGCCCTACCTTACCGAGACAAGCCTAGCCTTGCCTAGCCTGACCTAGTATAGCGTAACTTGACCTAATGTAACCTAGCTTGGCCTAGCCTAGTGTACCCTCACTAAACCTAGCCTAACCCAGTCTAGCCTACCCTATCCTAGGTTATCCTAACCTACATAAACTAACCTAGCCTACATAGCCTAACCTATCCTAACCTTACCTAGCCTAGGGTTTGCTACTTAGCCTACTTAGCCTAGCCACATAGCCTAATTAGCCTACTTAGCCTAGCCTAACCTAGCCTAATTAGCCTACTTAGCCTACTTAACCTAGACTAACCTAGCCTAACGTTGCCTACTATTGCCTAGTTTAACCTAGCCGGAAATAACCTAGTCTAACATAGCTTGCTCTAGCCAATCCTAGCCTAGCCTAACTTATTCTAGCCTATCCTAGCCTACCCTATTTTAGACTAGCCTAAGCTAGCCTATCCTTGACCAACCTACGCTTGACTCGCCTAGCCTCACCTATCTAACCTAGCATACAATATTCTAGTCTAACCTAACTTACTCTAGCCGATCCTAGCCTATCCTAGCCTAGACTCTCCTAACCAAACCCACATTGTCCTAGCCTAGCCTAGCCTCGCCTAGCGTAGCCTAGCCTAGCCTAACCTAACCTAGCCTAGCATATCCAAGCCTAGCCAATCCTAACCTAACATAACCTAACATAATCTAACCTAACCTACCCTATCTTACCCTACCTTACCCTACCCTACCCTAACCTAGCCTAGCCTAGCCTAGCCTAGACTAACCTAATCTAGCCTAGCTTACCCTTGCCTAACTTAACCTAGCTTAACATAACCTAACCCAACCTACCCTACCCTACACTAGCCTATCCTAGCCTGGTGTGGCCCCAGCACAGCCCTGGCTTGCTCTGCTTCTTCCCTGCCTACCCTACCTAGCAAGTGAGCCTATCCTATCCTAGCATGGACTATCATAGCATATCCTAGCCTATTATAGCCTAGCCTAAATCCTAGCCTAGCGTAACCTAGCCTAACCTATCCTAAGCTAGCCTATACTAAGCTAACCTAGCCTAACCTAACCTATCATGGCCTAGCCTAACCTAACCTACAATAATATAGTCTAACCTTAACTTCAATAATATAGTATAACCTAGCATACTCTAGCCTAACCTAACCTAGTCTCACCTATCCGAGCCTACCCTAGCTTACCCTAGCCTAGCCTTTCCTATCATGGCCTACCGTACCCTAGCCTAGCCTAACCTAACATAGCTTATCTTAACCTAACCTAACCTAGCCTAGCCTAGCTTAACATTACCTACCCTACCATACCCTAGCCTAGCCTAACCTAACCTATCCTACCCTAACATAACCTAGCCTATCCTATCCTATCCTATCCTACCCTACCCTAGCCTAACCTAACCTAACCTATCCTAACGTAACCTAACCTAGCCTATCCTACCCTAGCCTAGCCTAGCCTAGACTAACCTAGCCTAGCCTAGCCTAACATAACCTATCCTAGCCTAACATAACCTAGCATATCCTATCCTATCCTATCCTCGCTTAGCCTAGCCTAGCCTAGCCTAACCTAACCTAGACTTGCCTAGCCTAGCCTAGCATAACCTAGGCTAGCTTATCCTACTAACCTAACCTAACCTAACATAACCTAATCTAACCTAGCTTAATCTAACCTAGCCTAGACTAGCCTAACCTAACCTAACCCAGCATAGCCTAGCCTAACCTAGCCTAACCTAACCTACTTAACATAACCTAGGCTAGCCTATCCTAACATAACCTAACCTAACCTTCCCTAGCCTAAGATAAGATAACCTACTCTAACCGAACCCAACCTACCCTAACCTAGCCTAGTTAGACTACTCCCAAAATATATATTCAAAAGAAATCTTAACTTTTATAGTACAATTTAATTTTATCATATATATTATCACTTTATATTATATAAATTTAAACAATTTTTCTTTATGCATTCAAGTTATTTTAATTAAAAAAATATACCTTTGATAAAGTATAATAAAATTAAATAATATATTAAATATTTCAATTTGAAAATCATTTTAAAAAATATATTAAACTAAATCATATTGATAAAGAAATAATTCAAAAACAAAATAAATTAAAAACTATTAATAAAAAATAAAATATAAACATTTTTATCTGAAATAAATTAAATGTGTTGCACACATAAAAGTAGGAACTTCAATAGGTATTCATCTAACCGCAAACCTGAGTTTACCGTGCAATCACTATTTATATACGATTTCCCCGTCGCGCCTGTTTTTGTAATTGATACAGTGCTCAAGTGAAAATATTAAATCAGGTCATATGACAGGCAGCATAATACACAGGAATAATATACTCGTGATCCCATCCCCCAAAACCGTATTGGTGTTGAAATCCTTACAACCGAAGGATTGTTTCTCCATTGATTATGTACCCATTATTGTTTGCGTTACCTTTCACAGACCAACCGTCTAGTACCTAATTTGTAATGGGTTTTTAATTTTGGATTACTTCTCTTCATAATGTGCTTATAGGTTCTATCCCTCAACCCTGTAGATTTTTCTCTTAGTTCTCAACATGAACTCCCTTCCTAGCAACTCCATCGAGAGGTAAATTTCCCGTCAAGGTAAGTACCCTTTTTTGCAATGGTTACTCATTCTACCCCCAATTTTCTGGTTTCACATTATATTCCTTTGCCCTTGTTAGGTTCTGGAAACTCTGTCAGGTTTGGTCGAGGGTATCACGGCTGTTAGGAGCACATACACCGTTAATTAGCCAGGGTAAATTGTACCATACTCCCGACAACTTCTTAAGCGATCCTTATTTTAGGGTTTACAGGGTTTCATCATGGAGGACCTCCAATCAGCTTTCAAGTATCTATCACCTAAATTAAAGTGGTGGACACATAAAAGTCGTTTAAAATATTCAGGAGGCGGCAGAGCTTTACATTCAATAAAAATTGTTGACGCACTAGATAATAGGACCATACCTGGAACTGGAATTGGAATTGGGATTTGATTTCATTTCTTCATCTAACATTAGAAGCACCCTCAAATGACCTGTATCATTCATTTATTTTTCAGCAATATTAGTGACCTTTTCGCTACCCAATAATTTACAATTAAAAAGAAACAAGCCAACGGAATACAGAGCGATGAGATTAAACGGAATTCCATGTGATTACCATGCTGAAGAAAGATGATCATTGATCTGCATGAGCCCGAAAACTCTTTGGGGTTCAGAAATCCTCATACAATTGAAAGAGAATCATAAGATCTACAGGATGCCCTTCGCTTTAAAGATTTAACTGCGGGCTATGGGGCTAATATCAATATCTTCCATGAATTCAAACAAAAGTATAAGATAAAGAAAATTCATTACAAATTTCAGTCATTTGACGTCTATCTTGCTGATAATAGAGATATAATGGATGAATATACATCACCCCAAAATTACTGCCACGGGACGGTAATCTTGAACTAGGGTTCATTCTCTTCCCTATGTCAAACTGAAAATTCTCTTGCAGAGGCATCCGACCCTTGTCTTGCAGAGGCACTACCGCCCTCATCGAAGGTCTAGTATGAACAGAAAACCGTTCTTCAATACTCTGATCACTTGCTTTCTATCAAAATCGTAATGACACCGCTATCTAGTCGGAGACCTTCACCATGAAATTCCTTTCCAGAAGAATGTTCTAAGGCTTGACATCCAGATGAATAATGTAAGCCAGGCCCAATACGATATTGATTTCTTTGTAGAGTATTTCCTCGCCATCACTTCAGACATACTGTTCATAGCTCCACTTGAAAGTTACGTAAAGTTCGACTTAGCTAAGAAATAAAAATCTTCTTTGAACAAACCTGTGCCACTTTGTAAATGCTTGCCATGCTTTGAGGTCTTCGGATTCTTGATCATGTCAGTACTTTGCCCTTTGATGAAAATAAAATTTCTCTCGTTTGAAAGTCTCTCACTGTCTCAGACTGAAAAGACACTTGAAGAACATATAAAACTCTAATTTAAATTTTTTTAGCAAATAAAAATATTTCAATAAATATTTGAAATATTATAATCATTAATATGTATAATATATTATATGTAATTTCATTTATTATATATATATATATATATGAAATATTTTTAACTGTTATTTAGTTTAGTTTTAATTTCATATATATTGTATTCTATTTCTATTTTATTTATATAATTATGTAATATTGTCAAGTATATATGTATAATTTTGTTTTAGTATTATATGTGTGTGCGTGTTTTTTTTAGGTAAGAGTTAAAAGTCAAGATTTCATAATAGAAGAATTAGTTAATGCATATTGGGACTTTATATTAATTCAATTTTTTTTATTAGTAATATTTTTTTTTTATTTTACAAAATTTAAATTTTTATAATGGTAAAGTAATTTTAATACATGAATCATGAAAATTTTGGATAAAAATTGTACAATTGTAGTGGATAATCATACCAGTCTACTTTATTGTTGAAAAATTATAAATATAAATAAATATATATATATATATATATATATATATATATACAAAGCCTTCAAATTATTACTATAAATGTTGGAGATATATTTATCCACAAAACATAGAAAATATTATAAAATCAATCAATTATGATGATTATCTATTAATTTATTAATAAAAATAACTATTATGTAACACCCCTAGTTTATGTTTTTCTTTCAAAGCTAGACATTGAACTTTAATCCTAAGGGGAGTGGACCCCAAAGGACAAAGTATTTTGTGGATGTAATTAAATATTTAATTTTGAAAAATAAATAAAATAATTTTGTGCAGATGGACCAAAATGAGAATTATGAGATCACTTTCTAAATCCATGAGGATGGAAAGAGGCAAATATTTCCCCAAAAATATTTCAAAAATCCTCGAAAGAATTTATTTCCAAATTAGATTTTGAGGAAAATCTAGTTTCCCCAATGATGTGGAGAGTAGTTGGGAAGAGGTAAAAAGCTGGGAAAAGCAGAAAGAAGCTTTAAAAATTCCTAAATAAGGGACGCCTAGGCCAACAGGAAGAAAAGCATCCTGTAATTCTAGACGCAGAATTAGAAACAGGCTTTGGGGAACAAAAGCTTAAATAAGCTATTCCTGAACAGATTAGAGGTTGGTCTGTTCTAGGAGATGATCTCATCTCAGGGGTGAGTTCTAGGAGACAAAAGAAATCTAAGGTTGGGAGGTTGTTCAATTACGAGAATGGTATGTCTCTAAACTACAGGGTCTTTAGTAATTATTTCTGTACAAATTTTTTACATAATTGATTGAATAAGATGTTGGATTTGTCATTTCCTACATTTAACAAAATTGCATAGAAGGAATTAACCCTCTTAATTCTGTAGATTTGTAGAAATAGAAAACTGTAGAGGAGAATCTAGCAGAGTCTCTACACCAGTGTTGGTTTAGATCTGAGGATACATGTTACTCCACAGATAAAATTTGTGATTTAACTTTAATCTGCTTCTGATTTAATAGAATGATTCTGATATTTATATAAGAGAAAGCAGCATGAGATTCCTGTACAAGTATCTAAATTGTAACTACATAAACTGAAATCTGAGATGTATAGGGATGATTGATAACATCTGATATCCTGTGGTAAATATACCATCTATACACAAGTAGAAGTAACAGAGAAATTTCTTCCTGCATGTACTAGTCTCTTTCTATAAAATAATGAAGGACATAGTAGTTAGTGAAGAAAATAGCCAAGAGAGTAGGCTATTTATGGATTAATAAAATCAAAGTTCTATTGGAACCATGTATGTACACACAGCTTATTTAACATAAGGCTGCCAACTAGAATTTAACATGAAAATATAAACTGTTATATGAAGTTGAGACTACCAATTTAAAAGAAAGATGAATGACAATGGCCTTTACATGAATTGGGGTTGATTATAAATTAATTTACAACTCATATAAGTAATAGTTAGAAATTATTGAAGGATGATAACAAAAGGAAACATCTACTTACAGTAATAACATCATAAAGTGAGACAGAAATACAAGATAATAAATGTAAACAGAACCCTCCTATGTTCGAGTAACAGAAAAGAAAATAGTGAGAATATATTTTAACCCATGCTATTATTATGGAACAAGTACCTTGTAGAAATAAACACCAGAGGAAAAAATTAACTGTATCACATCAACCATGGAAAGTCGAAAATAAACAGAGTGTTAACTCAGTATTTCAGTTATTATTTCTATGTCTAATATGACATGCCTCTGAAAATTAAAATCATTACATCTACAAGGGAACCGCAAAAAGGGGAATCATCAAAATTATATCCTGTGTAGTTATGGTAGAAACCACAGTGGAAATGGGCGAACGAGTGCAGAAATAGAAGAATTAAACTTAGCGCTGGAGTAAATAAAAACTTAAGACTCGTAGTCAACATTAAATGAGAAAGATTGTGTATGAAATTAGGAAAGTCCGAATCGACAATGTCCCTTAGAATTCTTTCCAATAATACAAATTAAACATTAAAGCTGTTAAATGTCAATGTTCATGTACAGTGATCCGGGACAAATTTGGAATAAAATTTCTACACAAAAGTGCCGAGAGGGTTTGAATCTCCAGAAGGAGAAGTCATTATCGAAATCGAGCCAGCAGGACATTCATCCTGCATATTTTAAATGAAAGTCGGAGGTCAGAGTATAAACCTACCCATACCACCGAAGAGAGATTTCACGAAGTGGTGCGACGAGAAGTACTTGCATTCACATAAATTTAATGGGATTACAAGGGAAAAAATAACCAAAAATATATACAAGAGTATCATCAACCCCTACGCAACTAAAATCGAGGAAGAAACGGAGTTAATCGAGAGAAGGGAAAGGATTCGATACCTTGTTGAGGCTGGGAGTTGGTCACCGAATACCTTCCTGTGAAGAATAACACAGTCAGAATGACAAAAAAATTAAACTCGTCGAGCAAATGAACGAGTCAAGCGATACACCTGTGAGCACGAATTTAGGAGATTTTGTAAATATTCCCAAAGATAGCCGAAGGACGCATTACCCTTTCGAATCTCAAATGAGGAAGCACCGTTGCCAATGTTTGGGTGCGACAAAATCGAACCCAATGACAGCCTTCTTCAGTAGGCCTGTAAGGAATCGATTTCTTAGATGGAATCCATATTCTTGAATCATAGGAACCAAAGAAAAAAAAAAACAACGTATATCATTGGCCGTGGGCGTAAACCAGGTAACAAGATTCTCCCAACACAAATAGTGATACAACGCAAACTAGAGAGAGATAAGCCTCGATAGGCTGCAAGTCGACTATTAAGACTTGAAAAAAAAAAAATGAAGACAATGGACTTCAGATATAACCAGAATAAAACTCTGATATCGAATTAAACCGACTGAAATAAAACGAATAGGAATAGCGCTGCGAAATCGTTTACTAAGCGATGGATTGCCTGAAATCTTGAGTCGGCGCGATTTTGGAGACATTCCTATGTTGAGGCCAAGGTCCCCACCTCTCTATCTCTGCGTGAGAACACCCTGCGGAAAAAACCAAATGAGACGCAGAAGGTTTTCGCTAAGAGGAACCATGGGTATTAATCACAACCTGAAACCCCAAGTATTGAATGAGAATCACGGTAAATTAGGGTTGCTGAGCTCGAGGGTGGGAAATTCTGGAAGCCCGAGAAGAAAATCGACAGCGTTCCAAAATCATTTAATTACCAGGTACAAAATTTATTGACCTCGAGCAGAGATCAACCCTCGCTTTGATGACTAGAAGCAAAACAAATCGATACGTACACTGGGTACCAGAACAGAATGAAATATAAATACGCATGTCTTATCCCAGGGTACGAGTAACCAGCTCATCATGCAAATATGATTGTGAAAAATTAAATAGCCAAGCAATATGATATATGGTAGCCAGGGAACGTAAGGCACGATAACAATCAACCAACACATCAATCCATACCATCGTACATACGTTCTACCCAAAGCGAAATCTCTTTAATAATGGTGTATCATACCTTCATTAGTTCATGAGCTGAGGAGAGAAATAAAATAGTATTTCAACTATGTCATAGTTGGTATCAAGATTTTATGAGAGACTTGAGAGGTTAAGTTAATATACTAAAGTCACCAAATCATGTGCTCTCCACGAAGAAGGAAAAGAGATATCCATTCATTATAGTAAGTCCGAAGTTATATACTACCCTTTTTTCTTATGTTAACTACAATTACATTGTAATTATGTGGGGTCGAGACAAATATGAAATGGATCGATTTATACATAGCTAAATAAAAGTCCGAGTAGGTGTTGAGTTAACAACCAGGTGAAGTATTAACAAGAAAAAGGGATTCATGTTAGAGTTTTAAATTATATATATATGAAATATATGTATAGATCATGAGGAAGAGGTATATCCTTACTTATAGATAAAGAGTTAGACTATTGTGGAAATTCCTGTATTGGGTAAGGCCTATGATATTGTAGAAGAGACAATGCTAGTCAGGGAGCAAATGAGACAATCAAGCGAATTTCCATGACAAGGTAAGCAGAAATTGGGGCGCGGGGAGAGATGTTAGGAGAGATGTTACACTATAACTATGGATAATTAATAAATTAATCCATAATCATTTTCGCAGATTGATTTTATATTCACATAGTATTAACTAATGTTATTGTAAGGAAATCAAATATTATATAATGAAAAAAGTTTGGACAAAGATCAAACTTTATCCATAATTGATCAATAATCATAAGAGTTCATTATCCATTATCCGATCAATGATCATAATAGTTGATTATCCATAATCCCAACAATAACCATATAGTTGATTATCCTAAATCCCATTAAGTATTATTTAATTAATAAGTTGACTAATAATTGTAGACATAAAAATGGATACTGTGGAGATGTCGAATAACCCTCCTCAAAAACTCACACCACATAAATCTTCAAAATATCAAACTGATTAATAATTTTATATTTGGGTATTGCATTTATGTATCTCAAACACTAAATTTAAAATTTTAATATACAATGCATATGTTAGCGCATTATGAGTTTAGTTTACTTTTGATAAAAGATTATTTTATAAATAGATCTTACTACTTAACATGCATATTAAGTAATATAGATTAAAAGATTAGTATGTAAATGCATGATGAGTTTAGTTTAACACTAGTAAAGACTTATTTTTATAAATGAATGTAATTATCTAAATTAAATGAACCTAATTATATAAATTAAATTTATTGCAAATATTGATCGACATTAATGTATAATAAATATCAAAATATTTATTTCACATTGTTAAAATTTAAAAAACATATAAAATTTAATTAAATTATAATTTTATTTTAAATTATTATTATTAAAAAAAATTAGTATACAAATAGATAAAAGGTATGTAATAGGATTCTTAATAATGGAGATTTGTATTCTTTTTACCATGGAAATTCTTATCTTTTAAATGAGTTTTTTTACAATACTATAGGCTAATAACTTATCAATTCCACATACCTAAATGTCCACAACTTTACTTAAATAGAAAATATATATTTTATTTATAATATTTTTTAATTAAGTCGAAAAGAAAAAAGAGAAAAATTACCTTTAAGATAAATCTCAACATTCTTTTTTCACTATTGATTAAAATATTTTGTAAATATTTTGCAAATATCAAATCTCTATCATCGATATATTAATTATTAATTAATTAAATTAAGTTTCTCAAATTTTTATTCAAAATGAACTGTAACACAACTCCTTACAAACTACATTTTTATCCTATCTCTTTATGCAAATTAACCATTGTTAAAAAACACATAAATAATTGCTATATTTGAAGGAAATTATCAAAATGTTATGTTAGCACTTCTAGCATATAGATCATAGTTTATCATGTCAAAATACATTGTAATAATTTATATTAAAAATATAGTAGTTGTTTTTGTTTTACTTGATAATATTTTACCATGCATTATTCGACATGCCATATTGTTGATATCCAATGTAGCTAACTCATTTCATAAGCCAAGCTAAATGTATGGCTAGGTATGCCTCGATATGATCCACTATCGTAAATGTATTGTACTCGGCTTGGAGATGTTTCTAGAATACCTAGCTACAGTTCTCGGTGACCACCAACCCTATAGGCTGCACGTAGGGACATTTGGCACTTTTGAGTTGTCGATCTACCTAGGCCCGATCTGACGATTATATTTGGCCATGATAGGGTTAGTGTAACCAACCCGGACCAATACCCCAGCTCCTTCTTGGAGTTGTCTTCCCTTTATTGCCCGGATGAAGCTCTGTAGCTATGGAGACCTTACTATGCACAGATATGGTCATCGACTACCCTTATCTCTAGTTAGTTTTCTCTCTACTGGTATTTGACTCTGAACCTAAATAATTTTTCATCCTTGGTTACTCATTTGGGAGCTCACTGCCGATTCATATCTTTTGGTCTTGACGGGATTTCGAGGCACTGAGAGAGATAGGCACTATGGCATACAGTGCATTTGGACCCACAACACTCTGTCTGGTAAGTCTATTTGCTTTGCATAGAATTTTTCTTAACTCGTAGGTGTTCAAAGGTGAAATTGTATACCGTTCTTAAGTTTTTGTCTTTTGTTTGTGTTTTGGTAGGTTATGGGACCACCCACTCATAACGCCACTAGCCCTCCTCATCTTGGCCATGACTGTTCTAGATTTTTGGTTTAATTCCTTTTACCTCGCTACTTGTAATGTATCTAAGGGTTAGGTTAAAAGACATTCATGAACCAGGTTTGTTCCTTCAAACATTTTCATAATGGATGTATTTGTTACAATGGAGTTGTTGGGAAAAATACTGAGAGGGGGGGTGAATCAGTATTTACTGCATAATCAAATCTTTTACTTTTTCATTCCTTAAAACCCATACGCTCCTTTCCTTCAGTAAACTAGCGTATATACGCGGATCCCCTTTATTAAACTAGCGTATACACAGAGATCTAGATATGTCATTAAATCTTCACTTCTATTAATCCATCATTCATTCATCAGATGTTCAATAAACTGTAAACATGTGCAGTAAGAACAGAATAAACCATCACACAAAGCATCACACATGAACACCAGGATTTTTAGGTGGAAACCCAAATCGGGAGAAAACCACCGCTGCAGTTGCTCAGCCTTCAATAATTTATTATAGAGAAAACATCTTACAACATATGTGCTGGTGCAGACTTGACCAGCACGCAGGCACCCACCTGCGCTCGTTTACCAGCCTCTCCTGGAAGGGAGCTCCAACCCCCTGACTCGTTTACCAGCCTCTCCTCGAAGGGAGCTACGACCCCCCGATCTCGTTTACCAGCCTCACCTGGAAGGGAGCTACAACCCCCTGACTGAAGGCTACAACCCTCAGCACCACCTTGGACCACGTTTCATCAATTTTCACACTGGATCCAACAACTTCAATAGAACAACACTTGCAGGCCGCATTTCATCATATTTACAAACTGGACCCTTTCCATACTTTTAAGCACAAACATACATCACCAACAGATACTTATCAACACAGATCAGATAGCAGAAACACAGCAGAACAGATCAGATATTTCATACCCCTTGCTTCAGCAAACCTTAGTTTGAATACGCGCTTTCTCTTTACTGATGTCGCGTATATACGCGCTTCCGTCCACACAAACAAGCGTATACCTCAGTGTATATTTTATTGCGCATACGCGCTTTTACTTCAGAGAAGCTGCGTATATACGCGCTTCCTCCGCGGCGAAGTAGCGTATAGATCTTCAATCATTGCAGAGCAGCATACTTCATCAGATCAAACATTCAGTTCAGATTTACCCTTTTTCTTCAGACAGATGTTCGCCTTGATGTTCGCCTCATCACAGATCTAGGCCTTCGATAAGCAGATCTAGCAGATACAAGTGCATTTCAGATCTAGATTCCCTTCTTCATCATTGGTGCATCATACCTTCATATTTGTCTTCAAGTGTAACCCTTTCCATTCAGATCTACTTCAGAGAGAAGTATTCATTCAAGCTCAGACATCTTGCACCCACACTCATGATTTGCATAATGAATTTCATCTCTTTATATAGGTTTATCATTTTTCAATACCATGAGCCCCTTTTTCAATACCATGGGCCAAAACAATACCATGAGCCCAAAACTACCTGGACGGGGTCAATTAGGCGGATCATTACCCAATACCATGGGTCAATACCATGGTGGTTACCCTTGGTTTTGCACTTTTTGAGCGCTTTAGCCCATACGCGACTTGGCACGTTCTTTTCCGTGTGCATACGCGACTTCCCCTAGGCCAATCCGCGTATACCAAGAGACATACTCTTTTTCATCATACTTTGAGTACATTCTGAAATCCTTTCTTCATAGCCTTCTGTACACACTGTAGAAACATCATATTTTCTTCATCAGGAAAACATTCTCTTAAGCACAACTTCATCAAGTAAGTTTTCATCATCTTCATCAAGTGGGTTGCCTTTCAAGGACAACACTCAACAACATATCACATCAGATTTACATCATTTACCAAGTCCATTAAGTCAAGCATAACTTCATCAGGTGGATTGCCATCAAGGACAACACATGTCAACAGTCGCATGTCTTCATCTTCATTCAGTGGGTTGCCATCAAGGACAACACTCTGCATCATATTTCCAACAATCTCCCCCTTTGGACTTGATGGCAACCACGATGGTGTTTGGTTACCACAGCAGATAGATATCATGTCATTCTCCCAAATATGTCACATCATTATCTTCTCTTTATTCAAACACCATGTCACTCTCCCCCTTTGACATCAAGGGCAAAGGGCGGATCAAAAACCAACACTCTCCCCCTTTCCTCTTGTGGAAGAAACATTCTGTAGATCTGATATATGCTGAAGTGGCCAAGCTCCCCCTGAGTACATGCTGAATCTTCAAACATATTTTTCAATAAAGTATATGACTCTTCCTATCACCAAAGACTCATACTTACATCAAGTATCCAACCAAGTGGATTTACATATGAGACTCAAGTACCCAACCAAGTGGGTTTACACAAAGTGACTCAGCTACCCAACCAAGTGGGTTTACAAATTTGACAAGTTCATACATGACTGAATATTACAGATTTTACATCAAGGGTCTCAACATGACCTTTTCATCAAAAATACAAATATGACTTTTCATGACCAATACCAAGAAGACCTCAAGAGAGATCTTATAACAGAACCAACATAATGCCAACAATGCATTATACTCAGCAACGCTAATGCTCCCCCTGAATCTGTGCAACCAAGCAATCTTTCCAAAAGACTAAGGCTCCCCCTTAGTTTGTGCATCCTGAAAACTTCCACCAACAAATCATCAAGGCATATTCATCAAAACATTAGAAACAGAATTATGAGAACTGGAACACCACCAGAGATACCAAACAGTATCAGAGATACCAAACAGCACTGCAGCTGTGCTGAAGAATGCTGAACCAACCAAAAAATTGTCAGCAACCAAACATACGCGGTTTTATGTGCAGGAACTCGCGTACATACGCGACTGTGTTTCAAGAAACCCGCGTATCCCAAGACATCTTCTAAATTTCAACCAGATCTGATTCTCTGTGAGGCAAAGACAGTGTTCATCTTCTTTCTGAGACATTTGAATGCTTCCCTGGACTACAGATAGATAGAATGATGTAGTTGTGTCTTCAAGCGTCATCCAACGGTTGTAGCATCAGTAAAATAGTAACCAAGCCTTCAGATTCTTTGCAGCATCAATACAATCTTTCCAAGAGAGATTCTCATATCAGAACAACATCTTCACATAGGTGTCAAGCAATCATCCATGTGGTCCATCATCACCATGATCTTCAAGATTTAACATGAAGTAAAAAGATATCTCAACCATAGTAACACACTCTGCATGATTTATTTCTGAATCAAATGACATCCAACTCATCCATGTGTGAGTACAAAGGATACTTATCAGCAACGAGGGCTCAAAAACTCATCATAATAAATCGTGTACCAATTCATCATCATTTGAGCATGAGTATCACAAAAACCAAAGAACAAGCAGTCATATTGCCAACAATGCAATCATTAGTATTCAACCTGCTACTCCCCTTAAACCATTGCTCTTCTTTTAACTTGTGTAATCTGAAACATCTTCAACATCAAATCATCAGCAACAATCTCTGCATGAACTGTCCTTATCTCTGAGTTATAAGTCTTTCACTTCAGCAACAAATACTCTTCATTCAACAAGAAAACAAGACACATCCATAATCTTCAACGTAAGACATTAAGCATCATATCATCATTTAGAACTGAGAAATTAATCTGTTTCTGAGTCAATAACACCGTTATTAACAGTCAGACTGATGCTCCCCCTGAGCCTCTGCTCCAGATCTTCAGCTATCAGATAAATTCTCTCATCATCAATGCATACGCGACTGTGTCTGCTGGAACTCGCATGTATACGCGCCTTTAGTTAATGTAACCCGCGTATGGAAAGTGAAGCATAAGAAAATTTCATCTTCCTTCATTTCCTCCTGAGCTTGTACCTCCTGTACCTGTCCTTTTCACATCAGATGCGCTGTCAGAAGTAAACATAACCAGAATAAACAAATCAATCATGAGAGTCATCATGCATTGCTCCCCCTGTGACGATACATTACTAAATCTCATAATGTATCCCCCATCATTCCTGCAGTCAAATAAGAAAAGTCAGCTTCAGAAGCGGATGACTGCAGTAGGGTCAGAATTCCCTACGTTTCTGATCGGTCCTTCATCTTGAATTGAGTGTTTTCTTCAAGAAAATCATTGTCTTCTAGAGCATCCACAAAAACATCCTTTTCTTCTCTAGATTGTTTCTTATTCCATCCCTCCATCTTCTTCCAGATTTGTTTTCTATTTGTGTGTTGAAATTTCTCATATCTGTTCAACCTGCATGCCTTTCTTATATGTCCATCCTTGTTACAAGAATAACATCTCATGTGTCCAGAAAAATAAGCATAAGAATCATAATGAGTATTTCTATTCTTCCTCCTTTTACAACCAGCTGCTTTATGTCCATACATGTTACATGAGAAACAATATCCCCTGAAGAAAACAGAGTACCTTTCTATGTAGGATTTGTTTGTTTGTGGCTAAAATGATCTGCTCCTGCAATTTGCTGCAACATGCCCATAATTATGACATTTAAAACATTCATCGTTTTTGAAAGAATTCCTTTGAGAATTCATGATTGTTGGTTGATCTTTTGACTCTTTCAACACTTCAGGTTTTGCATTGACATCCTCTGAATTTTTGGCACTTCCTTGTGAGCTAGATTCTCCTTTAACAGTTTCATGGAAACCAAGACCATGTTTGATAGTAGGAGACCTTTGATTACTCAGAATATTGTCCAAAACATTAGTACTATCATGAAACCTCAAAAGTTTAATCTTTTCTTCTAATTTACCTTTGAGAATGTTTACCTCAACCTCCAAGGCTTGACATTGCTTTGTCATGCTTTCTTCTTTTCTTCTTCCATCTTCAACTTGATCCTTCAGATTTAGAATCTCTTCTTTCAACCAATCTTCATTTCCTTCACATGTTTGTTGCGGCTCTTCATTCTTCTTATTTGATTTTTCCAGATCTTCTTTGAGAGAGATGATTTCTGCTTCAAGGCCTTCCTTTTCAAATGATTGTAGAGGTTCCTTATTTTTCTTACTTGATGCTTCTAAATCTTCCTCAAGACAAATGATTGCAGCTTCAAGTCCTTCATTCTTCTTGCTTGATTTTTCAAGATCTGCTTCTAGATCTTTAATTCGATTGGATGCATAAGTATGAAACCTTTGATACTTGTCCACCTGTCCATTCAACATTTCTACTTGATATTTCATTTGTGAGATCATCTCTTTGTAGATAGTTTCTTGATTATTATATGAACTTTGCAGTTCTTCAACTTTAATCTTGAGAGCTTCTTCTAGATCCACAACTTTACTTTCACTATCTTTACTATTGTTTGCACAAAGAAGAGTATTACACGTGGCCTTCTCCTTTTTCTTCTTTGTCATGAGTGCTTGTAGATCTTCGTCGGAATCTGTTTCATCTTCTTCAATTTTTGCTATACATGATTTCTGAGGTATCTCCTTTCCTTGAGTAACCTTCTTCTTTTTCTTCTTAGCCATGAGCACTTTCAGATCTTGGTCAGAATCTTCTTCATCTTCACTGGACACTTCATCATCATCTTCTTTTGCATAATAACTCTTTCTCTTCTCAAATTGTTTCCCTTTACCATGCTTTTCTCTATAAGGACATTTAGCAGCATAATGACCAACTTTTCCACACTAAAAACATTTGAAGGGAAGCTTACCTTTGAATCTTCCAGTACCTAGTTGGAGCTTTCTCACGAAATTCGCTTCTTCTTCATCGGATATATAGCTGGATTCTTTGACAACTTCCTTTTCCTTTCCTTTTGTAGATGCCTTAAAAGCATCTTCTCTTACTTGAGAAGGGCCTCCTTGTCTCATTTCAAAAGCAGTCAGAGTACCATGTAATTGAACAATAGTAAGAGTTTGCAAATCTTGCCTTTCTTCAATAGCCGAAACTTTAGAGTCAAATTTTGAAGTCAATGATCTTAAGACCTTTTCCACCAGAGTAGTATCAGTTATGGTTTCACCCAAATTTCTCATTCTATTTACAATATCATCCAGACGAAGAAAGAAACTGGAAACACTCTCATCACTATGCATCTTCAAATTTTCATATTCAATTCTAAGAGTTTGGAGTTTTGCACTTTTTACCTTTGTGTCTCCTTCATAGCTTAGAATGATTTTTTCCCATATGTCTTTTGCCGAATGTAGCTGCATCACTTTAGCAAATTCTGATTCAGACATGCTTCCCAATAAGACATTCACTGCTTTGGCATTGATTTCATACTTCTTTCTTTCAGCTGCATCAGTAGGAATACTTGCCGGGTATTGATAACCTTCTTCCACGATTGCCCATACATCCGCACCAAGACTTTGCAGATATGCTTTTGTTCGTACCTTCCAGAATATCAGATTGCTTCCATTGAATAGAGGTGGCTTTATAGACATTACTCCTTCTTGACTTCCCATTGCGACGGATCTCCTTCAAGCGATCAAGCTTCTGCAGAAGGACCACGCTCCGATACCAATTGTTGGGAAAAATACTGAGAGGGGGGGGTGAATCAGTATTTAGGGCAAACTGAAACTTTTTACTTTTTCATTCCTTAAAACCCATACGCTACTTTCCTTCAGTAAACTAGCGTATATACGCGGATCCCCTTTATGAAACTAGCGTATACACAGAGATCTAGATCTGTCATTAAATCTTCACTTATATTAATCCATCATTCATTCATCAGATGTTCAATAAACAGTAAACAGGTGCAGTAAGAACAGAATAAACCATCACACAAAGCATCACACATGAACACCAGGATTTTTAGGTGGAAACCCAAATCGGGAGAAAACCACCGCTGCAGTTGCTCAGCCTTCAATATTTTTTTATAGAGAAAACATCTTACAACATATGTGCTGGCGCAGACTTGACCAGCACGCAGGCACCCACCTGCGCTCGTTTACCAGCCTCTCCTGGAAGGGAGCTACGACCCCCTGACTCGTTTACCAGCCTCTCCTGGAAGGGAGCTACGACCCCCCGATCTCGTTTACCAGCCTCACCTGGAAGGGAGCTACAACCCCCTGACTGAAGGCTACAACCTTCAGCACCACCTTGGACCACGTTTCATCAATTTTCACATTGGATCCAACAACTTCAATAGAACACCACTTGCAGGCCACATTTCATCATATTTTCATACTGGACCCTTTCCATACTTTTAAGCACAAACATACATCACCAAAAGATACTTATCAACACAGATCAGATAGCAGAAACACAGCAGAACAGATCAGATATTTCATACCCCTTGCTTCAGCAAACCCTAGTTTGCATACGCGCTTTCCCTTCACTGATGTCGCGTATATACGCGCTTCCGTCCACACAAACAAGCGTATACCTCAGTGTATATTTTATTGCGCATACGCGCTTTTACTTCAGAGAAGCTGCGTATATACGCGCTTCCTCCGCGGCGAAGTAGCGTATAGATCTTCAATCATTGCAGAGCAGCATACTTCATCAGATCAAACATTCAGTTCAGATTTACCCTTTTTCTTCAGACAGATGTTCGCCTTGATGTTCGCCTCATCACAGATCTAGGCCTTCCATAAGCAGATCTAGCAGATACAAGTGCATTTCAGATCTAGATCCCCTTCTTCATCATTGGTGCATCATACCTTCAGATTTTTCTTCAAGTGTAACCCTTTCCATTCAGATCTACTTCAGAGAGAAGTATTCATTCAAGCTCAGACATCTTGCACCCACACTCATAATTTGCACAATGAATTTCTTCTCCTTATATAGGTTTATCCTTTTTCAATACCATGGGCCAAAACAATACCACAAGCCCAAAACTACCTGGACGGGGTCAATTAGGCGGATCATTACCCAATACAATGGGTCAATACCATGGTGGTTACCATTGGTTTTGTACTTTTTGAGCGCTTTAGCCCATACGCGACTTGGCACGTTCTTGTCCGCGTGCATACGCGACTTCCCCTAGGAATATCCGCGTATACAAAGAGACATACTCTTTTCATCATGCTTTGAGCACATTCTGAATTCTTTTCTTCATTGCCTTCTGTACACACTGTAGATACATCATATTTCCTTCATCAGGAACATATTCTCTCAAGCACAACTTCATCAAGTAAGTTGTCATCATCTTCATCAAGTGGGTTTCCTTTCAAGGACAACACTCAGCATCATATTGTCAACAAACATCAGATTTACATCATTTACCAAGTCCATTAAGTCAAGCATAACTTCATCAGGTGGATTTCCATCAAGGACAACACATGTCAACAGTTGCATGTCTTCATCTTCATTCAGTGGGTTTCCATCAAGGACAACACTCTGCATCATATTTCCAACAGGAGTGTGTGTAAATAATATTTCAATATTGTTTATTTGAAATCAGTTTCGGACAAGGGTATTTTTAGCTCTTCTGGTGACATACATTAGGCTGCCTTTTTTAATATGGTTTTTCTTTACCCTTGGAACTTGCAAGTCTTCACGATGTAATGCTATGATTTAAATGTGTAAAATTTTTGGGGTGATAATCCATTGTTTTTGGTTTCATATCGAATTACAGTCCCTTGTCATTACCATTTTAGGTTGGCACTGTTGTCAGGGTTCCTGTCATCCTGCCAACAAGAGTTATTTGATAATTTACTGTTACATTAATATATGAAACTAGTATAATACCTTGAATTAATGCATGTACCTGTTGGGTTATTACTGTTGTAACTGTAATATTATTCATGAAATTTTGTAAATTGTTATACTCAATTTCTTAGGCCGTGAAGGTCTTGCTACACACTGGTTTAGTTTAGTTGACTCATAGCTTAATGTTATTTCTGATAAATTTCATGGAATGTATATCATTTATTCATTGCTATTTTCTAAAGAAACATCCGATAAAGAGAACCCTGTACCCCCGGGCTTCCATCTGCCCATGTGGTGTACATAAGTTTTCTAAGGTTTGGTATCATACTCTTCTAGAATCCTCTTTGAACTTAACTAATGTCTATCTATAGTTTGATTCATCGCGAACTATATTCTTAGATTAAAGGTTTTATTTTTGTTATACCATCACTCCTTGGTGGCCAGTTAATGAGTTTTGTCTTCTGGTTTGGATTACCATATTATTTATCAGTTTTACCACAGTATATACTTTAAAACTGTCAACAGGGCACGAAACCATTACCATTCACAATAGAACTTACATATTAATGTTATAGAAAATTTTAAGTAATAGGAACACACATATAACTTATAACATTATATTTCAGTTTTCTCATACTTATTTGGTTATTGTCTTAAGTAGAGAACATGACTTGGAAGATAAATTAAAGACTCTTATTTGGATTCCCTACATACCAGATGGGATCCTTAAACCAAACATTGTAGAATCTAATTTGGATTCTGCACCGTGGAGATCCCCTTACAGTTGGATATACATTTTCAACCATCTACACATACATAGCACTCCTCCAAAAAAATCGAGCTACTATTCTCAAAAGCCATTGTTATCAATAAGATAACATAAACACATATTTTCACACATCAATTAGCAACATAATATTAGAAAACAAAGTATATACCTTCATTAAAACCATAGACATACCAAATATCATAGAAATAAAAAAATAGCATTGAACAGGACGGTTCATGATTCAAATATGCATAAGTAATATACCTATTTTTATATCTTAAACTAGTTGGAAACTAAGGGAGGGACTTCCACTCTGCACCCAACTATAAGCCAGCTACAATGAAGCTTTCTTATACCTAATGTCACACCTCCCCTATATAAAAAAAAAAAATTTCTGACATTCTACATCTCAAGAATAATTTCACAAGGTATGTCCTATGATAATTTCTATTTCTACCTGGTTAAATCACATTTCTGCTCAATATGATTTATGGTATATAATTATACCCTTATACTAAATCAAATTAACCTATCTAATTGATAGAAAGGATCTTCTATTATAAGCTTAGTTGATCTTCCTCACTAACTAACTTACCATAAAAAGTTATCCTTGTCGACTTATATCTCATATTTGTATTGATGGCATGACATCTGTTAGTACTAACCTAACTACTAAGCTTATTTAAGGGTTCGAATAATTTCTTCCCATCAATCATGATGGCCAAAATACTCTAGTCTTATAACTCCATTGTATTAGTCCCAATGTCTATGATTGTTGACTTGATTTATTTCAATGACCTTATATCCACATACATATTGAACGCATGGATACTTACTATTCTTGAAGCCACGTTTCTCACTTTGAGTCACGTCATCACCTGTATATTTCATATATCGTGCACGTCTAAATGTATGTAAGTATAGATGTGTAAGCTTAAATCTCTAAGTACAGCATCCTTGCAAGATCGATTGATTTTGGTGTTAAACTCAATACATGCTATTAATCTCTAGGTCATCACATATAATGTTTTCTATTACGTTTTATGGATTGGAACCTATTTTCGTTCCATTCAAGTTTATGCATTATGGATCCACCTAGGCATTGATCGTCGCCACGCCAGATTTCTCTGGAACCTAGGCCATCAATGCAACATGAGCGTAGATGTTGTGGCTTCATTGGATATCTGGTAATTTAATATCGAACTACTGTCTTAATTGCACCCTTCGTCCTCTCGATTCGTGGACTCACTATGGATCTGTTGCCATTTGGACGACTGAGATTTCGTTGCAACATTAGGGTTTCGAATTGGGATTCTTTTGTATAACTTGTACACTAAAGCTTGTAAACTGTTCTTTCGACCCTCATTTGTTTTTTTTTCTCGCTATTCGTGGTGTCGAGCCTCTGCGTGCTGGAGACGCAAGACTTCATACGCTCCAGGCTTGCATTACTCAGCCAACGCCCCACCACGCAGGTAAATTCTTGTAATATTTGTATGTGAAAATTCTGCCTCTGTTCTTGATTCTGAGCATGGTAATACATACGAGTGGCAGTAATTAATCTGGGTTTTTTTTTACACTCTTTCATACTCTATGTATGGTTGCTTACCTGAGGAACTTGGAGTTTGAATTTCTTACCCATATACCTTTAGGGATTTATTCCACCTGTATATATATTATTTTTATTTTCTCGGCACCCTCTCGATCTCATTGATGACTGGGTAATGATGCGTGATGCCCACACGCAGGCGTTTCTTAATAGGTGACAACCCTACTTGGCCCTTGGCCTTGGAGCCACGGTGGTTTAATTTCACACGTATTCTGTCCGGCTAGGTAAGCATTTATTTGTTTGTTCTATCAGTGGAAATGTTTTTCTATTTCCCCTATTATCTCATGGTTTATAATTTATTTATGTCCTCCCTCTATTTTAATGGCAGAATCGGTTGGAACGAGTACAACTCTCCTTGGTCAGGTAATGATGTATTTCTTGGTGAAATTTACTTTCATCCTTAATAGAATTCCTTCTATTAGTTTACCTAAACGAATTTTCATTTGCCTGTATGTAGGTCTACAGGTATGGTAGACGCCATGCGACTTTCATTCTTGGTGAGCCCTGAGATAAGTCATGTCATTTGGCACTAATTATCGTGGCTCTTTGCCTTTCAGGTTGGTGTACACATGGCGGAGGGGAGATATTCTCTCGTTGCATTTTTCCGCCTTACTCATTCAGAATCATTAATTTTCTTAGGGTTTTAAATAGTATACATTGAAGGCTCGACTCTGTCATAGATGAGATAATTGTGATTTTCATTCGTATGTTAATAATCTTTGATTTGTTGTAAAATTTTGAAATGGGAACATGGACTTTGCTACACGACTCTGGTCCGAGAGGGCCCAGAGGTTTGTTGGTTATATACAAAAAGTATTTGTTTTTGTCTCTGATAGTTTCATCTTTTAAATTGCTTATCATGACTCATGGCTATCTTATATATATATTTGCTTATCATGAAATTTTAAATTTTGTCCTGTAGCTATATATTTCTAAATTCTTTTGCTATTTATTTGTCGTGAGAGAACAGTCCCATTATATCCATTTTAGACTGAATTTCTTTACTGATATATATATATATATATATATATATATATATATATATATATATATATATATATATATATATATATATATATATATATATATATATATATATCTGAACGAGTTTGTGTACCTATTTTTCAATATACATATATATCTATTTAGATGTGAATAAGATACATGTACTGGTTTGTTTATAGTTTTCCATACACCTCTAACATTCCATGTTATGTATTTCAAATGGGTTTCCTCTTTGTCTTTATTGTGGATTACTCCCATATCTTTCATACATAAATTTCCTTTCTTAGTCATTTCTATAGATGCTAGTCACGTTTTGTATCATTTCTTGTTAATTAAAACAGATATGCAATACTACAATTTCCTACTCTTCCATTCCATCCTTATGAAAGGAGATAGTAATTAATTTAAATGTTGAAATTCACAGTTGTTGAAATTGTTATAAATCTCTGCTTTTCACTTAGAATTTTATTTAAAATAATACTTCTGTACTCTATACATTTACTTCCTCACTATCTGTAGATTTAGAATTTTCTTCACAGTGGGGACTAACTGTATTCCATTTCCCATAGGAGCAGATTAAAGTTACAAATTTGTGAATTATGAGGAACTAGAAATCCCCAGATTTAAATTTAAATATTGGTTTAGAGATTCTAGAGAATTTCTCCTCATTTTCCTAGTTCCTACAACTATGCAGAATTGAAAAGGTTAATTCGTTTTATAACTCTGTAAATGTATGGAACAATATTCAACTTCAGAAAAACACTATAAACTCTAATTGATTCCATCACAATTAAATATTCAACTATTCTTAATTTCTGTAAGCGTACCACTTTGGAAATTGACCAGTCCTTCCAACCTTAGAATTCGTCTTTCTCCAGAATTCACCCCCGAGATGAGATCCCTCCCAGAACAGATCAACCTATAATCTGTTTAGGAGCAGCTTATTTAAGCGATTGTTCCCCAAAGCCTGTTTCTAATTCTGCGTCCAGAATATCAGGATGTTTTTCTTCCTGTTTGCCTAGGCTTCCCATTTTAGGGATTTTTTTTTAAAGTTGTTTTATGCTTTTCCTAACTTTTCCAACTATTTTTACCTCTTCCCAACTATTTTCCTCATCATTGGGGAATCTAGATTTTTTTTTCCTCAAAAATCTAAATTAGAAACAATTTCTTTCAAGGATTTTTGAAAGATTGTGGGGAAAGTATTTGCCTTATCCATCCTCATGGATTTAGCAAGTGATCTCATAAATCTCATTTTGGTCAATCTTCACAAAGTCATTTTATTCATTTTTTCAAATAAATTATTTAATTACATCCACAAAATACTTGTTCTTTGGGGTCCACTCCCCTTAGGATTAGAGTTCAAATGTCTAGCTTCGAAATTCAAACACATACACTGGGGGTGTTACATATTCCCCCTCTGAAAATAAACATCGTCCTCGGTGTTGTTATTTAGCTACTAGAGTTTATTTTTCAAACAAAAATGGATATCTTTCCATCATTTCAGCTTCTCTTTCCTAGGTAGCTTCTTCAGTAGTAAAGTGCTTCCACTGCACCTTTACTCTTGCTACCGTTCGGTTCCTCAATTCAATTTCTTCCCACTCCAATATTTGAAGCGGTTCTAGCAAAAACTCCCCTTCTGGTTCCACCTGTACCACATTCCAATCCACTATGTGAGAAGCATCATGTATATATCTTTTTAATAATGAAACATGAAGCACATCATGAACTCTAACATGAGGTGGTAAGGCCAGCTTGTAAGCCACTGGTCCCACCCTTTCTAATAATTCAAAAGGACCACAATATCTAGGGGCCAGTTTTGCACAAATTCCAGCATAAAGTGTGCTCTTTTTGGGTTTAATACGCAAGTACACATGCTCTCCCACTTTGAATTCTCGATGTGTCCTTTTCTTATCAGCATAGTTTTTCTGACGATCCTGTGCTGTCTTGATGTTTCTTTGTATTTGTTTAACAATTCTTGCCATCTCTTGTAAGTCATATGGTCCCAACATCAGTTTATCCTTTGGCTGGCACCAGCTTAAAGGAGTACGAAAATTTCTTCCATAGAGTGCCTCAAAAGGACTCATTTTGATGGAGGATTGGTAGCTGTTATTATATGCAAATTCGGCTAAATGCAAGTAGTCTTCCCATTTTGATGGCCTGTCCATCACATACATTCTCAGCATGTCCTCCAAAATCTGATTAGTTCTCTTTGTCTGCCCATCGTTCTGAGGGTGATAGGCAGTACTAAAATTCAACATAGTACCCATACGTCCAAATAGACCTTTCCAGAAAGCTGTTGTGAACTTAACATCTCGATCTGAAACAATCACTTTTGGGACTACATGTAATCTTACTATCTCTTTTAGAAACACATCTGCTACTTGGGCTGTCTCAAAATTAGACTTTACAGGTATGAAGTGGGTAGCTTTTGTTAAAGTGTCTACTACCACCATCACTAAATCATGTTGGTATTTAGTTTTGGGTAGCCCTATTATAAAATCTATGAACACATTATTAAGTGAGTGCAATCGGCAAGGGGTTTAGAAGACCAGCAGGATGCTGATGTTCGACTTTAACTAGTTGACACTCCATGCATCTAGCTAAATATTCTGCTACATCTCCTTTCATTCCTGGCCAAAACAACTTGTTTTTCAAAGCTGTTAACATTTTATGATATCCTGGATGTCCTGCATATGGTTGTTTGTGATATTCATCTAAAATCTCTCTTTTCAAGGACTCCACATTGGGAATATACAATTTGTTTTTATAACAGATCAGTCCTTCTTGGTTTTGAGTGAAATCAGTCTTCTCCTTCTTTAGTATTTTCACCAGTAGTGTTTCATAATTTGGATCTTGGTTTTCTTTTGCTTTTTCACCAAATCTTACCTTGATCAGGCTTTATTCATCTTCGTTTATTATGATAAGCATTTCTGCTCATTATGGCGATTTCTTTCTTTCACTGATATTATAACATCAATCACTTATTGAATTCACTTGAAAAATCATACATATAATATGTGAATTGAAATCGTTTGAAAAAATATTTGAGACTAATATGATCAGTCATCAATGTAAATTTTTTTCCAAGGAGATAGTGTCGCCACATCTTCAAGGCATGAATAACAATAGCTAACTCTAAATCATAGGCGCTATAGTTCTATTCATGTATCTTCAATTTCCTAGACTCATATGCAATAACTGAATTTTCCTGCGAAAGAACTCCTCCCAACCCCTCTCTACAGGCATCGGTACATACAACAAATTCTTTATCAGGATCTGTAATCTTTAGTATAGGGGTTGTAGTAAGTTTTAGTTTTAATTGGTCAAAACTGTTTTGACATTTTTCAGTCCACTCAAATTTGACACCCTTCCTTTGTAATGATGTTATGGGATGTGCTATGGTATAAAATCTCTCCACAAATCTGCGATAATAGCCTGCAATTCCCATGAATGATCTCACTGCTGAGACATCAGTTGGTACAGGCCATTCTTTAATAGATTTTATCTTTTGAAGTCCAACAACAGCTGCCCGTTTGAAATAATGTGACCGTGCGATCTTATCACGCCATTCACATTTCTTGAACTTGGCATATAACTGGTTTTCCTTTAGAGTTTGCAATACTATCTTCAAGTGTTCTTTATGTTCCTCTTCACTTTTCGAGTAGACTAAAATATCATCTATGAACACAAGGAAAAAATTATCCAAGTACCTATTTAACACACTATTCATTAGGCACATAAATGTGGCAGGGGCATTTGTCAAGCCAAAAGGTAGGACTACAAATTCGTAGTGACCATACCTGGTTCGAAAGGCTATTTTGCTGATGTCTTCTTCTTTGATTCGGAGCTGGTGATAACCAGTCCTTAATTCAATCTTCAAAAATACCGAAGCTCCTCTCACTTGGTCAAAAAGATCATCAATTCTAGGCAAGGGGTATCTATTTTTAATGGTCAACTTATTCAGTTGACGATAATCAATGCACATCCTAAAAGTTCCATATTTCTTTTTCACGAACAGCACCGGTGCTCCCTAAGGAGACACACTCGGTCTGATATAACCTTTATCTAACAATTCTTGCAATTGCATTTTCAGCTCCATGAGTTCAGGGGGACTCATTCGATAAGGGGCTCGGGAAACAGGTGTTGCTCCTGGCACCAGATCGATTGAAAAGTCAATCTATCTTTTGGGGGGAAGATGAGGAATCTCATCTGGAAAGACTTCCTTAAACTCTCTTACTACTGGTAAAGCATCCAACAAATCTTCTTCAGTTTTCTGTTCTGTTTCTTCCACATGTACTGCATAAACTTGGTATCCTTTTCTAGCTGTTCGTTTTAATTGCAGTGCTGATATTTGTCTTACAGAGATAGGTTTTGGTTTTCCCTTGAGAATAAAAGGTTTCCCTTCTTCATCTACACAATACAGGGTCTTGTCCCAACAGTTCATCATAGCCTTCTTCTTTTCCAGCCAGTCCATTCCTATCAGCAAGTCATATGAACCTAAGGGCAGAATGTTCAAATTTACTTCTGTTTGAAAATCATTTAATTTAATTGTTGTTCGGGGCAACTTATGTGTTACCTTCCTCTTGGTTCCAGTGGCCAGCTGAACCAACCATGACTGTTGAAATTTTTCAGTTTTAAGATTACATTTTTCTACAATTTTTGGGCTAATGTAACTCAAAGAAGCACTCGGATCAATCAAAACTGTAACAAATTGGTCAGAAATCTTACCCTCCATTTCAACCATGGTAGCTTGATGTTCTTCTTGTCGATTTTCCAAGGCTGCACTGATGGTGGGTATATTTCTGGCTATGTCATTTACTGTGGTAGCTTCTCGATCTCTCATAATCATCTGAATGTTCTTGTGGGGAAAATCCCTCAACAGATGGGGTTCTCCACAGCCCCAACATTTCAAGGGTTCCCTCATTTTGACTGTGCCTTCCTTTTTTGTTCCTTCATCTAGTTGTTTGGAGCCAACTTGAGACTGAGCTGTTTGGCTTTCTTTTGGTTTATTAAACTTTTTCCTCTGGTGGTCCCTGCCAAAGTTCTTCAGATACGCTGGTTTATGTTTCTTTCCTTTGAACTCACCCTTGTTTAGCCAGCCTTTTCCCTGCTCAGCCTTTCCTTTAAACTGCTGGTAGCACAATCTAGCTTTTCTAATAGCTTCGTCCATTTTTTTTGGGTTATCAAACTCGATCTTCTCTTTGTATATAGCAGGCAAACAGTTCAGAAACATTTGCACCTTTTCCTTCTCTTCCCTAATATAAGGGACATATCTCAACAGATTCGTAAACTTAGTGAAAAACTCATCAATAGTGAGCTATCCCAGCCTAAGCTCATGAAATTCTTTGGCTTTATCGTCATAGTAACGTTCATTCAAGTAGCGGTTTTTCAACTTAACCTGAAAATCTTCCCAAGTAACTGTCTTTTCATCAATGGCATGCACCATTTTCGTCTCCTCCCACCACAAGGTAGCCTTACCTTGTAGCTGGTAAATAGCTAATCTGACCTTCAGATTGCTTTCATATTCATAAACCTGGAAGTACTTAATCATGTTCAGCAACCAAGCTTCCGCATCTTCCTCCTTCTCCCCATCATAGGAGGGAGGTTTGATCTTTCGGAATTCCCCCTGTAATTCCTTTTTCTACTTATACTGATGCCGAACAACATCATCATCCTCAGACTCATCAGTATTCCTCTTTCCGGAACCTTCACCTTCTTGGCTGTTATGTGAAGTTAGCTCTCTGATGAGCTTTTCCTGCTCCTCACTGGCTAATGACAACCTGTCATTCTGGCTTCTCAGCTTAGCCATTTCTCGTTGCAACCTATGAAACATAGCCATCACCGGAGCATTGGGATATGGTGTATTATACTCATCACGTAGATCCACATAAATTTCTTCACCTTCTGCCATTCCAACACCATTGTACACTACATAACACAGATCAGTAAAAATTAAAAAAAAAAAATCCACAATACTCATTTATACAGCGAACACACAGCAACAGTGAGCACAATGACAACAGCCCAGTTTTATAACTTGGGCTTTGATACCATTTGTCACACCTCCCCTATATAATTTTTTTTTTTCTAACATTCTACATCTCAAGAATAATTTCACAAGGTATGTCCTATGATAATTTCTATTTCTACCTGGTTAAATCACATTTCTGCTCAATATGATTTATGGTATATAATTATACCCTTATACTAAATCAAATTAACCTATCTAATTGATAGAAAGGATCTTCTATTATAAGCTTAGTTGATTTTTCTCACTAACTCACTTACCATAACAAGTTATCCTTGTCGACTTATATCTCATATTTGTATTGATGGCATGACATCCGTTAGTATTAACCTAGCTACTAAGCTTATTTAAGGGTTCGAATAATTTCTTCCCATCAATCATGATGGCCAAAATACTCTAGTATTATAACTCCATTGTATTAGTCCCAATGTCTATGATTGTTGACTTGATTTATTTCGATGACCTTATATCCACATACATATTGAACGCATGGATACTTACTGTTCTTGAAGCCACGTTTCTCACTTTGAGTCACGTCATCACCTTTATATTTCATATATCGTGCACGTCGAAATGTATGTAAGTATAGATGTGTAAGCTTAAATCTCTAAGTACAGCGTCCTTGCAAGATCGATTGATTTTGGTGTTAAACTCGATACGTGCTATTAATCTCCAGGTCATCACATATAATGTTTTCTATTACGTTTTATGGATTGGAACCTATTTTCGTTCCATTCAAGTTTATGCATTATGGATCCACCTAGGCATTGATCGTCGCCACGCCAGATTTCTCTGGAACCTAGGCCATCAATGCGACATGAGCGTAGATGTCGTGGCTTCATTGGATATCTGGTAATTTAATATCGAACTACTGTCTTAATTGCACCCTTCGTCCTCTCGATTCGTGGACTCAGTATGGATCTGTTTCCATTTGGACGACTGAGATTTCGTTGCACCATTAGGGTTTCGAATTGGGATTCTTTTGTATAACTTGTACACTAAAGCTTGTAAACCGTTCTTTCAACACTCATTTGTTTTGTTTTCTCGCTATTCGTGGTGTCGAGCCTCTGCGTGCTGGAGACGCAAGACTTCATACACTCCAGGCTTGCATTACTCAGCCAACGCCTCACCACGCAGGTAAATTATTGTAAGCTTTGTATGTGAAACTTTTGCCTCTGTTCTTGATTCTGAGCATGGTAATACATACGAGTGGCAGTAATTAATCTGGGTTTTTGTTTATGCTCTTTCATACTCTGTGTATGGTTGCTTACCTGAGGAACTTGGAGTTTGAATTTCTTACCCATATACCTTTAGGGATTTATTCCAACTGTATATATATTATTTTTATTTTCTCGGCACCCTCTCGATCTCATTGATGACTGGGTAACGATGTGTGATGCCCACACATAGGCGTTTCTTAATAGGTGACAACCCTACTTGGCCATTGGCCTTGGAGCGACGGTGGTTTGATTTCACGCGTCTTCTGTCCGGCTAGGTAAGCATTGATTTGTTTGTTCTATCAGTGGAAATGTTTTTCTATTTCCCCTATTATATCCTGGTTTATAATTTATTTATGTCCTCCCTCTATTTTAATGGCATAATTGGTTGGAATGAGTACAGCTCTCCTTGGTCAGGTAATGATGTATTTCTTGGTGAAATTGCCTTTCATCCTTAATAGAATTCCTTCTATTAGTTTACCTAAACGAATTTTCATTGTCCTGTATGTAGGTCTACAGGTATGGTAGACGCCATGCGACTTTCATTCTTGGTGAGCCGTGAGATAAGTCATGTCATTTGTCACTAATTATCGCGGCTCTTTGCATTTCAGGTTGGTATACTCATGGCAGAGGGGAGCTATTCTCTCGTTTCATTTTTCTGCCTTACTCATTCAAAATAATTAATTTTATTAGGTTTTTAAATAGTATACATTGAAGGCTCAACTCTGTCAGAGACGAGATAATTGTGATTTTCAGTCGTATGTTAATACTCTTTGATTTGGTGTAAAATTTTGAAATGGGAACATGGACTTTGCTACACGACTCTGGTCCTAGAGGGCCCAGAGGTTTGTTGGTTATATACAAAAAGTATTTGTTTTCGTCTCTGATAGTTTCATCTTTTAAATTGCTTATCATGACTCGAGGCTATCTTATATATATATTTTGGTATGACTCCTACAGGAGACTCTCAGGATTTCTGGAAATTTATATTCCCATTGGAAAAACTTTTTGGGAAATTTTAAATTGTATCATGTAGCTATATATTTCTAAATGCTTTTGCTATTTATTTGTCGTGAGAGAACAGTCCCATTATATCCATTTTTAGACTGAATTTCTTTACTGATATAAATATCTATATATATATCTGAACGAGGTTTGTGTATCTATTCTTCAATATATATATATATATATACATCTATTTAGATATGAATAAGGTACAGGTACTATTTTGTTTATATTTTTCCATACACTTCTAACTTTCCATGTTATGTATTTCAATTGGGTTTCCTCTTTGTCTTTCTTGTGGGTTACTCCCATATTTTTCATACATAAATCTCCTTTCTTAGTTATTTCTATAGATGCTGGTCACGTTTTGTATCATTTCCTTGTTAATTAAAACATATATGCAATACTAAAATTTCCTACTCTTCCAGTCCATCCTTATTAAAGGAAATAGTAAATATTTTAAATGTTGAAATGCACAGCTGTTGAAATTGTTATAAATCTCTGCTCTTCACTGAGTAATTAATTAAATGAATACTTATGTACTCTATACATTTACTCCCTCACTGTCTATAGATTTAGAAATTTTCTCACAGTGTGGACTAACTGTATTCCATTTCCCATAGGAGGAGATTAAAGTTACAAATTTGTGAATTATGAGGTACTAGAAATCCCCATATTTAAACTTAAATATTGGTTTAGAGATTCTGGAGAATTTTTCCTCATTTTCCTAGTTCCTACAACTATGCAGAATTGAGAAGGTTACTTCCTTTCTTAACTCTGTAAATGTATGGAACAATATTCAACTTCAGAAAAAACAATATAAAAACTCTAATTGATTCCATCACAATTAAATATTCAACTATTCTTAATTTCTGTAAGCATACCACTTTGGAAATTGACCAGTCCTCCCAACCTTAGAATTCGTCTTTCTCCAGAATTCACCCCCGAGCTAAGATCCCTCCAAGAACAGATCAACCTCTAATCTGTTTAGGAGCAACTTATTTAAGCTATTTTTCCCCAAAGCCTGTTTCTAATTCTGCGTCCAGAATATCAGGATGCTTTTCTTCCTGTTTGCCTAGGCCTCCCATTTTAGGGATTCTTTAAAGCTGTTTTATGCTTTTCCTAGCTTTTCCAGCTGTTTTTACCTCTTCCCAACTATTTTCCTCATCATTGGGGAATTTAGATTTTTTCCTCAAAAATCTAAATTAGAAATAATTTCTTTCAAGGATTTTTGAAAGATTGTGGGGATGCCTTATCCATCCTCATGGATTTAGCAAGTGATCTCATAAATCTCATTTTGGTCAATCTGCACAAAGTCATTTTATTCATTTTCTCAAATTAATTATTTAATTACATCCACAAAATACTTGTCCTTTGGGGTCCACTCCCCTTAGGATTAGAGTTCAAATGTCTAGCTTTGAAATTAAAACACATAAACTGGGGGTGTTACACCTGACCACCCTTGATTTCGATCCAATGTCTGAGGAAATTATTTCTTAGGGAATTCACACCAAAAGCATGGATTTTCATCCACGTTATGTAGCCCGCTGCCCAAGTCGTTTATCAACTTACCTTTAAAATCAAGCACCAAGGTGGTTTACTTGTTGCACCTATAACAAGCGCTAGGTTGGTTTATCAATTTCTCTTAGTAGTGAGCACCACAATGACTCAGTCTTATGATTCAGTGTTTGTGTACACCTATATACACCTATGTTCATATCCTACCTTATGACATGTTTCCCTTCATTGGCTGATTAAATATAATAATGTACTAGTTATATCATATCATTCTCCCTTAATTTCTTAAGGGTTAGAATCTACCAATTATCTCATTCTCACTTAAGTTATTAAGGATGGGATGAGTTTATTTTTTGTGTGTGTGCACATGAAAACACTTATGTTCATATCCCACTTTATGGCATGTTTTCCCTTCATGGGCCATTTAGAGCTAACAATGTACTAGTTATCCTATTCTTGCATAATTGTATGGGGGTGGGATTAGATGTTGTTGTGTGTTTTTTTTAACAACCCCAAAGTTTATATTAATCAATTGAACCATCAACTCAAGTGATGTTGCTAATAAGGAGGCCACAAGCAAAGGGTTCAAATTTGGTAAACTTATTTAATGTTACTAGTCATTATTGTAACTAGTTAATTCATTACCCTCCATCCAAATATTCTAGGGAAGAGGGATGGATCCCATGAGTTTTCACTTGGAAAAATATGTATATATTCTAAGCAAATAATGTCACCCCATGCTCACGCCGACTCTCCTTGGAATTTTTTATATTGAGGGTAAATCAACCATAAATGTATGGGAGGCTTGTAACCCTATATTACACTATGATATTTAATGATAATACCTTTCTAGACTTAGCACAATAGCATCTATCAATCTAGTGAAACCTTTGGGCACTATTTTTTTTTAATGGAAAATTCCCTTCGAAAATCCCTCTAGGCACTTACCCACATTTTGGGAATGGTTCCTAGGATAAGTTCTACTAGAAAAAAACATATAAACCTAACCTCAAACCCCCATGTGAATTTGACCTCATGACCTTCTTAGAAAATATGGCTTTGGCATGGAAAACTTCTTAAACTAACCATAAAGATTAGGCCTTCCAGATTATTTCTTCTATGTTTCTATCAATAAATATATCTCCAATGCTTACATTAATAATTTCAAGGTTTTGTGTGTGTGTGTGTGTAATTTTTCAACAACAATCTTAGAATTGTATGGTTTTCCACTACAATTATACAAACTTTAATCTAAAAATTTCATCATTCATGTATTGAAAATGCTTTAATTATATAAAAATTAGATTTTGTAAAATTAGAAAAGATATTACTAATATAAAATTTTGGATTAATATAAATTGTTTGTATACATGAAATTATACAACATATTACCAATATAAAATCTTGACTTTCTAACTCTTACCAAAAATTTTATAAATATATACACAAATTTATATTAAAAATGCTTCGATAAAGATCCATAGGGTTGTGGATATACAATGATCGGATGCTTTATTAAGGTACTCCTTGATACAATTGGGTAGCTTTTGTTGATTCCCTAAAAGATGCGTAAGGAGCCTCGACAAAAGGGAGAGGAATTGGAAGCTTGGGGAGTGACTTATTTAGAGGGCCCACATCTTGGGGGTGACTTATTTAGAGGGCCCACCAAATAAGTAAACCAAGGAGAAATACCATCCTCCCGTTTTAAACTAAACTGACCTGTACACGAGATGGAGAACTTCACATCAAGAGAGGGACCACACAGTGCTAGAGTACACTAACATCTAAGTCACTCGTTCCATTCCCCCGCTAGATCATAATGATATATTGGACATGTTGAAGATGTAATCTTGCCAAGCTTAAAAGAAATACTTCTATAAATACTCAAAATAACACCATAAGAAAATTATGTATATATAAATGATAATATCATATAATTATATAAATAAAAACAAAACGAAATATTTTATATATATATATATATATATATATAAACTAAACCAAATGATTATTAAAAATATTTCTAATAATATTATATAATTATAATAAATAATAATAAATAATATATTATATAAATATCAAGGATTATATCTAGATCAAATATTTATTTCCCTTCATTAAAAAGATTCTAAATTGATTTTTAAAAAAATTATTAAATTGAAAATTAAACTTTCCCACTTTGTTAACCATAAAAATTTTCTCTCAAAAATATTTTTTATATAATGAGGAAAAAATGAAAGTATTAGCCATATAAATGAAAAATATTTCATGAGTTAAGTTACACCTAAATCTACTATTACAAGAAAATTATAAAAATCAATATTGAATATGTTAAAAAATATAAATTTGATTTTTTAAAATAACATATACATACATATTTATCTTTCTTAAAGGATAAAAAAAGTAGAAAGAAAAAAAAGAAAGAGAGAGAAAATGCATTATCATTTTCCTATTTATCCCGTGAAATCATCGATCAATACTTCGAATACTATTCACATCCTCTTGTAACTCATTTATATTCAAGATAGTAGTTTCGTGTAACTCATTTATATTCGATAACGAACGCATAGATAATGAGCACTTTATTTTCATATTTATAACCATGGGAAAGTGGATTCCAAAGATCTCAGCAATAATCCCTTCTGCATTTGAATGACTAAAACTGCAAAGTAAAAAATAATCACAAAAAAATATAAGAATTTTTTTATTATGTAAAAGCACAAATAAAGGTACAAAATTTAAAAAAAAAACCTACAGAAAAAAGTAATCACAAACAAAATATAAGATTTTTATTTGAAAGCACAAAATTATAACATCAGATTGTTGGAGATGCATTACCAATAGTAGTGGTAGGTTTTCTACAAACGAGAGTACATATAATTTTAGGGTCATGCCATAGAGAGAATAAATAACATAAATACATGAAATCCTGATTGACATTTATTATTATTCTTTCACCATGCAAGGAATGAAATTATTCTATATGTAGTTGCTATTAATAAGAAAAACTTCAAGCTTCGTCCCGCACAAACTACTGCCAATAATGCGACCTTTTCTCTTTGATTTCCTCAGCCATGGACTAGCTATCATGTTGTATTGGGCATGTCAACGTAATTCTTTGCCAGGCATCATGGAGAATCGGTTTCCAAAATCGCAGATGGCACTGGCCACTCCCGTTGAACCAAAGCTCAGCCCTCATAGTTGGCTACTTATTTTCATCCATTTATTCATTAAATAAAGGTAATCGACTCTAATGTCTGTCATAAAAATTGAAAGAAACATTAGAAAATGAACGATAGTTCATAACGAAGAATCAAAACAATTCCTATATTGGCATTTTAGCTCACGGACAAATTTATCTATGAGATAATATGCAATTTTCTTATACCATTTGTCTTTCGTAAAAGAGATCTACGGCGGGGTTCAGATGCAACAAATTCGAGTGTAGAAGGGGGAGGAGGCCCATATTCGTGGGCATAATGTGACAATCTGGGGAGTATTATGGAGTTGCTAAGCTAACTCAGAAAATACAACCAAACATCCATTCGTATTCTCCATAGCTTGCTCAATTTTGTTAGTTTGGAAGCAAAGAAAGGAGTTATGGATACAACATCGCAATGGCATCAGAATCAAATTCAGAAACCTCATCAATGTAACCAAAGGAACAAATGCCGCTATGTATCATATTTTGTACAGTGTTTCCATTTCAGTCATGTGACGCATGTCATTAAAGGCCCGATTGCATTGTTGCCGAACAATGCAATGACCAGCCATGTGACGGCTGTGACTATCTCCGAACTCTTATGATTTAATCAATTAAACATTATTTTAATTTGACATGAAATTATTTGAAATGATCATTTCAACTAAATAATATATTGATAAATAACAATCTAGAAAGTAAATAATATAATAAAGTAACAATTTTAATCTCAATAGTGTATTAAAAAATATCGTTTTTTTTAATGATCGTTCAAGTTACCGCCAATAATATCATATATATATATATATATATTTAAACTAATATTATTTTAAAAATGATGTTACAAACTATAAAAATATATTATTAAAATGGTCATTTGTCATTTCTTAGTCGATAGGTATGGATGTTGAGTGACATGTTATTTAATGCATTGCAATGTATAGTTGTACAAGAATAATTATTTATAAAATTGTAACAAAATAAATATAATAAATTATTATTAAAATGGAAATAAATATAAATATAACAAAAAAATATATAAAATAGGTAATATAGAAATAAATATAAATATAAGAAAAATTAAAATATATAAAAATTGTTAATAGAAATAAATATATTTTAGTTTTTGGTATTGGTTTTATAAATATTCATAAATATTGATGAGTAATGAGAGTTTTCAAAAATATGTTAAAGAGAAAGAGCTTAAGAGTTTAGGTAAATATTGTCTTTATTGGAAGTGAAAATAAAGCCTTCATGGGAGATTTTTTTCTAGGGAGGACTACCAATATTTAACTTTTTCAAAATGTAACGAAGTTAGTTGATAGACAAGTTCCCATGCTTGGATATGGGTCATGACATCAACAATATTTTCGTCTTGGACTTGTAGTTGTTGTACTATATCAGAAAATTATTTTTGTTTAGTGTTTAATTTCATTTGCACCTTGAAAGAAAAATTGATAAAATCAAAAGATTGACATTTGCTAGATTTATACTAGTGAGCTAATGTTTTAGCACAATGATTTTTATCTCATAATAATTTATCTTCTTCGGAATTTCAATAGCCCTATGGACAACAACTTTTGATAGAGTAAACTAGCAGTAAAAAAAAATAAAAAATAAATAAAAAATAAAAAATTCATCACCATGGTCTCAGTAGTGAGAATTATTTCATAATTCCAAGGAAATTCTTATAAATTTGTGCCTCTACCTTATTACTTTGCTTCATATACTTATCTACTTATCAAATATAAATAACTACAAATTTATAACTTTGTCAACTAGTTTTGGATTAAAATCATCACTACCTACAACCATGCTCACACCCCAATTTATTAGCGAAGGTTTGAGTAGTGATGAATTATTTCATTTATGATGAATGTTGTTCGTACATATTGAACTCATTGGAATTGGTATTTTGTGCCAATTATTTTCATTTTTTTCTTGTCTCATAAACTTTTTTTCATCCCGATTTTTCTCCTATTCTCCTCTACTCTTCAACATTATCTTCAAGTTCTCTTTTAGCTAGTTCCTATTGCTTATATTTCTCCACTTCAAATATCTTGATGTTAGTTTCAACTTTTTCCTCGCATTTATTCCTTGTTTCTTGTTTCTTCTTGGATTCAATCTCTTGCATTATTTTCTTCTTATCTTCTGCATAAAAATTGGCTTTCTTTTCAGATTCTACTCTTCATTAAAATTTCTACCTTCACTCTAGGATTGACCTCTTTGGTAGTTCTTCTTCCATAGCTATATTTACTTGCACCTCTTCTTTTCTTTTGGCCTCAACCATTTCTCTAGGTTTTTATAGTGCTTCCAACCTTATGTTTTCTTGCTCTTTCCTTTTTTTCTAAAGAGCTTATCTTTCAGCTTTAACAAAAATTATCTTCCTCTTTGTTTTTCCTCAGCAATAACCTATATATTAGTCAATAATTATTCATAATTTAATGTTTGTATGAATATTTTAAAGGTAATTTTCTTCATCCTTGTAATGGTAGAAGATTCATCGTAACTTTTTGATTTTCAACAATTCTCAGGGGAGTGCAATATGGAAGATAATGAATATATGTATATATAGTAAACGTTTTAAAGAGAATATATCTTATTATGATACTTGAGAACTATAAGTTTATGTTGTTAAAAGTTGGAAAAGATAAGACACAATAGGTCATTACAACTTATTTGGTGATTATCTCACGGGATAAAAAAAATATAGTAGGTTAAAGGGATTTTTTATTTATATATTTGATAATATGAAGAGATGGGAGTTTTAAATCATTGATAAATTCAATAGTGGGTGGTGGTGACAAGAGATGAAATGCCACTTCAACCACAATTGGTAGTAGAACCATTCGAACGATGGGCACTAGATTTTGTTGGACCATTCAACCCACCACCGAACCATAAAATATGCATACTAGTTGCCATAGATTACATAAGAAAGTGGGTAGAAAAAGTGGCCTTATCAAGAGCCACGAAAGAATCTGTAATTAAATTCCTTTTTGAGCTATTTGTGAGATATGGTTTACTACGAGAAGTGATAACCAATGGAGGGGCACAGTTTGTGGGTAATAAAATTACAGCCACCCTAAAGAATCACCATATCATCCATAGAGTCATGTCTCCTTACCACCTGCAGGCAAATAGGCAGGTCGAAAGTACCAAGAAATTCCTTGAGGAAATTCTTACTAAAACAGTATCAGCACATCGCCAGGACTGGGCCACTAGACTACCAGAGGCCTTGTGGGCTTACCGCACAATGTGGCGAAACACCATAGGATATTCTCCGTATCATCTGGTCTTTGGAAGAGAGCCTATTTTTCCTATTGAATTCGAGATAAAGACCTTAAGGACAACATAGGAGGTAGGGTTGGACTTGATGGAGGGTTAGATTAAAAGACTCCAACAAATAAATGAGCTAGATGAAATACGACTACTGGCTCTGCAACGCACAGAAATCATACAACAACAACGAGATAAGTAGCATGACAACCTCATAAAAAAGAAGACATTCCAAAAAGGAGATTGGGCACTTCTCTATGACTCCAGATTCAATATTTTCTAGGGAAGTTGCAAACAAGGTGGCTCAGTCCATACGAAGTTCAAGAAGTACAAAACACTGGTACCCTCACCTTGACCGTCATAGATGGGTCCGGTTCTACATTTTGAGTCAATGGGCACAGAGTGTGCCTCTATCACAAACCTCTTACAAAGGAGACTTTCTTCCATCAGGTACGCAATGATCCTATTATCCAAGTTCTAGCATAAGGGGTTGATAACCCCACAACTTTAAATACATAAGAGCCTGTTGTTTCCTTTTGTAAATATTGTATATAATTTCCCTGCAATTTTTTTATTATTCTGTTGTACATTCTTCATATTCACAATGGTGTCATTTTCCTTCATCACCCCTTGTTTTTATTTTTCTTTTTGTTGTTAAAATATTAGATCGACTAATTTTCAATCCCATTGAACAATTGTTGTTCAATCGGATTGAACAACCGTGTTTTTGCGATTTTTTTCTTTGTTGTTCAAATCTTTGAATGATTGCTGTTAAGTCCCATTGAACAGTTGTTGTTCAATCAGGTTGAAAAACTGTGTTTTTGTGTTTTTTCTTTGCAGTTCAAATCTTTGAATGACTGATGTTCAATCCCATTGAACAACTACTATTCAATTGGATTTAACAGCTGTGTTTTTGTGTTTTTATTCATTGGTGTTCAAATATTTGAACGATTGTTGTTCAATCCAATTGAACACTTGCTATTCAATCAGACTGAACAACCGTGTTTTGCATTTTTACGGCTGCTATTAAAATCTTTGAACGGCTGCTGTTTAATCCAATTGAACAATTGTTGTTCAATCAGATTGAACAGTCCTGTTTCTTTTTGTTTTACTTTGTTGTTTAATCATATAGAACAACTGATTTTTTCCCACTTTAAGCATGATTCTTCTTTCTTTTTTTTGATGATCTCTCCTCACAAAAACCTCTCCTTGTCCCACACCCCAGCTGTAAAACACATTTTTGAGTGGGAATTGGCACCTGAAGAGGAGAAAAGTAGCAATATTACTAATATGATGATCCTTTGAAAATTTAATGGAAATCTCTACTCCGGAAGCTGACATGGTACATCTATGCAATGGAATGCTAAGACATCTCCTATTTAAACATGTTATTACACGATACATAGTCTTATAATGGTATATATTTCTACACTCTCGAGTAGTATTTCCCTTTGACATAAATATTTAGGAATAAGGAGTATTAATTGTATTGGCATTCTTTTTTTTACTTCACACACCATCCCTAACTCTTAAGGAGTTAATGAGCCTCCCTTCATGTATAAAGAATAAATATTATTCTTGCATGAAATTTTTTAAAAGATAATAGGGGGTCTCATCACGAGCCAGTCTACCATGATCATAAGGGTTTAGCAGGTGACATTCCCACAATGGCCAACACACTAGGGTAATGACCTTCTTAACTGCTTGAAGGACAGGAGGTCTCATCACAAGCCGGCCTGATCACTCTGTTACAATCCCAGTGAATGGCACTGTGGCTATCTAGCTACCACACCAGAATAGTGGTCTCTTCATAAAAAAAAACGAAATGCCTACTTTTAAAAAAAATAAGTACTATGTCTATATGCAAATTGTTAAGAGAGAATATGGGGACTCATCACGAGCCATCCTACCATGATCATAAGGATTTAGCAGGTGAAACGCCCACAATGGCCAACACACCAGGGTAATGACCTTCTCAATTGCTTCAAGGATAGGAGGTCTCATCACGAGCGGGCCTGATCACTTTGTTAGAACTCTAGTGAGTGGCACCTTGACTATCTGGCCACCAAACCAGCACGGTGATCTCTCCATAAAATTGGAAAAATAACTAATTTTACATAAAGTATTATGGCTCATTTTTCCGGTTAAAATAGCAACCCTGTCGATGCTATGAATGCTAGCTAGCAGGAGTGGCTCTGTTTGTGGTATGAGAGTATATTATAACGATAGCCAATTACTCTTACATATACCTTATCTCTTATTTCCATCCATTTCCAAGATAAATCAACTACTCAAATTAGTGATAATACTATTTGAATGCATAAGTAGCTATAAATGAACTATGCTTTCATGTTTGAATTCTGGGATGACAGCACCAATCATGATCTATCATAGTGATGCTTCCATCACACCATACCATTAAATAAGGACATCCTATCATAATAATTGTTGTATTGCTTTCTTCCCTTCTTCGGTCACTTTTGCATGATATACACTTATGATAAATTCCAATTCTAACCTTTAAAACCGCACGCGTTCATAATTTTTACAATCACTCCTCTTTTCTTGAGCTCTAAGGCCACAGACATCGTTATCGTGTACAGACTGTGATTACTGATCCTTGACATTTTCCCAAATATGCATTCATGATTGATTAAATCTCTCTTGTACTTAAGGAAGTGGACGCCCTTATTTCGAGAGAGGGGGTGTAAATATCCATCAATATTAAGCATGTGAATTCCCTACACAAATTTCGTTGGATACGCTGATAAGACCAAAAGATCATTGCAATTATGATATGAAGTTACCTACATTTATGACAAAAGGCTGCAATTTATTTTTCTCTTGTACGAAGTGTTTATTCTAACCGATAGGGCTGAAAAGAAACATAGACAGAAGGAGAAATTGGCTCAATAGAACGCATCAGCCATGGGAGGGAACTCTCTTCGGAATGAACCTACGACCTTCACAATCTCAGATGCAACTCAGACCATTCTCCAACAAGCTGGTTGGCTGCCATACTTACACAAATTGCAAGGGTTTGACACATAGATAGCAATTGAATTCCTGCATAACCTACAGGAGGGACATACCAGACTCAATGGAAGGATTATACCGGTCACATAGGATATCATTGCTGAAGTTTCTGGAATGCCAAAAAAGGGAGAAATATTGACCGAAAAACACCTTCTTCTACGACAGGAAATTGCAGTGTACCAGGATCCAGGATAACCATTGGAACAGAAAGGAATGGGGATTAAACCTACCTATCTACAACAACCGTGGTAGGAATTGGTAGCATTCATCTAAATATTCATCACATGCGATAGACGCCAAGACGTGGTAAAACCCTGTCAACTCAAATTGTTAGTTGTTCTTAAACAAAAGATTTCAGTTAATCTTCCTTCTTGCTTAAATTTCTGTACATGACACTGTTGTTCGAATGAGAAAGGCTAAAAACCCCCAAGCAGCCTTCAGCCACAATGGTTTAATCAAGTTAATTATCATGCATGAATTAGGAAAACAACAGACATCCTAGGACAACTTTGTTAACCATGCCGTGCATGCACATGAGGAAAACCCTGTCGGGACCGAAATTGAGCTCCCTAAAATGAACATACCTAGAGGAAAAAGAATGAAAAAGACCCATGCTTCGAAAATAAAACCAAACAAGAGAATACGGTCCAAAAGACTGCAATTACAACAAGAAACCTTGGAAATGCCAGAGGAGGCAGGGCCATCCCATTCACCACCTTGAAGCCCTCAAAACATACCATTATAAGACTACGAGAAAGATATGGATAGATTTCTAGAGAAAATGAGGGAATCCTATGAAACTAGAAGCCCATCTGAATAGATGAGGAGCAAGAGGAACTGTTTAACCAATCTGCCACCGCCAGCAGCTCTGGCCGTAGTTAGATATTACCTCACCAAGATGAATCAAAAGGTTTTAGGGCCTTGTCTCCTCCCAAGAGTGATGGGGTGAATAGAGAAGGGCAGGTATAAGGTGTAGCCGAATCTGAAAATCAGTCAGGAGACACCATCCCCTTAGAACTAGAGAAAATGAGGGCATCCTGTGAAACTAGAAGCCCATCTGAATAGCTGAGGAGCAAGAGGAACTGTTAAACCAATCTGCCACCGCTAGCAGCTCTAGCCGCAGTTAGATATTACCTCACCAAGATGAATCACAAGGTTTTAGGGCCTTGTCTCCACCCAAGAGTGATGGGGTGAATAGGGAAGAGCAGGTAGAAGGTGTAGCCGAATCTGAAAATCAGTCAGGAGACACCATCCCCTTAGAACAAAATGCAAGCATGGAAACATTCCCTCTAATGCCTGAAGGGAATAATATCTCACCCAATCGAGAAATTAATGCAAAAGTAAGCTCTGGAGTACAAGTAGAAAATATCATCACAGAAAACCTTGAAACTGGCACCACCATTCCTGAAAACAAGGTTGTTGCTCCTCCATCCCCTGCCAAAACCAGGCCAGAAGAGAATTTTGCTGAAAATAAGTTGAAGAAAATGAGAAGAACTTGAAAAAGGTTAAGGAAAATGATAAAACATTTGAGGAAATAGCTGAAGGAAGTAATCAAGGCTCGGAAGCCTAAGAAAGAATTGGTTACCACAGAAACCCAAACAGAGCTTGTCACCAATTTGATAGACACTGCTGAGGTTGAGATACAGACTGAATTAGCAACTAATGCTGAGATTGAGGTACAGACAGACCTAGTGGACACTATTGAAGCCTTTGTGCAAACTAGGCTGGACTTTAGAGAAGAAAAGGGAACCCAAACGGTGGAATCCCCTGCCTACGCTCTTCTGGTAGAAAAGGCTACCAATCAAAAATCGCATAATGAATTAATTCGAACACAGCATGAGTTAGCACAATGCAGAAAGGAAGTAGTGCCCAGACAAGAGTATTAGGAACTGTTAAAAAAATTCACAGACCTTTCTGAAATAGAGCATGAGACATTTTCTCAACTCAGAGAAGAAAAAGCGAAGCTAAAGAGAGCACAGGATTAGGTGGGACAATCTAAGAAGCAAGCCACTATGGTTTGCTATCTGTACTCTGATGTGCTAACATGTAGGGCACCAGCCACCAACTATGCCCTATTTCTAGTAGAATGGTAGCCGTTACTGAAGATCAAGGCCGTCGGGGCAGGGAAGCCCATGACTTTTAAAACCATAGAGGAATTTTTCCATTATTGCAATGATCAAAATGAGCAGTTCCAATACCTCTTGTGTAAACTATACATGCACAACTTCTTCTTAGAGGAGGACAGGGACAATAATCCCAGCCCCTTTATAGAAGATATTCAGTTCCAAGCTTTCCTCTCTTTTGCTAAGAACCAGACTCATTGGGCTAAATCCTACAACATTTTCTAGAAGAGGGAACATGGCCTAGACCTATGCGTTAGAGGGCAGCCTAGTAGACCCCTACATCTATTCACACAACATAATAATTTCTTGCAAAGAAAGGGAGTAAGGACTAAAATGGGCCCTATCCATAAGGACATTATATAACATGGGCGGGAGTCTTTCGAGGAAATTCAGGAAGCAACTCTGGAAGTAGCCAAACAAAGGTGGATGGCCTCCATGAACAACGTGAAAAAAAGAGAGACATTTGGCTACAAAAACTTCAAAGCGGCTGCCTCCAGATTCCTTTTATACAACAATCTAGTCTTAAACATGGGCCCTACATGGATAGGATTCAGGTACATATGCCCTCTCATTTGTTACCCCTTGAGGGTTATGATCATGGTTACGAGTTTCCGGAAGGGCACAAAAACGATGCCTTTGCAAATATCGAACAAAGACATGGCTTTTGAGCCTATAAATAAGAAGTATACCGTGTCTATTATCTAACTTAGTTACACCTCAATCAATTTTTTGCACGAGAAACTACAAATAGCTAAGCGGGGGAGTATGTTGGGCCGAGAATGAGGTACATTTTCACCCTTCCTTTACCAAAAATTTTTGTCCACCTTTACGAATTTTTCCTCATCTTAACAGTAAAGGAAAGGAAGATTAATGTAAAATCAGGACAAAATGAACTAACAGTAAAAGGGATGTTTTACAATGGGAAATTGTCTTGTTATATCTTTATTTATGGGGAAATAATTAGTTGAATCAATGATGACCAGAAGACAACTGACAGATAGAGACTAACGAAACCATGATGACTACCATGGACAGCCGGGAGAGGGAAAGGCACCTCCATGTCTGAAGAACTCAAATGACATCCACAAGAAGCAAAATCTCGTATGGAAAAGACCGTTACCACTGTTGTAATCGCCTTGAAAAGGCCGAAAACGAACAAGATAGATAGATCAGAATAAAGACTTTGTTCTGTAATATATGTATCAGGACAGGATTGTCCAATTATGTCAATGTATTAACTTTCAGCTTAATAAAGGTCTTGGCATTTTTATAGTCAATTTCTGAGTTTTCCGTAGCGGCAGACTTCTGGTGGTTTAGGCCCAGCACTGGGAATTTCTGTGCTAATCTCTATGCTATACGTTCAATTACAAAATTTACATTTCAGTCATCAAATATATTTTATTAGATATCATTTAATTGGTTGAATTGTGAACATAAGATACTACAACTTTCTCTTTCATTATAATAGTTCATTATTCATGTTTCCTTGTTTACAATGAATGCTTTCATAGTTTTTAGATGCTTTCATCATTTCCCAACGCTTTTATACTCGATTCATTTGTTTTAGCATGAATGTTGTTTAATTATGTAAATAGCTAAGAGTTGGATCTTTCCATCAGTAATGTAAGGCATCTAGTTGTTAATTGATTCAGAGAGATGTCATCTATTTAATTTAAAAAGAGAATTCCATTGCAAAATTAGATAAGAAATTACTATTCAATTTATTGAAGCTGTTGTTCAATTCCGTAGGACTGTTGTTCAATCATAGGTTTCTCTTTTCTGCACTTAGACAGAATAGTTAAACATAATTTTACAATTCCATTTCCCTTTGAATTGATTGAGCTTCGAGAATTAGATAGTCCTCTTTATGGTAATATAGAGTAGGGGTTCTTTGATATCACTTGCATATACTATGCTCACAATATTGAAATAATAAGACTTTCCCTGGGTTGACAATTGAATGAGAAGCATCGAAATTGGCTATAACAGTCTGGTGTGCCAATGCTTTCCAGGCTGGAGTGTTTGGGAGTGGATCAGAAAAATAAGGGAGCACTTATCTCAAACGCATGGAAGTGAATGAATAAGAGTGTGCAACAAAGAGTATCAATGAGTTCTAGGTGTGCTAAGGAGGGATTTTAAAGGTATGATAGGTAGTGCGAAGGAATGCTAGAGTGCGACGACGACATGCTAGGATGTGCCAAGTGCTAGGTTGTGCCAATGCATGCTAGGGAGTGCCATGGAAACACAAGGGAGAACTAGTTCAAAATGGATGAAAATTAAAGAATAAGGATGTGTGATAGGGAGTGTCAATGAGTTTCAAGTGTGATAAGGAGGGAGTAGCAAGGTTATATGCTAGGAAATTCCAATATATGCTAGAGTGCTAGGACATGTCATGGAGTGTTAGTGTGTGCTAGGGAGTGCCAAAGAATGCCAAGGAATGGAGGGGATGCTAACACATGACAGATAATGCCAAGGGATTCTAAGATACGCTATGCGATATGGGATGTTAAGATGTAAACTATGTTGCTAATTTATTTTACTCCCACAGTTGGATGTGCGCCTTGTCTTCGTAACTTGTTAAGTTGGATGAGTTGAAATTGGACATGAGTAGCATAAGATGAGTTATAGGTAGCTTTTAGGTGAAAAATGCATATGTTCAATTTCCACGACACATGAGAATCTGGGTTTTGTCTTAGAATATTTAATTCAAACACACTCAAGTGCCAGCACACATCTTCTTTAATGCACAATGAAATCTACACAAATCAAGGAATCAACTAGTGCACATGATAATTTTCCCATTTTCAAACCCTTCTTCATTATATTACAAACTATAATACAACAAGCTAGAGCTCATGTAACATGGATCGTGACACTTTACAATCACACTGAAACAAGGAATAGAACTAGGGCTCAATCACCCTTTCCAACACTTTTGATGGGTCCCATGCATCACTATGGAACTCATGGACCCAAGTATGCCTTCTAGAAGGCCCTAAGACATAATTTGACCTCTTGTGAGGCTTGTTATTCCATGTATGAGCTGATAGCTTGGTCGGATTGTCACCAAAATTTAGGGTTACTTGCATATTATTTTATGTTTAGGGGCTAATGTAGGCCCATAAGCTAATTCTATCAACTCCTAATCAATGTATAAATAGGATTTAGTTGGATTCATTTGTATCATCACTTGACTTGGGATCTCCCTATCTTTAGAGAACTTTGAATTTTTCCTTAGAGGACTATTTTGGATGATGGATGCATTTTGATGTATGGATTGGACTATTTTTTATCTTAACTATGCTTCATAGTAATAAATACAATTAAATCAAGTGACCAAATTTTCATTATGAATATCGACCATAGTTAGAAAATCAACATCTTGAATTCAATATGTATGGAGATATTATGGTGAGCATCAAAAGGGTCGATGTGTGTAATTGTATGTGCTATAGAGGTTTATATATCTTACGAAAACTAGGGAAACTATCATGAACACAAAGTTACAAAAGTTAGAAACTTTTTTTAATGAAATAAAAAGAAATATACATAGCCTATTGTAGGCGAATAAACTATGATACCTTAAAAATATAATATATCTAGAGAAATGAAGGAAAAATGAAATATTATTATTGGAAGTGCTTATAATATTGCTCAACTAAAAAATTTATATGTCTTGGTAATGAAGGAAAGGGCTTGGAAAAAAAATAATAGTTGTAACTTTTGACTCGCAACGAAATAGATTTTATTCAATAAAACAATTAACTCTTGCAAGTGGTATTTACCTTAAATAATTTATATTCCTTTTGAATTATATTGGGATGTGACATGTTGCTATGCAAGTTAATAAGGAGGAATTCTCATAGCGAATATAAGAATTCCCTTCATACTTCTTTATTACCATATACATTTACCATCACTCACATTCCCCTTCAGGTAATCGTTTCCTTTCATGGGTATTTCTATAGTTTCTACAAGTGTTTTAGATTTTTTATATGATTTTTAGGTTAGCGTATTCATCTTCTAATGTGCAAGAATCCTATGTGGAAATGACATCTATATCTTGTCCTTTTGACATGCCTTTATCTCCTCCAAGAAACCAAACCTAGCTTACCATAGCCTATCTTCATCTAGCGTGGACTACTCTAGCCTAACCTAGCATAGTCTACTCTTGTTTATCGTAACCTCTCATGGTGTAGACTAGCCTACTCTATCCTATCCTAGCCTAACCTATCCTAACCAAGCCTACTCTAACCTAGCCTAGCCTAGGCTACTCTAGCGTTTCCTACACTGCATAGCTTACTCTATCCTAGCCTAAAATACTCTAGGATACTTAACCTAGCCTAGCCTTCTAGATCCTAACCTAGCCTACTATTTCCTAGCCTTTGTGACTCTTTTCTAGCCAAACATGCTCTAGCCTAGCCTAGCCTAGCCTACACTAGCCTAGCATAACCTAGCCTACTATAGTCTACCCTAGCCTTCTCTAGTGTAGCCTAGTGTTCTCTAGCCTAGATTTTTCTCAACTTAGGTTAGACTACTCATGGTTAGCCTAGCCTAGTCTACTTTAGGTTAGCCTACTTAGCCTAGTGCAGTCTATTATTGCCTAAGCTAGCTTACTCTTTGCTACGATAACGTACCCTTGCTTAATTGAGCATACTCTAGTCTAAACTACCGTACCCCACTCCATGCTAGGCTAGTTTAGCTTACTCTAGCTTAGCCTACTCTATCCTAAACTACTCTATTCAAAACTACTCTAGTCTAGCCTACTCTTGCATAACCTAGCATAGCCTACTCTAGCCTAACATAACCTACTCCAGTTGACCCTATCATAGCTTGACCTATTCTACTCTAGCCTAGTTGAGCCTAACCTGGCCTAGCCATAGCTCCTCTATCCTAACATTGTCCACTCTAGCCTATTCTAGCCTCTATCTCACCCTATCCTAACCTAGCCTAGTCTACTCTATCCTAGTCTACTATATCCTAGTCTACTCTATCCTAGCTTAGCCTAACGTAGCCTAGCCATACCTACTCTGTCCTAGCCTACTCCATCCTAAAATATTCTAGTCTAGACTATTCTAGACTAGCCTAGCCTAGCGTTGCCTAACCTAGCCTAGCCTAACCTAGCCTAGCATAACCTAGCCTAGCCTAGCCTAGCCTGGCCTAACCTAGCCTGGCCTAACCTAGCCTGGCCTAACCTAGCCTATCATAACCTAGTCAAGCCTAGCCTACAACCACCTAGTGTAACTTATCCTACACTTTCCTAGCCTAGCCTAACCTATCCTAGCCTAGCCTAACCTATCCTAGCCTAGCCTAGCTTAACCTAACCTAGCCCACACTAGCCTAGCCTAACCTAGACTAGCCTAGCCTAGCCTCCTATAGACTAGCCTAACATAGCCTTGCCTAGCCTAACCTAACTTGGCCTACCTTAGTCTCACCTATCCTAACCTAGCCTAACCTAACCTAACCCAGTCTAGCCTAACCTAGCCTAACCGAACCTACCGTACCCTGGGCTACCCTAGGCTAACCCAGCCTTTCCTAGCCTAGCCTAGTCTACCTTAGCTTAACCTAACCTAGCCTAACCTAACCTTACCTAACCTAGGCTAACCTAGCCTTGCCTAACCTAGCCTAAAATAACCTAACCGAACCTAGCCTAACCTAACCTAACATTGGATAACCTAACCTAACCTAACCTAACATAGGCTAGTCTAACCTAACCTAGGCTAGGCTAGGCTAGCCTGGCCTTGCCTAGGATAGCCTAACCTAACCTTGCCTTGCCTAGCCTAACTTAGTTTACCCTAGCCTAGCCTAGCCTAACTTAACTGAACCCAAACAAACCTAACCGAACCTAGCCAAGCCTAACCTAACATAGCCTAACCTAGCCTAACCTATCCTCGCCTAACCAAGCCTAACCTATCCTACCCTAGCAGAGCCTAACCTAACCTAGACTAACCTATCCTAGCCTAGCCTAGCCTATCCCAGCTTATGAAAACCTAGCATGGCCCAGCCTATCCAAACGTAGCCCAGTCTAGCATATCCAAACCTATCCTAGTCCAACATAGCCTACAGAGCCTAGCCTAACCTAGCCTATCCTAACCTAACCAAGCCCAACCTAGCCTAGCATAACCTAGCCTAACTTAGGCTAGCCTAACCTAACCTAACCTAGCATTTCCTAGCCTAGCCTTCCCTAACCTAGCCTAGCATAGCGTAACCTAGCCAAGCCTAGCCTAGCCTAGCCTACAATAACCTTGCTTAGCGTAGCCTTACCTTGCCTAGCATAGAATAGCCTAGATTAATCTAGTATAACTTAACCTAGCCTAGCCTAACCTATCATTGCCTAACCTAGCCTAACCTAACCTAACCTAACCTTCCCTCGCCTAACCTAACCTAGCCTTACCTAGCCTAGCCTATCTTCACTCATCCTAGCCTTACCTAGCCAAGCCTAGCCTAGCCTATCCTAGGGTTAGCTAGACCAGCCTTACCTAGCCTACCCTAGACTCACCTAACATAACCTTTCCTTGCCTAACCATACCTATCCTAGCCTAACCTCGCATAGCCTAACCTAGCCTAACCTAGCATAACCTATCCTAGCCTAACATATCCTTGCCTCCCCTAGCCTAACCTACCCAAAATTAACCTAGCCTTGCCTTCTGTAACCTCGCCTAGCCTTACATAGCCTAGGCTAGCCCAACCTAGGCTAACCTAGTCTAACCTAGCCTAGCCTAGCATAAGCTAACCTAGTGTAACCCAACCTATCCTAGCATAACCTAACCTAGACTAACCTAGCCTAGCTTAAACTAGCCTAGCCTATCATAACGTTTGCTAGCCTAACCTTAGCTAGCCTAGCCTAAGCATGCCTAACCTAACCTAGTCTAACCTAAACTAACCTAACCTAGCCTAGCCTATCCCAACGTAGCTTAACCAATTCTAACCTAGCCTAGCCTAACCGAGTGTACCCTAACGTAGCCTAACCTAGCCTAGCATAACTGAGCCTAACCTAACCTAGCCTAACCTATCCTATCATAGCGTAGCCTACCCTAGCCTACCCTGGCCTAGCCTACCCTAGCCTACCCTGGCCTAGCTACCCTATCCTATCCTAGCCTAGTCTATCCTAGCCCAGCTTATCCAAACCTAGGCCATCCTAGCCTATCCAAACCTAGCCCAGCCTAGCCTACCCAAACCTATCTTACTCCAACATAGCGTATAGAACCTAGCCTAACCTACGCTAGACTAACCTAGCCTAACCTAGCATAGCATAACCTAGCCTAACCTAACCTAACCTAGCCTTGTCTAGCCTAACCTTCTGTAACCTAGCCTAGCATAGCATAAGCTAGCCTCGCCTAGCGTAGCCTAGACTAACCTTTCTTATCCTAGACTTACCTTGCCTAGCCTAGACTAACCTAGCTTAACCAAGCATAACTTAACCTAGCCTAGCCTAATCTATCATTGCCTAACATAGCTTAACCAAACCTAACCTAACCTTCCCTAGCCTAACCTAACCTAGCATTACCTAGCCTAACCTAGCCTAACGTATCCTAGCCTAGGCTAACCTATCCTAGTCTTACCTAGCCTAGCCTTACCTAGCCTACCCTAGACTAACATAACATAACCTTTCCTAGCCTACGCTAGACTAACCTAACATAACCTTTCCTAGCCTAACCTAACCTAGCATTACCTAGCCTAACGTATCCTAGCCTTACCTATCCTAGCATAGCCTAACCTATCCTAGCCTTACCTAGCCTACCCTAGACAAACCTAACATAGCCTTTCCTAGCCTAACCATACCTATCCTAGCCTAAGCTCACCTAGCCTAACCTATCCTAGCCTAACCTATCCTAACCTAACCTAGCCTAACCTAGCCTAACCTAGCATAACCTATCCTAGACTACCATGTCCTTGCCTAACATGTCCTTGCCTAGCCTAGCCTAACCTACCCAAACTTAACCTAGCGTTGCCTTGGGTAACCTCTCCTTGCCTTGTGAAACCTCACCTTGCCTTGAGTAGCCTATCTTAGCCCAACCTAGGATAATCTAGCCTAGCATAAGCTAACCTAGCCTAACCCAACCTATCCTAGCATAAGCTAACCTAGCCTAACCTAGCCTAGCCTATCATAACGTTTGTTAGCATAACCTTTGCTAGCCTAACCTTAGCTAGCCTAACCTAACCTTGCCTAACCTAACCTAGTCTAACCTAACTTAACCTATCCTATCCTAACCCAATGTATCCTAGCATAGCATAGGATAGCGTAGCCTAGCCTAGCCTACACTACCCCAACCTAGCCTTGCCTAACCTATTTTAGCCTAACCTAGCCTAACCTACCATAGACTAACCTACCCTAGCCTCGACTATCCTAGCCTAGAATATCCTAGCCTACCCTACCCTAGTCTAGACTAGCCTAACCTAACCGAACCGAACCTACCCTACCCTACCCTACCCTACCTTACCCTAACCTAAACTGGCCTAGCCTAGCGTAGCCTAGCCTAACCTAGCTTAACCGAAACTTATGCAGCCTAGCCTATGCTACTAACCTAACCTAACCTAAACTAGCATAACTTAACCTACCCCCGACCTAGCCTACCCCAATGTATCTTAGCATAGCATAGCATAGCCTAGCCTAGCCTAGCCTACACTACCCCAACCTAGCCTAGCCTAACCTAGCCCAACGTAGGCTAGCCTAACCTAGCCTATTCTAACCTAGCCTAACCTACCGTAGACTAACCTACCCTAGCCACGACTATCCTCGCCTAACATAGCCTAGTCTACACTAGCCTAACCTCACCTAACCTACCCTACCCTACCCTACCCTAACTTAAACTACCCTAACCTAATCCAGCCTAGCCTGGCCTAGCCTAACCTAGCCTAACCTAACCTAGCCTAACCGAACCTTACGTAGCCTAGCGTATCATACTAACCTAGCCTAACCTAAACTAGCCTAACTTAACCTACCTCGACGTCGCCTAGCTTAACCTAACCTAGCCCTACCTAACCGAGACTAGCCAAGCCTTGCCTAGCCTGACCTAGTATAGTGTAACCTAACCTAATGTAACCTGGTCTAGCCTAGCCTAGTGTATCCTCGCTAAACCTAGCCTAACCCAGCCTAGCCTACCCTATCCTAGGTTATCCTAACCTACATAAACTAACATAGCCTACATAGCCTAACCTAACCTAACCTTACCTAGCCTAAGGTTTCCTACTTAGCCTACTTAGCCTAGCCACATAGCCTAATTAGCCTACTTAGCCTAGCCTAACCTAGCCTAATTAGCCTACTTAGCTTACTTAACCTAGACTAACCTAGCCTAGCGTTGCCTACTCTTGCCTAGTTTAACCTAGCCGGCAATAACCTAGTCTAACATAGCTTGCTCTAGCCAATCCTAGCCTAGCCTAACTTATTCTAGCCTATCCTAGCCTAGCCTACTTTAGACTAGCCTAAGCTAGCCTATACTTGACTAACCTACGCTTCACTCGCCTAGCCTCACCTATCTAACCTAGCGTACAATATCGTAATCTAACCTAACTTACTCTAGTCGATCCTAGCCTATCCTAGCCTAGACTCTCCTAACCTAACCTACATTTTTCTAGCCTAGCCTAGCCTCGCCTAGCCTAGCCCAGCCTAGCCTAACCTAACCTAGCCTAGCATAGCAAAGCCTAGCCAATCCTAACCTAACATAACCTAACCTAATCTAACCTAACCTACCCTACCCTACCCTACCCTACCCTACCCTAGCGTAGACTAACCTAATCTTGCCTAGCTTACCCTTGCCTAGCTTAACCTAGCTTAACCTAACCTAACCCAACATACCCTACCCTACACTAGCCTATCCTAGCCAAGTGTAACCTAACCTATCTTAGCTTAACCTAACCTAGCCTACTGTAACCTAACCAAACCTAGCCTAGCTTACCTTGACCTAGTCTAACGTAGCCTACTCTAGCCTAGCCTACCTGACCTAGTCTAACCTAGCCTACTCTAGCCTAACCTACCCTACCTTACCCTACCCTATCCTAGCCAATCCTATCCTAGCGTGGACTATCATAGCATATCCTAGCCTATTATAGCCTAGCCTAACCTAGCCTAAATCCTAGCCTAGCATAACCTAGCGTAACCTATCCTAAGCTAGCCTTTACTAACCTAACCTAGCCTAACCTAACCTAACCTATCGTGGCCTAGCCTAACCAAACCTACAATAATACAGTCTAACCTTAACTTCAATAATATAGTATAACCTAGCATACTCTAGCCTAACCTAACCTAGTCTCACCTATCCTAGCCTACCCTAGCTTACCCTAGCCTAGCCTTTCCTATCATGGCCTACCATACCCTAGCCTAGCCTAGCCTAACCTAGCCTATCTTAACCTAACCTAGCCTAGCCTAGCCTAGCTCAATATAACCTACCCTACCATACCCTAGCTTAACCTAGCCTAGCCTAGCCTAGCCTAACCTATCCTACCCTAACATAACCTATCCTATCCTATCCTATCCTACCCTACCCTACAGTACCCTACCCTAGCCTAACCTAACCTAACCTATCCTAACGTAACCTAACCTAGCCTAGCCTAGCCTACCCTTCCCTACCCTAGCCTAGCCTAGCCTAGCCTAGCCTAACATAACCTATCCTAGCCTAACATAACCTAGCATATCCTATCCTATCCTATCCTCGCCTAGCCTAGCCTAACCTAACCTAGACTTGCCTAGCCTAGCCTAGCATAACCTAGGCTAGCTTATCCTACTAACCTAACCTAACCTAACCTAACCTAATCTAACCTAGCTTAATCTAACCTAGCCTAGACTAGCCTAACCTAACCTAACCTAGCATAGCGTAGCCTAGCCTAACCTAGCCTAACCTATCGTAGCCTAACCTAACCTACTTAACATAACCTAGCTTAGCATAGCCTACCTAGCCTATCGTAGCTAGCGTACTTAACATAACAATTTTACTTTATACATTCAAGTTATTTTAATTAAAAAAATATACCATTGATAAAGTATAACAAAATTAAATAATATATTAAATATTTCAATTTGAAAATCATTTAAAAAAATAAATTAAACTAAATCATATTGATAAAGAAATAATTCAAAAAAAAAAATAATTAAAAACTATTAATAAAAACTAAAATATAATTTTTTTTATCTGAAATAAATTAAATGTGTTGCACACGTAAAAGCAGGAACTTCAATAGGTATTCATCTAACCGCAAACCTGAGTTTACCGTGCAATCACTATTTATATACGATTTCCCCGTCGCGCCCCTTTTTTGTAATGATACAGTGCTCAAGTGAAAATATTAAATCAGGTAATATGACAGGCAGCATAATACGAAGGAATAATATACTCGTGATCCCATCCCCCAAAACCGTACTGGTGTTGAAATCCTTACAACCGAAGGATTCTTTCTCCATTGATTATGTACCCATTATTGTTTGCGTTACCTTTCACAGACCAACCGTCCGGTACCTAATTTGTAATGGGGTTTTAATTTTGGATTACTTCTCTTCATAATGTGCTTATAGGTTCTATCCTTCAACCCTGTAGATTTTTCTCTTAGTTCTCAGCATGAACTCTCTTCCTAGCAACTCCATGGACAGGTAAATTTCCCGTCAAGGTAAGTAACCTTTCTTGCAATGGTTACTCATTCTACCCCCAATTTTCTGGTTTTCACATTATATTCCTTTGCCCTTGTTAGGTTCTGGAAACTCTGTCAGGTTTGGTCGAGGGTATCACGGCTGTTAGGAGCGCATACACCGTTAATTAGCCAGGGTAAATTGTACCATACTCCCGACAACTTGAGCGATCGTTATTTTAGGGTTTACAGGGTTTCATCATGGAGGACCTCCAATCAGCTTTCAAGTATCTGTCACCTAAATTAAAGTGGTGGACACATAAAAGTCGTTTAAAATATTCAGGAGGCGGCAGAGCTTCACATTCAATAAAAATGGCTGACGCACTAGATAATAGGACCATACCTGGAACTGGAATTGAATTGGGATTTGATTTCATTTCTTCAGCTAACATTAGAAGCGCGATGAGATTAAATGGAATTCCATGCGATTACCATGCTGAAGAAAGATGATCATTGATCTGCACGAGCCCGAAAACTGTTTGGGGTTCAGAAATCCTCATACAATTGAAAGAGAATCATAAGATCTACAGGATGCCCTTCGCTTTAAAGATTTAACTGTGGACTATGGGACTAATATCAATATCTTCCATCAATTCAAACAAAAGTATAAGATAAAGAAAATTCATTACAAATTTCAGTCATCTCACGTCTATCTTGCTGATAATAGAGATATAATAGATGAATATACATCACTCCCCAAATTACTGCCACGGGACGGTAATCGTGAATTACTGTTCATTCTCTTCCCTATGTCAAACTGAAAATTCTCTTGCAGAGGCATCGAAGGTCTAGTCTGAATAGAAAACCGATCTTCAATACTCTGATCGCTTGCTTTCTATCAAAATCATAATGACGCCGCTATCTAGTCGGAGACCTTTGCCACGAAATTCTCGTCCAGAAGAATGAATAATGTAAGCCAGGCCCAATACGATATTGATTTCCTGGCCAGGCTCCACTTGAAAGTTCTGTCCGGGTTTCGACTTCCGCTAAGAAAATAAAAATCACTGCAGCTGCGAACAAACCGACTGCCACTTTGTAAGATGTAGTGCTGCGAACAAATCGGATTCTTGATCATGTCAGTACTTTGCCCTTTGATGAAAATAAAATTGCTCTCGTTTGAAAGTCTCTCACCTACTCAGACTGAAAAGACACAGAGAACATAGAGAACATAGATAGTTGAGGACCAAAAGGTGAAAAATGATAGGACTCGAGATATACATATATATCTCTGGCGCTTCTGGAACCGTCCATTGATATACATATTTGAGGCTCCTACCTCCTCTCCAACCATCCCCCGAATCATGGGCTTTTTTCCTGCAACGGTTACTTCAATGGATAGAAACAGATCATCCCTGCTGTCCATGTTTTTTTTAAGACAACGGTTACTTCAATTGACAGCCATGGTTGATAGAAAGCCATAAAGGGCTGAGTTGATACAAAGCCATAAAGGTTACTTCAACGGCTATGGCTTGAGGGCTGAGTTGTCTTTCTCCAAAGCCATAAAGCATAATCTATAGGATATTAAAATGCTGTATAGGGTTACTTATGGTTTATAGGATATTAAAATGCTGTATAGGGTTACTCTTAGATTTAAACTAATTTAAATGTAATTATGAGCATATACTGCCCTAGGACATTTAATATTGTATAAATTACGATTTATTGTTTGTGGTAAAATTCCACTTGTGCTAAATGAATATTTGAATTTCAACGCGACGGCAAATTTCAAATAGACGTGAGAGGCAAATTTGAAATTCAAATGCGCACACGGCAATGCAATAAAATTGAAATTCAAACGGGAACCCACCACTGAGTCAGTGTGAGAAAGCGCGAGAATACTGCATAAACTCAAACATAGATGCAACGTACATTTATTTCATTAACTACGACATTTCGCCTGCTCGGAAAGATAGATGAAGTGATCGCAAAACAAACGGCACACGTCACATCTTAGATGTGGCTTCTGGAAGCATAGCATGGTTATGTATGGTGAATGGCTGCTATCAGGCGCATTAAATCTCAATGAGGATTTCGTGTGTTTATTTTATCTACTCTGTCAACCCCACAACCCTAAAATTGTATGTACTCATGTTTATGGAAGACCCAACACTACTATTGCTAATGCATCTCCAACGATCTAATGATATAATTTTGTGCTTTCAAATATTTTGTTTGTGATTACTTTTTTCAATGTTTTTTTTTTTTTTTCACCTTTATTCATTCAAATACACAAGAGATTAATGCAGAGTTCAGCTTTGGAATCCACTTTAGCATGGTTATAAATATATAAATGAAGTGTTCATTATCTCTGCGTGCCTTTTAATAGATGATTGTACAATATAAATGAGTTAGAAGAATCTATGGTCTTCAATATAAATGAGTTACAAGAGAATGTGAATAATATTCGAGGTACTCATGGAAGATTTCATAAGATAAATAGGAAAATGATAATGCTTTTTTTTTTTTTCATTGGTTTAAGAAATATGTAAGTCTATGTAAGTGTTATTTTAAAAAATCAAATCAATCTTTTTTGACATATTTAAAATTGATTTTTATAATTTATTTATTTTTAATAGTAGATTTGTTGAACTTACTTTACAGTTTTGAGAAATATTTATTAACTTACAAATTTGTGATATCTTTTCAAAAAAGATTTTTGAAAAAACAGCTTTATAAGTTTAATTTTTATGATTTAAGTTTTCATGAAGGTATAAAATTCTAATTTAAATTTTTTTAGCAAATAAAAATATTTCAATAAATATTTGAAATATTATAATCATTAATATGTATAATATATTATATTTAATTTCATTTATTATATATATATATATATGAAATATTTTTAATAGTTATTTAGTTTAGTTTTAATTTCATATATATTGTATTCTATTTTCATTTCATTTATATAATTATGTAATATTGTCGAGTATATATGTATAATTTTGTTTTATAATTATATGTCTGTGCGTGTTTTTTAGGTAAGAGTTAAAAGTCTAGATTTCATAATAGAAGAATTAGTTAATGCATACTGGAACTTTATATTAATTCAATTTTTTTTATTCGTAATATTTTTTTTATTTTACAAAATTTAAATTTTTATAATAATAAAGTAATTTTAATACATGAATGATGAAAATTTTGGATAAAAATTGTACAATTGTAGTGGATAATCATAGCAGTCTACTTCATTGTTGCAAAATTATATATATATATATATATATATAAACAAAGCCTTCAAATTATTACTATAAATGTTGGAGATATATTTATCCACAAACATAGAAAAAATTATAAAATCAATTAATTATGATGATTATCTATTAATTTATTAATAAAAATAACTATAAATATGGATAATTAATAAATTAATCCATAATCATTTTCGCAGACTGATTTTATATTCACATAGTATTAACTAATGTTATTGTAAGGAAATAAAATATTATATAATGAAAAAAGTGTGGACAAAGATCAAACTTTATCCATAATTGATCAATAATCATAAGAGTTTAATATCCATTATCCCATCAATGATCAAAATAGTTGATTATCCATAATCCCAACAATAACGATATAGTTGATTATCTTTAATCCCATTAAGTATATTTTAATTAATAAGTTGACTAATAATTGTAGACATAAAAATGGATACTGTGGAGATGTCAAATAACCCTCCTCAAAAACTCACACCACATAAATCTTCAAAATACCAAACTGATTAATAATTTTATATTTGGGCATTGCATTTAACATGTATCTCAAACACTTTTGTTTAAAAGTTTAATATGTAAATGCATATGTAGTTGCATTATGAGATTAGTTTAGCACCAATAAAAGATTATTTTTATAGATGAATGTACTTAACATGCATATTAAGTAATATAGATTAAAAGTTTAAAATGTAAATGCATGATGAGTTTAGTTTAACACTAGTAAAGACTTATTTTTATAAATGGATGTAATTACCTAAATTAAATGAACCTAATTATATAAATTAAATTTATTGCAAATATTGATAGACATTAATGTATAATAAATATCAAAATATTTATTTCACATTGTTAAAATTTAAAAAACATATCAAATTTAATTAAATTATAATTTTATTTTAAACTATTATTATTAAAAAAATTAGTATATAAATAAATAAAAGGTATGTAATAGGATTCTTAATAATGGAGATTTGTATTCTTTTTACCATGGAAATTCTTATCTTTTAAATGAGTTTTTTTACAATACTGTAGGCTAATAACTTATCAATTCCACATACCTAAATGTCCACAACTTTACTTAAATAGAAAATATATATTTTATTTATAATATTTTTTAATTAAGTCGAAAAGAAAAAAGAGAAAAGTTATCTTTAAGATAAATCTCAACATTCTTTTTTCACTATTGATAAAAATATTTTGTAAATATTTTGCAAATATTAAATCTCTATCATCCATATATTAATTATTAATTAATTAAATTAAGTTTCTCAAATTTTTATTCAAAATGAACGGTAACACACAACTCCTTACAAACTACATTTTTATCCTATCTCTTTATGCAAATTAACCATTGTAAAAAAACACATAAATAATTGCTATAGTTGGAAGGAAATTATCAAAACGTTATTTTAGCACCCATCATAGTTTTCATGTCAAAATACATTGTAATAATTTATATTAAAAATACAATAGTTATTTTTGTTTAACAGTAATGACACACCATGCATTATTCGACATGCCATATTGTTGATATCCAATGTAGCTAACTCATTTCATAAACCAAGCTAAATGTCTGGCCAGGTATGCCTCGATATGATCCACTATGGTAAACATATTGTACTCGGCTTAGAGATGTTTCTAGAATACCTACCTGCAGTTTTCGGTGACCACCAACCCTATAGGCTGCATGTAGGGACATTTGGCACTTTTGAGTTGTCGATCTACCTAGGCACGATCTGACGATTGTATTTGGCCATGATAGGGTTAAGTTAACCAACCCGGACCAATACCCCAGCTCTTTCTTGGAGTTTTCTTCCATTTTTTTCCCAGATGAAGCTCTACAGCTATGGAGACCTTACTATGCACAGATATGGTCATCGACTACCCTTATCTCTAGTTAGTTTTCTCTCTACTGGTATTTGACTCTGAACCTAAATATTTTTTCATCCTTGGTTACTCGTTTGGAAGCTCACTGTCGATTCATATCTTTTGGTCTCAATGGGATTTCGAGGCACTGAGAGAGATCGGCATTGTGGTGTACGGTGCATTTGGACACACAGCACTCCCTCTAGTAAGTCTATTTGCTTTGCATAGAATTGTTCTTAGCTCGTAGGCGTTCAAAGGTGAAATTGTATACCGTTCTTAATTTTTTGTCTTTTTTTTGTGTTTTGGTAGGTTATGGGACCACCCACTCGTAACGCCACTAGCCCTCCTCATCTTGGCCATGACTGTTCTAGATTTTTGGTTTAATTCCTTTTACCTCGCAACTTGTAATGTATCTAAGGGTTAGGTTAAGAGGCATTCATGAACTGGGTTTGTTCCTTCAAAAATTTTCATAATGGATGTATTTGTTACAATGGAGTGTGTGTAAATAATATTTCAATATTGTTTATTTGAAATCAGTTTCGACCAAGGGTATTTTTAGCTCTTCTGGTGACATACATTAGGCTTCCTTTTTTAATATGGTTTTTCTTTATTCTTGGAACTTCCAAGTCTTCATGATGTAATGCTATGATTTATATGTGTAAAATTTTGGGGTGATAATCCATTTTTTTTGGTTTCATATCGAATTACAGTCCCTTGTCATTACCATTTTAGGTTGGCACTATTGTCAGGGTTCCTGTCATTCTGCCAACAAGAGTTATTTGTTAATTTACTGTTACATTAATATATGAAACTAGTATAATACCTTGAATTAATGCATGTACCTGTTGGGTTATTACTGTTGTAACTGTAATATTATTCATGAAATTTTGTAAATTGTTATACTCGATTTCTTACGCGATGAAGGTTTTGCTACACACTGGTTTAGTTTAGTTGACTCATAGCTTAATTTTATTTCTGATAAATTTCATGGAATGTATATCATTTATTCATGGCTATTTTCTAAAGAAACATCTGATAGAGAGAATCCTGTACCCCCGGGCTTCCATCTGCCCATGTGGTGTACATAATTTTTCTAAGGTTTGGTATCATACTGTTCTAGAATCCTCTTTGAACTTAACTAATGTCTGTCTATAGTTTGATTCATCGCGAACTATATTCTTAGATTAAAGGTTTTATTTTTGTTATACCATCGCTCCTTGGTGGCCAGTTAATGAGTTTTGTCTGTTGGTTTGGATTACCATATTATTTATCGGTTTTACCACGGTACATACTTTAAAACTGTCAACAGGGCACGAAACCATTACCATTCACAATAGAACTTACATATTAATGTTATAGAAAAATTTAAGTAATAGGAACACAAATATAACTTATAACATTATATTTTAGTTTTCTCATACTTATTTGGTTATTCTCTTAAGTAGAGAACACGACTTGAAAGATAAATTAAAGACTCTTATTCGGATTCCCTACATACCGGATGGGATCCTTAAACCAAACACTGTAGAATCTAATTTGGATTCTGCACTGTGGAGATCCCCTTACTGTTGGAGATACATTTTCAACCATCAACACATACATAGCACTCCTCCAAAAAAATCGAGCTACTATTCTCATAGGCCATTGTTATCAATAAGATAACATAAACACATATTTTCACACATCAATTAGCAACATAATATTAAAAAAAAAAGTATATACATTTATGAAAGCCATAGACATACCAAATCTCATAGAAATAAAAAAAATAGCATTGAACAACATGGTTCATGATTCAAATATGCATAAGTAATATACCTATTTTTATATCTTAAACTAGTTGGAAACTAAGGGAGGGACTTCCACTCTGCACCCAACTATAAGCCAGCTACAATGAAGCTTTCTTATACCTGACCACCCTTGATTTAGATCCAATGTCTGAGGAAATTATTTCTTCGGGAATTCACACCAAAAGCATGGATTTTCATCCACGTTATGTAGCCCACTGCCCAAGTCGTTTATCAACTTACCTTTAAAAGCAAGCACCAAGGTGGTTTACTTGTTGCACCTATAACAAGCACTAAGTTGGTTTATCAATTTCTCCTAGTAGTGAGCACCACAATGACTCAGTATTATCTTTTAGTTCATTCACAAGGATTCACCAAAATTTTAGATGGGGTATTGCTTCGTTTCAGGAGTTGGAATCCACTGTCAAGATGGTTTTCCTATTTTATTTTCATATTTTCCAGGTGGTTTATTAGCTATATAGCAAGCACCATAGTGATTCAATCATCTACTAAGCCCCCCACTCACCACACAAGCTTAAAAAACATAATACGATGGCCTCACGCAATTCATGGGGAATGCACCCAAAATTGATAAGGGCTTAACTCATACATAGGGCTCCACAACTAACTGATATATTACTTTGTATTCTCCTACCAATTCCCAACAACTTCCACATGCTCAACAATCAGTTGGGCACACTCAAATAAGAGGGAAACATATTCCAAGGGAAAGGAACATATCCCAATGGCATGTTGCTAATGGGGAGGTCACAATTCTTCCATTGCAGTGTGTGTGTACAGAGAGAGAGAGAGAGAGAGAGAGAGAGATTGGATCTAGATTGGATGGTTAAGAGGTGAAATTTTTTTCCTCCCCATACAAGTTCAAATCCCACTTTATAACATGTTTTCTATTTGTGAACCAATTAAAGCTAGCAAGGTACCAATAATATCATTCTCATATAAGTGTTTGAGGGTGGGATGAGATGTTTCTTTTGCGTGTGTGTACACATACATAAACCTATGCTCAAATCTTACCTTATGACATGTTTTCCCTTCATTGATTGATTGAATCTATCAATGTACCATTTATCTCATCTCATTCTCTCTTAATTTATCATTCTCACCTAAGTGCTTGAGGTTGGAATGAGATGTTGCTTGTGTTTGTGTACACCTGTATACACCTATGTTCATATCCTACCTTATGACATGTTTCCCTTCATTGGCTGACTAAATCTAATAATGTACTAGTTATATCATATCAGTCTCCCTTAATTTCTTAAGGGTGAGAATCTACCAATTATCTCATTCTCAATTAAGTTATTAAGGCTGGGATGAGTTTTTTTTTTGTGTGTGTGCACATGAAAACACTTATGTTCATATCCCACTTTATGGCATGTTTTCCCTTCATGGGCCATTTAGAGCTAACAATGTACTAGTTATCCTATTCTTGCATAATTGTATGAGGGTGGGTTTAGATGTTGTTGTGTGTGTGTTTTAACAACCCCAAAGTTTAGATTAATCAATTGAATCATAAAATCAAGTCATGTTACTAATAAGGAGGCCATAAGCAAAGGGTTCAAATTTGGTAAACTTATTTAATGTTACTAGTCATTATTGTAACTAGTTAATTCATTACCCTCCATCAAAATATTCTAGGGAAGAGGGATGGATCCCATGAGTTTTCACTTGGAAAAATATGTATATATTCTAAGCAAATAATGTCACCCCATGCTCACGCACTTAATAAAAGAACTAATGTATTGGTACCATGCCGATTCTCCTTGGAATTTTTTATATTGAGGGTAAATCAACCATAAATGAATGGGAAGCTTGTAACCCTATATTACACTATGATATTTAATGCTAATACCTTTCTAGACTTAGCACAATAGCATTTATCAATCTAGTGAAACCTTTGGGCACTATTTTTTTTTAATGGAAAATCCCTCTAGGCACTTACCCACATTTTGGGAATGGTTCCTAGGATAAGTTCTACTAGAAAAAAGCATATAAACCTAACCTCAAACCCCCATGTGAATTTTACCTCATGACCTTCTTAGAAAATATGGCTTTGGCATGGAAAAATTCTTAAACTAACCATAAAGATTAGGCCTTCTAGATTACTTCTTCTATGTTTCTATCAATAAATATATCTCCAATGCTTACATTAATAATTTCAAGTTTTTTTGTGTGTGTGTGTGTAATTTTGCAACAACAATCTTAGACTTGTATGATTTTCCACTACAATTATACAAACTTTAAACTAAAAATATCATCATTCATGTATTGAAAATGCTTTAACAATATAAAAATTAGATTTTGTAAAATTAGAAAAGATATTACTAATATAAAATTTTGGATTAATATAAATTGTTTGTATACATGAAATTATACAACATATTACCAATATAAAATCTTGACTTTCTAACTCTTACCAAAAGTTTTATAAATATATACACAAATTTATATTAAAAATGTTTCGATAAAGATCCACAGGGTTGTGGATATACAATGATCGGATGCTTTGTTAAGGTACTCCTTGATACAATTGGGTAGCTTTTGTTGATTCCCTAAAATATGCGTAAGGAGGCTCGACAAAAGGGAGAGGAATTGGATGCTTGGGGAGTGACTTATTTAGAGGGCCCACATCTTGGGGGTGACTTATTTAGAGGGCCCACCAAATAAGTAAACCAAGGAGAAATACCATCCTCCTGTTTTAAACTAAAATGATTTATACACGAGATGGAGAACTTCGCATCAAGAGAGGGACCACACAGTGCTAGAGTACACTAACATCTAAGTCACTCGTTCAAATCCCCCGCTAGATCAGAATGATATATTGGACATGTTGAAGAGGTAATCTTGCCAAGCTTAAAATAAATACTTCTATAAATACTCAAAATAACACCATAAGAAAATTATGCATATATAAATGATAATATCATGTAATTATAGAAATAAAAACAAAACGAAATATTATATATATAAACTAAACCAAATGATTATTAAAAATATTTCTAATAATATTATATAATTATAATAAACAATATTATATAAAATATTATATAAATATCAAGGATTATATCTAGATCAAATATTTATTTCCCTTCATTAAAAAGATTCTAAATTGATTTTTAAAAAAATTATTAAATTGAAAATTAAACTACAAAATTAAACTTTCCCACTTTGTTAACCGTAAAAATTTTCTCTCAAAAATATTTTTTATATAATGAGGAAAAAATGAAAGTATTAGACATACAAATGAAAAATATTTCATGAGTTAAGTTACACCTAAATCTACTATTACAAGATAATTATAAAAATCACAAACAAAATGTAAGATATTTTTTTATGTGAAAGCACAAATAAAGGTACAAAATTAAAAAAAAAACTATGGAAAAAAGTAATCACAAAAAAAATATAAGATTTTTATTTGAAAGCACAAAATTATATCATTAGATTGTTGGAGATGCATTACCAATAGTAGTGGTAGGTTTTCTACAAACCATAGTACATATAATTTTAGGGTCATGCCGTAGAGAGAATAAATAACATAAATACATGAAATCCTGATTGATATTTATTATTATTCTTTCACCATGCAAGGAATGAAATTATTCTATATGTAGTTGCCAATAATAAGAAAAACTTCAAGCTTTGTCCCGCACAAACTACTACCAATAATGCGACCTTTTCTCTTTGATTTCCTCGACCATGGACTAGCTATCATGTTGTATTGGGCATGTCAACGTAATTCTTTGCCAGGCATCATGGAGAATCAATTTCCAAAATCGCAGATGGCGCTGGCGACTCTCGTTGAACCAAAGCTCAGCCCTCATAGTTGGCTACTTATTTTCATCCATTCATTTATTAAATAAAGGTAATCGACTCTAATGTCTGTCATGAAAATTGAAAGAAACATTAGAAAATGAAATAATGTCACCCCATGCTCACACACTTAATAAAAGAACTAATGTATTGGTACCATGCCAATTCTCCTTGGAATTTTTTATATTGAGGGTAAATCAACCATAAATGTATGGGAGGCTTGTAACCTTATATTACACTATGATATTTAATGCTAATACGTTTCTAGACTTAGCACAATAGCATCTATGAATCTAGTGAAACCTTTGGGCACTATTTTTTTTAATGGAAAATTCCCTTGGAAAATCCCTCTAGGCACTTACCCACATTTTGGGAATGGTTCCTAGGATAAGTTCTACTAGAAAAAAACATATAAACCTAACCTCAAACCCCCATGTGAATTTGACCTCATGACCTTCTTAGAAAATATGGCTTTGGCATGGAAAACTTCTTAAACTAACCATAAAGATTAGGCCTTCCAGATTATTTCTTCTATGTTTCTATCAATAAATATGTCTCCAATGCTTACATTAATAATTTCAAGGTTTTGTGTGTGTGTGTGTAATTTTGCGAAAAAAATCTTAGACTTGTATAATTTTCCACTACAATTATACAAACTTTAATCTAAAAATTTCATCATTCATGTATTGAAAATGCTTTAACAATATAAAAGTTAGATTTTGTAAAATTAGAAAAGATATTACTAATATAAAATTTTGGATTAATATAAATTGTTTGTATACATGAAATTATACAACATATTGCCAATATAAAATATTGACTTTCTAACTCTTACCAAAAGTTTTATAAATATATAAACAAATTTATATTAAAAATTCTTCGATAAAGATCCAAAGGGTCGTGGATATACAATGATCGGATGCTTTGTTAAGTTACTCCTTGATACAATTGGGTAGCTTTTGTTGATTCCCTAAAGGATGCGTAAGGAGGCTCGACAAAAGGGAGAGGAATTGGATGCTTGGGGAGTGACTTATTTAGAGGGCCCCCCAAATAAGTAAACCAAGGAGTAATACGATCCTCCAGTTTTAAACTAAAATGACCTGTACACGAGATGGAGAACTTCGCATCAAGAGAGGGACCACACAGTGCTAGAGTACACTAACATGCAAGTCACTCGTTCAATTCCGCTGCTAGATCAGAATGATATATTGGACATGTTGAAGATGTAATCTTGCCAAGCTTAACAGAAATACTTCTATAAATACTCAAAATAACACCATAAGAAAATTATGCATATATAAATGATAAAATCATATAATTATATAAATAAAAACAAAACGAAATATTATATATATATAAACTAAACCAAATGATTATTAAAAATATTTCTAATAATATTATATAATTATAATAAATAATATTAAATAATATATTATATAAATATCAAGGATTATGTCTAGATCAAATATTTATTTCCCTTCACTAAAAAGATTCTAAATTTATTTTAAAAAAAGTTATTAAATTAAAAATTAAACTTTCAGATTTTGTTAACAATAAAACTTTTCTCTCAAAAATCTTTTTTATATAATGAGGAAAAAATGAAAGTATTAGCCATATAAATGAAAAATATTTCATGAGTTAAGTTACACCTAAATCTACTATTAGAAGAAAATTATAAAAATCAATATTGAATATGTTAAAAAATATAAATTTGATTTTTTAAACTAACATATATATACATATTTGTATTTCTTAAAGGATAAAAAAAGTCGAAAGAAAAAAAGAAAGAGAGAGAAAAAGCATTATCTTTTTCCTATTTATCCCGTGAGATCAGCCATCAATACTTCAAATACTATTCACATCCTCTTGTAACTCATTTATATTCAGGATAGTAGTTTCGTGTAACTCATTTATATTCGATAACGAACGCATAGATAATAAGCACTTTATTTTCATATTTATAACCATGGGAAAGTGGATTCCAAAGATCTCAGCAATAATCCCTTGTGCATTTGAATGACTAAAGATGCAAAGTAACAAATAATCACAAACAAAATATAAGATATTTTTTTATGTGAAAGCAGAAATAAAGGTACAAAATTAAAAAAAAACCTACGAAAAAAAGTAATCAAAAACAAAATATAAGATTTTTATTTGAAATCATAAAATTATATCATTAGATTGTTGGAGATGCATTACCAATAGTAGTGGTAGGTTTTCTACAAACTAGAGTACATATAATTTTAGGGTTATTCCATAGAGAGAATAAATAACATAAATACAGGAAATCCTGATTGATATTTATTATTATTCTTTCAGCATGCAAGGAATGAAATTATTCTATATGTAGTTTCCATTAATAAGAAAAAATTCAAGCTTTGTCCCGCACAAACTACTGCCAATAATGTGACCTTTTCTCTTTGATTTCCTCAGCCATGGACTAGTTATCATGTTGTATTAGGCATGTCAACGTAATTCTTTTCCAGGCATCATGGAGAATCGGTTTCCAAAGTCGCAGATGGCACTGGCCACTCCCGTTGAACCAAGGCTCAGCCCTCATAGTCGGCTACTTATTTTCATCCATTCATTCATTAAACAAAGGTAATCGACTCTAATGTCTGTCATGAAAATTGAAAGAAACATTAGAAAATGAAATAATGTCACCCCATGGTCACACACTTAATAAAAGAACTAATGTATTGGTACCATGCCAATTCTCCTTGGAATTTTTTATATTGAGGGTAAATCAACCATAAATGTATGGGAGGCCTGTAACCTTATATTACACTATGATATTTAATGCTAATACCTTTCTACACTTAGCACAATAGCATCTATCAATCTAGTGAAACCTTTGGGCACTATTTTTTTTAATGGAAAATTCCCTTGGAAAATCCCTCTAGGCACTTACCCACATTTTGGGAATGCTTCCTGGGATAAGTTCTACTAGAAAAAAACATATAAACCTAACCTCAAACCCTCATGTGAATTTTACCTCATGACCTTCTTAGCAAATATGGATTTGGCATGGAAAACTTCTTAAACTAACCATAAAGATTAGGCCTTCCAAATTATTTCTTCTATGTTTCTATCAATAAATATATCTCCAATGCTTACATTAATAATTTCAAGGTTTTGTGTGTGTGTGTGTAATTTTACGACAACAATATTAGACTTGTATGATTTTCCACTACAATTATACAAACTTTAATCTAAAAATTTCAACATTCATGTATTGAAAATGCTTTAACAATATAAAAATTAGATTTTGTAAAATTAGAAAAGATACTACTAATCTAAAATTTTGGATCAATATAAATTGTTTGTATACATGAAATTATACAACATATTACCAATATAAAATCTTGACTTTCTAACTCTTACCAAAATTTTTATAAATATATACACAAATTTATATTAAAAATGCTTCGACAAAGATCCACAGGGTCGTGGATATACAATGATCGGATTCTTTGTTAAGGTACTCCTTGATACAATTGGGTAGCTTTTGTTGATTCCGTAAAGGATGCGTAAGGAAGGTCGACAAAAGGGAGAGGAATTGGATGCTTGGGGAGTGACTTATTTAGAGGGCCCACATCTTGGGGGTGACTTATTTAGAGGGCCCACCAAATAAGTAAACCAAGGAGCAATACCATCCTCCTGTTTTAAACTAAAATGACCTGTACACGAGATGGAGAACTTCGCATCAAGAGAGGGACCACACAGTGCTAGAGTACACTAACATCTAAGTCACTTGTTCAATTCCCCCGCTAGATCAGAATGATATATTGGACATTTTGAAGATGTAATCTTGCCAACCTTAAAAGAAATACTTTTATAAATACTCAAAATAACACCATAAGAAAATTATGCATATATAAATGATAATATCATATAATTATATAAATAAAAACAAAACGAAATATTATATATATATATATATATATATATAAACTAAACCAAATGATTATTAAAAATATTTCTAATAATATTATATAATTATAATAAATAATATTAAATAATATATTATATAAATATCAAGGATTATATCTAGATCAAATATTTATTTCCCTTCATTAAAAAGATTCTAAATTGATTTTAAAAAAAATTATTAAATTGAAAATTAAACTTTCCCACTTTGTTAACCATAAAACTTTTCTCTCAAAAATCTTATTTATATAATGAGGAAAAAATGAAAGTACTAGCCATATAAATGAAAAAGATTTCATGAGTTAAGTTACACCTAAATTTACTATTACAAGAAAATTATAAAAATCAATATTGAATATATTAAAAAATATAAATTTGGTTTTTTAAAATAACATATATATACATATTTATATTTCTTAAAGGATAAAAAAGTAGAAAGAAAAAAAAGAAAGAAAGAGAAAAAGCATTATCATTTTCCTATTTATCCCTTGAGATCATCCATCAATACTTCGAATACTATTCACATCTTCTTGTAACTCATTTATATTCAAGATAGTAGTTTCGTGTAACTCATTTGTATTCGATAACGATATAATTTTAGGGTCATGCCGTAGAGAAAATAAATAACATAAATACACGAAATTCTGATTGATATTTATTATTATTCTTTCACCATGCAAGGAATGAAATTATTCTATATGTAGTTGCCATTAATAAGAAAAACTTCAAGCTTCGTCCGGCACAAACTACTGCCAATAATGCGACCTTTTCTCTTTGATTTCCTCATCCATGGACTAACTATCATGTTGTATTGGACATGTCAACGTAATTCTTTGCTAGGCATGATGGAGAATCGATTTCCAAAATCGCAGATGGCACTGGCCACTCCCTTTGAACCAAAGCTCAGCCCTCATAGGTGGCTACTTATTTTCATCCATTCATTCATTAAATAAAGGTAATCGACTCTAATGTCTGTCATGAAAATTGAAAGAAACATTAGAAAATGAACGATAGTTCATAACGAAGGATCAAAACAATTCCTATATTGGCATTTTAGCTCACGAACAAATTTATCTATGAGATAATATGCGATTTTCTTATACCATTTGTCTTCTGTAAAAGAGATCTGCGGCGGGGTTAAGATGCAACAAAGTCAAGTGTAGAAGGGGGAGGAAGCCCATATTTGTGGGCATAATGTGACAGTCCGGGCAGTATTATGGAGTTCCTAAGCTAACTCAGAAAATACAGCCAAACATCCATTCGTATTCTCCATAGCTTGCTCAATTTTTTTGGTTTGGAAGCAAAGCCAGGAGTTATGAATACAACATCGCAATGGCATCAGAATCAAATTCAGAAACCTCATCAATGTAACCAAAGGAACAAATGCCGCTATGTATCATATTTTGTACAGTGTTTCCATTTCAGTCATGTGACGCATGTCATTAAAGGCCCGATTGCATTGTTGTCGAACAATGCAATGACCAGCCATGTGACGGCTGTGACTATCTCTGAACTCTTATGATTCAAGCTACCGCCAATAATATCATATATATATATATTTTTATTTAAACTAATATTATTTTAAAAATGATGTTACAAACTATACAAATATATTATTAAAATGGTCATTTGTCATTTCTTACTTGATTGAGTGACATGCTATCTAATGCATTGCAATGTATAGTTGTATAAGAATAATTATTTATAAAATTGTAACAAAATGAATATAATAAATTATTAATAAAAGGAAATAAATATAAATATAAGAAAAAAATATATAAAAATAGGTAATATAGAAATAAATATAAATATAAGAAAAATCAAAATATATAAAAATTGTTAATAGAAATAAATATATTTTAGTTTTTGATATTGGTTTTATAAATATTGATAAATATTGATGAGTAATGAGAGTTCAAAAATATGTTAAAGAGAAAGAGCTTAAGAGTTTAGGTAAATATTGTCTTTATTGGAAGTGAAAATAGAGGCTTCATGGGAGATTTTTTTCTAGGGAAGACTACCAATATTTAACTTTTTTAAAATGTAACGAAGTTAGTTGATAGACAAGTTCCCATGCTTGCATATGGGTCATGACATCAACAATATTGTCATCTTGGACTTGTAGTTGTTGTACTATATCATAAAATTATTTTTGTTTAGTGTTTAATTTCAATTGCACCTTGAAAGCAAAATTGATAAAATCAAAAGATTGACATTTGCTAGATTTATACTAGTGAGCTAATGTTTTAGCACAATGATTTTTCTCGCATAATACTTTATCTTCTTCCCAATGTCAATAGCCTTATGGACACCAGCTTTTGATAGAGTAAACTAGCAGTAAAAAAAAAAAAAAAAAAAAAAATTCATCACCATGGTCTCAGTGGCGAGAATTATTTCATAATTCCAAGGAAATTCTCATAAATTTGTGCCTCTACCTTATTACTATGCTTCATATACTTATATACTTATCAAATATAAATAACTGCAAATTTATAACTTTGTCAACTAGTTTTGGAATAAAATCATCACTACCTACAACCATGCTCACACCGCAATTTATTAGCGAAGGTTTGAGTAGTGATGACTTATTTCATTTATGAAGAATGTTGTTGCTACATATTGGACTATTGGCATTGGTATTTTGTGCCAATTATTTTCATTTTTTTCTTGTCTCATAAACTTTTTTTTCATCCCGATTTTTCTCCTATTCTCCTTTACTCTTCAACATTATCTTCAAGTTCTCTTTTAGCTAGTTCCTATTGCTTTATTTTTTCTATTTCAACTTCAGCTCCTTGTTTTTCTTCTCTTCTCCTATCTTTCTCCACTTTAAATATCTTTATGTTAGTTTCAACATTTTCCTCGCATTTATTCCTTGTTGCTTGTTTCTTCTTGGATTCAATCTCTTGCATTATTTTCTTCTTATCTTCTACATAAAAATTGGCTTTTTTTTCAGATTCTACTCTTCATTAACATTTCTACCTTCACTCTAGGATTTACCTCTTTGGTAGTTCTTCTTCCATAAATATATTTAATTTCACCTCTTCTTTTCTTTTGGCCTCAACCATTTCTCTAGGTTTTTATAGTGCTTCCAACCTTATGTTTTCTTGCTCTTTCCTTTTTTGCTAAAGAACTTATCTTTCAGCTTTAACAAAAATTAGCTTCCTCTTTGTTTTTCGTCAGCAATAACCTATATATTAGTCAATAATTATTCATAATTTAATTTTTGTATGAATATTTTAAAGGTAATTTTCTTCATGCTTGTAATGGTAGAAGATTCATCGTAACTTTTCGATTTTCAACAATTCTCAGGGGAGTGCAATATGGAAGATAATGAATATATGTATATATAGTCAACGTTTTAAAGAGAATATATCTTATTATGATACTTGAGAACTATAAGTTTATGTTGTTAAAATTTGGAAAAGAGAAGACACAATAGGTCATTACAACTTATTTGGTGATTATCTCACGGGATAAAAAAAATATAGTAGGTTAAAGGGATTTTTTATTTATATATTTGATAATATGAAGAGATGGGAGTTTTAAATCATTGATAAATTCAAGAATTGATGGTGGTTACAAGAGATGAAATGCCACTTCAACCACAATTGGTAGTAGAACTGTTCGAACGAAGGGCAATGGATTTTTTTGGACCATTCAACCCACCACCGAACCATAAAATATGCATACTAGTTGCCATAGATTACGTAACAAAGTGGGTAGAAAAAGTGGCCTTATCAAGAGCCACGAAAGAATCTGTAATTAAATTACTTTTTGAGCTATTTGTGAGATATGGTTTACTATGAGAAGTGATAACCGATGGAGGGGCACAGTTCGTGGGTAATAAAATTACAACCACCCTAAAGAATCACCATATCATCCATAGAGTAACGTCTCCTTACCACCTGCAGGCAAACAGGCAGGTCGAAAGTACCAACAAATTCCTTGAGGAAATTCTTACTAAAACAATATCAGCACATCGCAGGAACTGGGCCACTAGACTACCAGAGGCCTTGTGGGCTTACCGCGCAATGTGGCGAAACACCATAGGATATTGTCCATATCATCTGGTCTTTGGAAGAGAGCCTATTTTTCCTATTGAATTCGAGATAAAGACCTTAAGGACAACACAGGAGGTAGGGTTGGACTTGATGGAGGCTTAGATTAAAAGACTCCAACAAATAAATGAGTGAGATGAAATACGACTACTGGCTATTCAACGCACAGAAATCATACAACAACAACGAGCTAAGTGGCATGACATCCTCATCAAAAAGAAGAAATTCCAAAAAGGAGATTGGGCGTTTCTCTATGACTCCAGATTCAATATTTTCTAGGGAAGTTGCGAACAAGGTGTCTCAGTCCATACAAAGTTCAAGAAGTACACAACAATGGTACCCTCACCTTGACTACCATAGATGGGTCCGGTTCTACATTTCGAGTCAATGGGCACAGAGTGTGCCTCTATCACAAACCTCTTACAAAGGAGACTTTCTGCCATCAGGTACGCAATGATCCTATTATCCAAGTTATAGCATAAGGGGGTGATAACCACACAACTTTAAATACATAAGAGCCTGTTGTTTCCTTTTGTAAATATTGTATATAATTTCCCTGCAATTTTTTTATTATTTTGTTGTGCATTATTCATATTCACAATGGTGTCATTTTCCTTAATCACCCCTTGTTTTTTTTTCTTTTTGTTGTTTAAATATTAGAACGACTACTTTTCAATCCCATTGAATAGTTGTTTTTCAATCGGATTGAACAACCGTGTTTTTGCGATTTTTTTCTTTGCTATTCAAATCTTTGAGCGACTGCTGTTAAGTCTCATTGAACAGTTGTTATTCATTCAGGTTGAAAAACCGTGTTTTTTTGTTTTTTCTTTGCATTTCAAATCTTTGAACGGCTGATGTTCAATCCCATTGAACAACTACTGTTCAATTGGATTTAATAGTCGAGTTTTTGTGTTTTTATTCATTGGTGTTCAAATATTTGAACGGTTGTTGTTCAATCCAATTGAACACTTGCTATTCAATCAGACTAAACAACATTGTTTTGCATTTTTACGGCTGCTATTAAAATATTTGAACGACTGCTGTTTAATCCAATTGAACAACTGTTGTTCAATCGGATTGACCAGTCCTGTTTTTTTGTGTTTTACTTTGCTATTTAATCATATAGAACAAATGATTTTTTCCCTCTTTAAGCATGATTCTTCTTTCTTTTTTTTGATGATCTTTCCTCACAAAAACCTCGCCTCATCCCACACCCCAGCTGTAATACACATTTTTGAGCGGGAATTGGCAACTGAAGAGGAGAAAAGTAGCAATATTACTAATATGATGATCTTTTGAAAATTTAATGGAAATCTCTACTCCGGAAGCTGACATGGTACATCTATGCAATTGACGGCTAAAAAATCTCCTATTTAAACATGTTATTACACGATACATAGTATTATAATGGTATATCTTTCTACACTCTCGAGTAGTATTTCCCTTTGAAATAAATATTTAGGAATAAGGAGTATTAATTGTATTGGCATTCTTTTTTTTACTTCACACACCATCCCTAACTCTTAAGGAGTTAATGAGCCTCCCTTCATGTATAAAGAATAAATATTATGCTTGCATGAAATTTTTTAAAAGAGAATAAGGCGTCTCATCACGAGCCAGCCTACCATGATCATAAGGGTTTAGCAGGTGACATTCCCACAATGGCCAACACACCAGGGTAATGACCTTCTTAACTGCTTGAAGGATAGGAGGTATCATCATGAGCCAGCCTGATCACTCTGTTACAATCCCAATGAATGGCACTGTGACTATCTAGCTACCACACCAGCACAGTGGTCTCTTCATAAAACAAAACGAAATGCCTACTTTAAAAAAAAATAAGTACTATGTCTATATGCAAATTGTTCAGAGAGAATAGGGGGACTCATCACGAGCCAGCCTACCATGATCATAAGGATTTAGCAGGTGGCACGCCCACAATGGCCAACACACCAGGGTAATGACCTTCTCAATTTCTTCAAGGACAGGAGGTCTCATCACGAGCCGACCTGATCACTCTGTTAGAACTCTAGTGAGTGGCACCTTGACTATCTGGCCACCAAACCAGCACGGTGATCTCTCCATTAAGATGTAAAAATAACTACTTTTACGTAAAGGATTCTAGCTCATTTTTCAGGTTAAAATAGCAACCCTGTCGATGCTATGAATGCTAGCTAGCAGCAGTGGCTTTGTTTTTGGTATGAGAGTATATTATAACGATAGCCAATTACTCTTACATATAACTTATCTCTTATTTCCATCCATTTCCAAGATAGATCAACTACTCAAATTACTGATAATACTATTTGAACGCATAAGTAGCTATAAATTAGCTATGCTTTCATGTTTGAATTCTGGGATGACAACACCAATCATTATCTATCATAGTCATTCTTCCATCACACCATACCATTAAATAAGGACATCCTATCATAATAATTGTTGTGTTTCTTTCATCACATCTTCGGTCACTTCTGCATGAGATACACTTATGATAAATTCCAATTCTAACCTTTAAAACCGTACGCGTTCATAATTGTTACAATCACTCCTCTTTTCTTGAGCTCCAAGGCCACGGACATTGTTATCGTGTACAGACTGTGATTACTGATCCCTGACATTTTCCCACATATGCATTCATGATTGATTAAATCTCTCTTGTACTTAAGGACGTGGACGCCCTTATTTCGAGAGAGGGGGTGTAAATATCCATCAATATTAAGCATGTGAATTCCCTGCACAAATTTCGTTGGATACGCTGATAAGACCAAAATATCATTGCAATTATGATATGAAGTTACCTACATTTATGACAGAAGGCTGCAATTTATTTTTCTCTTGTATGAAGTGTTTATTCTAACCCATAGGGCCGAAAGGAAACATAGACAGAAGGAGAAATTAGCTCAATAGAACGCATTAGCCATGGGAGGGAACTCTCTCCGGAATGAACCTACGACCTTCCCAATCTCAGACGCAACTCACACCATTCTCCAAGAAGCTGGTTGGTTGCCATACTTACACAAATTGCAAGGGTTTGACACAGAGATTGCAATTGAATTCCTGCATAACCTACAGGAGGGACATACCAGGCTCAATGGAAGGATTATATCGGTCACATAGGATATCATTGCTAAAGTTTCTGGAATGCCAGAAAACAGAGAAATATTGACCGAAAAGCACCTTCTTCTACGAGGGGCAATCACAGTGTACCATGATCCAGGAGAACCATTGGAACAGAAAGGAAAGGGGATTAAACCTGCCTCTCTACAAAAACCGTGGCAGGAATTGGTTGCATTCATCTAAATATTCATCACATGTGATAGACGCTAAGACGTGGTAAAACCCTGTCAATTCAAATTGTTAGTTGTTCTTAAACAAATGATTGCAGTTAATCTGCCTTCTTGCTTAAATTATGTACATGAAACTATTGTTCGAATGAGAAAGGCGAAAAACCCCCAAGAAGCCTTCAGCCACCATGGTTTAATCAAGTTAATTATCATGCATGAATTAGCAAAACAACAGACATCCTAGGAAAACTTTGTTAACCATGTCATGCATGCACATGAGGAAACTTTGTTAACCAAAACCAGGCCAGAAGAGAATTTCTCTGAAAAGAAGTTGAAGAAAATGAGAAGAACTTGCAAAAGGTTAAGGAAAATGATAAAATAGCTGAGGAAATAGCTGAAGGAATTAATCAAGGCTCGGAAGCCTAAGAAAGAATTGATTACCACAGAAACCCAAACAGAGCTTGTCACCAATTTGATAGACACTGTTGAGGTTGAGGTACAGACTGACTTAGCAACTACTCCTGAGATTGAGGTACAAACAGACCTAGTGGACAATATTGAAGCCTTTGTACAAACTAGGCTGGACTTTAGAGAAGAAAAGGGAACCCAAACGGTGGAAGCCCCTGCCTACACTCTTCTGGTAGAAAAGGCTGCCAATCAAAAATTGCATAATGAATTATTTCGAACACAACATGATTTAGCACAATGTAGAAAGGAAGTAGTGCCCACACAAGAGTATTAGGCACTGTTAAAGAAATTCATAGACCTTTCTGCAATAGAACATGAGACATTTTCTCAACTCAGAGAAGAAAAAGCGAAGGTAAAGAAAGCACAAGATTAGGTGGGACAAGCTAAGAAGAAAGCCACTATGGTTTTCTCTCTGTACTCGGATGTGCTAACATGCAGGGCACCAACCACCAACTATGCCCTATTTCTAGTAGAACGGTAGTTGTTACTGAAGATCAAGGCCGTCGGGGCAGGGAAGCCCATGAATTTTAAAACCATAGAGGAATTTGTCTATTGCTGCAATGATCAAAATGAGTAGGTCCAATACCTCTTGTGTGAACTATACATGCACAACTTCTTCTTAGAGGAGGACAACGACAGTAATCCCAGCCCCTTTATAGAAGATATTCAGTTCCAGGCTTTCCTCTCTTTCGCTAAGAACCAGAATCAGTGGGGTAAAGCCTACAACATTTTCTAGAAAAGGGAACATGGCCTAGACCTATGGGTTAGAGGGCAGCCTAGTAGACCCCTGCATCTATTCACACAACATAATAATTTCATGCAAAGAAAGGGAGTAAGGACTAAAATGGGGCCTATCCATAAGAACATTATATAACATGGGCAGGAGTCTTTCAAGGACATTCAGGAAGAAGCTCTGGAAGCAGCCATACAAAGGTGGATGGCCTCCACAAACAGTGTGAAAAACAGAGAGACATTTGCCTACAAGAACTTCAAAGCGGCTGCCTGCAGATTCCTTTTATACAACAATCTAGTCTTAAACATGGGCCCTACATGGATAGGATTCAGGTACATATGCCCTCTCATCTGTTACCCCCTGAGGGTTATGATCATGGTTACGAGCTGCCAGAAGGTCACAAAAACGCTGCCTTTGCAAATATTGGATAGAGACATGGCTTTTGAGCCTATAAAGAAGAAGTCTACCATGTCTATTCTCTGACTTAGTTACACATCAATCATTTTTTTGCACAAGGACCTGCAAATAGCTAAGCGGGGTAGTATGTTGGGCCGAGAATGAGGTACATTTTCACCCTTCTTTTACAAATTTTTTTTATCAACCTTTACGAATTTTTCCTCATCTTAACAGTAAAGGAAAGGAATATTAATGTAAAATCAGGAAAAAATGAACTAACAGTAAAAGGGATGTTTTACAATGGGAAATTGACTTGTTATATCTTTATTTACGGGGAAATAAGTAGTTGAATCAATGATGACCAGAAGACAGCTGACAGATAGAGACTGACGGAACCATGATGACTACCATGGACAGGCAGAAGAGGGAAAGGCACCTCCATGTCTGAAGGACTCAAACGACATCCACAAGCAGCAAAATCTTCTATGGAAAAGACCGTTACCACTGTTGTAATCACCTTGAAAAGGCTGAAAACGAACAAGATAGATAGATCAGAATAGAGACTTTATTCTGTAATAGATGTATTGGGACAGGATTTTCCAATTATATCAATGTATTAACTTTCATATTAATAAAGTTCTCGGCATTTTTATAGTCAATTTATGAGTTTTCCGTAGCGACATAATTCTGGTGGTTTAGGCCCAGCCCTAGGAATTTCTATGCTAATCTATTTGCTATACATTCAATTACAGAATTTACGTTTCAGTCATCAAATACATTTTATTAGATATCATTTAATTTGTTGAATTGTGAACATACGATACTACAGCTTTCTCTTTCATTATAATAGTTAATTATTCATGTTTCCTTGTTTACAATGAATGCTTTCATAGTTTTTAGATGATTTCATCGTTTCCCAATGCTTTTATACTCGTTTCATTTGTTTTAGCATGACTGTTGTTCAATTATGTAAATAGCTAAGAGTTGGATCTTTCCATCAGTAATGTAAGGCGTCTAGTTGTTAATTGATTCAGAGAGATGTCATCTATTTAATTTAGAAAGAGAATTCCATTGCAAAATTAGATAAGAAATTACTATTCAATTTATTGAAGCTGTTGTTCAATTCTGTAGGACTGTTGTTCAATTCATTTGTGTGTTGTTCAATCATAGGTTGCTCTTTTCTACACGCACTTAGACAAAATAGTTAAACATAATTTTACAATTCCATTTCCCTTTGAATTGATTAATCTTTGAGAATTAGATAGTCCTCTTTATGGTAATATAGAGTAGGGGTTCTTTGATATCACTTGCATATACTATGCTCACAGACTTGCCTTGGGTTGAAAATTGAATGAGAAGCATCAAAATTGGCTATAACAGTCACCTTTATGAACCAACAGAAGTGTCAGTGACTTTCGGGTGTGCTAAGCAGGGAGTGACGTCAAGTTATGTTATGAAGTGTTAAGGCATGCTAGAGGCCAGGGAACACATGCAAATATGTGCTAGGTTCCATGGTGTGCCAATGCTTTCCAGGTTGGAGTGTTTGGGAGTGGCTCAGAAAAATAATGGAGCACTTGTCTCAAACGCATGGAAGTGAATGAATAAGAGTGTGTAACAATGAGTATCAATGATTTCTAGGTGTGCTAAGGAGGGATTTTAAAGGTATGCTAGGTAGTACCAAGGAATGCTAAAGTGCGAGGGCAACATGCTAGGATGTGCCAAATGCTAGGTTGCATCAATGCATGTTAGGGAGTGCCATGGAAACAGAAGGGAGAACTAGTTCAAAATGCATGAAAATTAACAAATAAGGATGTGTGATAGGGAGTGTCAATGAGTTTCAAGTGTGATAAGGAGGGAGTAGCGAGGTTATATGCTAGGAAATTCCAATGTATGCTAGAGTGCTAGGACATGTCATGGAGTGTTAGTGTGTGCTAGGGAGTGCCAAAGCATGCCAAGGAATGGAGGGGATGCTAACACATGACAGATAATGCCAAGGGATTCTAATACGCGCTATGCGATATGGGATGTTAAGATGTAAACTCTGTTGCTAATTTATTTTACTCCCACAGTTGGATGTGAGCCTTGTCTTGGTAACTTGTTAAGTTGGATGAGTTGAAATTAGACATGAGTAGCATAAGATGAGTTATAGGTAGCTTTTAGGTGAAAAAGGAATTTGTTCAATTTCCACGACACATGAGAATCTGGGTTTTGTCTTAGAATATTTAATTCAAACACACTCAAGTGCCAGAACATATCTTCTTTAATGCACAATGAAATCTACACAACTCAAGGAATCAACTAGTGCACATGATAATTTTCCCATTTTCAAACCCTTCTTCATTATATTACAAACTATAATACAACAAGCTAGAGCTCATGTAACATGGATCGTGACCCTTTACAATCACACTGAAACAAGGAATACAACTAGGGCTCAATCACCCTTTCCAACACTTTTGATGGGTCCCATGCATCATTATGGCACTCATGGACCCAAGTATGCCTTCTAGAAGGCTCTAAGACATAAGTTGACCTCTTGTGAGGCTTATTATTCCATGTATGAGTTGATAGCTTCGTCGGATTGTCACCAAAATTTAGGGTTACTTGCATATTATTTTATGTTTAGGGGCTAATGTAGGCCCATAAGCTAATTCTATCAACTCCTAATCAATGTATAAATAAGATTTAGTTGGATTCATTTGTATCATCACTTGACTTGGGATCTCCCTATCTTTAGAGAACTTTGAATTTTTCCTTGGAGGACTATTTTGGATGATGGATGCATTTTGATGTATGGATTGGACTATTTTTATCTTCGGGCTTTGTTTTTATCTTAACTATGCTTCATAGTAATAAATACAATTAAATCAAGTGACCAAATTTTCATTATGAATATCGACCATAGTTAGAAAATCAACATCTTGAATTAAATATGTATGGAGATATTATGGTGAGCATCAAAAGGGTCAATGTGTGTAATTGTATGTGCTATAGAGGTTTACATATCTTGCGAAAACTAAGGAAACTGTCATTAACACAAAGTTACAAAAGTTAGAAATTTTTTTTAATGAAATAAAAAGAAATATACATAGCCTATTGTAGGGGAATAAACTATGATACCTTAAGAACATAATATATCAAGAGAAATGAAGGAAAAATGAAATATTATTATTGGAAGTGCTTATAATATCGCTCAACTAAAAAAATTATATGTCTTGGTAATGAAGGAAAGGGCTTGGAAAAAAAATAATAGTTGTAACTTTTGACTCGAAACGAAATAGCTTTTATTCAATAAAACAATTAACTCTTGCAAGTGGTATTTACCTAGCCTTGCCTAACCTAGCCTAAACTAACCTAACCGAACCTAGCCTAACCTAACCTAACATTGGATAACCTAACCTAACCTAACCTAACATAGGCTAGCCTAACCTAACCTAGGCTAGGCTAGCCTAGCCTAGCCTTGCCTAGGATAGCCTAACATAACCTTGCCTTGCCTAGCCTAACCTAGTTTACCCTAGCCTAGCCTAGCCTAACTTAACTGAACCAAAACAAAACTAACCTAACCTAGCCTAGCCTAACCTAACATAGCCTAACCTAGCCTAACCTATCCTAGCCTAACCAAGCCTAAACTATCCTACACTAGAAAAGCCTAACCTAACCTAGACTAACCTATCCTAGCCTAGCCTAGCCTATCCTAGCTTATCCTAGCCCAGCTTATCAAAACCTATTATGGCCCAGCCTATCCAAACATAGCCCAGCCTAGCATATCCAAACCTATCCTATTCCAACGTAGCCTACAGAGCCTAGGCTAACCTAGCCTATCCTAACCTAACCAAGCCCAACCTAGCCTAGCATAACCTAGCCTAACTTAGGCCAGCCTAACCTAACCTAACCTAGAATTTCCTAGCCTAGCCTTCCCTAACCTAGCCTAGCATAGTGTAACCTAGCCAAGCCTAGACTAACCTTGCTTAGCGTAGCCTTACCTTGCCTAGCATAGACTAGCCTAGATTAATCTAGTATAACTTGACCTAGCCTAGCCTAACCTATCATTGCCTAACCTAGCCTAACCGAACCTAACCTAACCTTCCCTAGCCTAACCTAACCTAGCCTTCCCTAGCCTAGCCTATCTTAACTCATCCTAGCCTTACCTAGCCTAGCCTAGCCTAACCTATCCTAGGGTTAGCTAGACCAGCCTTACCTAGCCTACCCTAGACTCACCTAACATAACCTTTCCTAGCCTAACCATACCTATCCTAGCCTAACCTCACATATCCTAACCTAGCCTAACCTAGCATAACCTATCCTAGCCTAACATATCCTTGCCTCCCCTAGCCTAACCTACCCAAAATTAACCTAGCCTTGCCTTTTGTAACCTCTCCTAGCCTTACATAGCCTAGGCTAGCCCAACCTAGGCTAACCTAGGCTAACCTAGCCTAGCCTAGCATAAGCTAACCTAGTGTAACCAAACCTATCCTAGCATAACCTAACCTAGCCTAACCTAGCCAAGCTTAAACTAGCCTAGCCTATCATAACATTTGCTAGCCTAACCTTAGCTAGCCTAGCCTAAGCATGCCTAACCTAACCTAGTCTAACCTAAACTAACGTAACCTAGCCAAGCCTATCCCAACGTAGCCTAACCAATTCTAACCTAGCCTAGCCTAACCGAGTGTACCCTAACATAGCCTAACCTAGCCTAGCATAATTGAGCCTAACCTAACCTAGCCTAACCTATGCTATCATAGCCTAGCCTACCCTAGCCTACCATATCCTATCCTAGCCTAGTCTATCCTAGCCCAGCTTATCCAAACCTAGGCCATCCAAGCCTATCCAAACCTAGCCCAGCCTAGCCTACCCAAACCTATCTTACTCCAACATAGCATATAGACCCTAGCCTAACCTAAGCTAGACTAACCTAGCCTAACCTAGCGTAGCATAACCTAGCCTAACCTAACCTAACCTAGCCTTGCCTAGCCTAACCTTCTGTAACCTAGCCTAGCATAGCATAACCTAGCCTAGCCTAGCATAGCCTAGACTAACCTTTCTTATCCTAGAATTACCTTGCCTAGCCTAGACTAACCTAGCTTAACCAAGTATAACTTAACCTAGCCTAGCCTAATCTATCATTGCCTAACATAGCTTAACCAAACCTAACCTAACCTTCCCTAGCCTAACCTAACCTAGCATTACCTAGCCTAACCTAGCCTAATGTATCCTAGCCTTAACTATCCTAGCCTAGCCTAACCTATCCTAGCCTTACCTAGCCTACCCTAGAATAACCTAACATAACCTTTCCTCGCCTACGCTAGACTAACCTAACATAACCTTTCCTAGCCTAACCTAACCTAGCATTACCTAGCATAACGTATCCTAGCCTTACCTATCCTAGCATAGCCTAACCTATCCTAGCCTTACCTAGCCTAGCCTTACCTAGCCTAACCTAGACTAACCTAACATAGCCTTTCCTAGCCTAACCATACCTATCCTAGCCTAACCTCACCTAGCCTAACCTATCCTAACCTAACCTAGCCTAACCTAGCATAACCTATCCTAGCCTAACATGTCCTTGCCTAACATGTCCTTGCCTAGCCTAGCCTAACCTACCCAGACTTAACCTAGCGTTGCCTTGGGTAACCTCGCCTTGCCTTGTGAAACCTCACCTTGCCTTGAGTAGCCTATCTTAGCCCAACCTAGGATAATCTAGCCTAGCATAAGCTAACCTAGCCTAACCCAACCTATCCTAGCATAACCTAACCTAGCCTAACCTAGCCTAGCCTAAACTAGCCTAGCCTATCATAACGTTTGTTAGCGTAACCTTTGCTAGCCTAACCTTAGCTAGCCTAACCTAACCTTGCCTAACCTAACCTAGTCTAACCTAACTTAACCTATCCTAGCCTAACCCAATGTATCCTAGCATAGCATAGCATAGCCTAGCCTAGCCTATCCTACACTACCCCAACCTAGCCTTGCCTAACCTAGTCTAGCCTAACTTAGCCTAACCTACCATAGACTAACCTACCCTAGCCTCGACTATCCTAGCCTAGAATATCCTAGCCTATCCTATCCTAGCCTACCCTACCCTAGTCTAGACTAGCCAAACCTAACCTAACCGAACCTAGCCTAGCCTAGCCTAGCCTACCCTACCCTACCCTAAACTTGCCTAGCCTAGCGTAGCCTAGCCTAACCTAGCCTAACACAAACTTATGCAGCCTAGCCTATACTACTAACCTAACCTAACCTAAACTAGCATAACTTAACCTACCCCTAGCCTAGCCTTCACTACCCCAACCTAGCCTAACCTAACCTGGCCCAACGTAGGCTAGCCTAACCTAGCCTAGCCTAACCTAGCCTAACCTACCATAGACTAACCTACCCTAGCCTCGACTATCCTAGCCTAGAATATCCTAGGCTATCCTATCCTAGCCTAACATAGCCTAGTCTAGACTAGCTTAACCTAACCTAACCTACCCTACCCTACCCTACCCTAACCTAAACTACCCTAACCTAATCCGGCCTAGCCTAACCTAGCCTAACCTAACCTAACCTAACCTAGCCTAACCGAACCTTACGCAGCCTAGCATATCCTACTAACCTAGCCTAACCTAAACTAGCCTAACTTAACCTACCTCGACGTCGCCTAGCTTAACCTAACCTAGCCCTACCTTACCGAGACTAGCCAAGCCTTGCCTAGCCTGACCTAGTATAGCATAACCTGACCTAATGTAACCTAGCCTAGCCTAGCCTAGTGTACCCTCGCTAAACCTAGCCTAACCCAGCCTAGCCTACCCTATCCTAGGTTATCCTAACCTACATAAACTAACATAGCCTACATAGCCTAACCTAACCTAACCTTACCTAGCCTAAGGTTTCCTACTTAGCCTACTTACCCTAGCCACATAGCCTAATTAGCCTACTTAGCCTAGCCTAACCTAGCCTAATTAGCCTACTTAGCTTACTTAACGTAGACTAACCTAGCCTACCATTGCCTACTCCTGCCTAGTTTAACCTAGCCGGCAATAACCTAGTCTAACATATCTTGCTCTAGCCAATCCTAGCCTAGCCTAACTTATTCTAGCCTATCCTAGCCTAGCCTACTTTAGACTAGCCTAAGCTAGCCTATACTTGACTAACCTACGCTTGACTCGCCTAGCCTCACCTATCTAACCTAGCGTACAATATCCTAGTTTAACCTAACTTACTCTAGTCGATCCTAGCCTATCCTAGCCTAGACTCTCCTAACCTAACCTACATTTTCCTAGCCTAGCCTAGCCTCACCTAGCCTAGCCTAGCCTAACCTAACCTAACCTGGCCTAGCATAGCCAAGCCTAGCCAATCCTAACCTATCATAGCCTAACCTACCCTATCTTACCCTACCTTACCCTACCCTACCCTAGACTAACCTAATCTAGCCTAGCTTACCCTTGCCTAGCTTAACCTAGCTTAACCTAACCTAACCCAACCTACGCTACCCTACACTAGCCTATCCTAGCCTAGTGTAACCTAACCTAGCCTAGCTTAACCTAACCTAGCCTACTGTAACCTAACCAAACCTAGCCTAGCTTACCTTCACCTAGTCTAACGTAGCCTACTCTAGCCTAGCCTACCTGACCTAGTCTAACCTAGCCTACTCTAGCCTAACCTACCCTACCCTACCCTACCCTACCCTATCCTAGCCTATCCTATCCTAGCATGGGCTATCATAGCATATCCTAGCCTATTATAGCCTAGCCTAACCTAGCCTAACCTAGCCTAAATCCTAGCCTAGCGTAAGCTAGCCTAACCTATCCTAAGCTAGCCTATACTAACCTGACCTAGCCTAACCTAACCTAACCTATCGTAGCCTAGCTTAACCAAACCTACAATAATATAGTCTAACCTTAACTTCAATAATATAGTATAACCTAGCATACTCTAGCCTAACCTAACATAGTCTCACCTATCCTAGCCTACCCTAGCTTACCCTACCCTAGCCTTTCCTATCATGGCCTATTGTACCCTAGCCTAGCCTAACCTAACCTAGCCTATCTTAACCTAACTTAACCTAGCCTAGCCTAGCTTAACATAACCTACCCTACCATACCCTAGCCTAACCTAGCCTAGCCTAGCCTAGCCTAAACTATCCTACCACATAACCTATCCTATCCTAGCCTACCCTACCCTACCCTACCCTACCCTAACCTAACCTAACCTATCCTAACATAACCTAACCTAGCCTACCCTAGCCTACCCTACCCTACCCTAGCCTAACCTAGCCTAGCCTAACATAACCTATCCTAGCCTAACATAACCTAGCATATCCTATCCTATCCTATCCTCGGCTAGCCTAGCCTAGCCTAGCTTAACCTAACCTAGACCTGCCTAACCTAGCCTAGCATAACCTAGGCTAGCTTATCCTACTAACCTAACCTAACCTAACCTAACCTAATCTAACCTAGCTTAATCTAACCTAGCCTAGACTAGCCTAACCTAACCTAACCTAGCATAGCCTAGCCTAGCCTAGCCTAGCCTAACCTATCCTAGCCTAACCTAACCTACTTAACATAACCAAGCTTAGCATAGCCTACACTAGCCTATCGTAGCCTAACCTAACCTACTTAACATAACCTAGGCTAGCCTATCCTGGCATAACCTAAGGTTACCTTCCCTAGCCTAAGATAAGATAACCTACCCTAACCGAACCCAACCTACCCTAACCTAGCTTAACCTAACCTAGCCTAGTTAGACTACTCCTAAAATATATATTCAAAAGAAATCTTAACTTTTATAGTACAATTTAATTTTATCATATATATTATCACTTTATACTATATAAATTTAAACAATTTTTCTCTATACATTCAAGTTATTTTAATTAAAAAAATATACCATTGATAAAGTATAATAAAATTAAATAATATATTAAATATGTCAATTTGAAAATCATTTTAAAAATAAATTAAACTAAATCATATTGATAAAGAAATAATTCAAAAACAAAATAAATTAAAAACTCTTAATAAAAACTAAAATATAAATTTTTTTATTTGAAATAAATTAAATGTGTTGCACACGTAAAAGCAGGAACTTCAATAGGTATTCATCTAATCGCAAACCTGAGTTTACCGTGCAATCACTATTTATATACAATTTCCCCGTCGCGCCCCTTTTTGTAATGGATATAGTGCTCAAGTAAAAATATTAAATCAAATAATATGACAGGCAGCGTAATACACAGGAATAATATACTCGTGATCCCATCCCCCAAAATCGTACTGGTGTTGAAATCCTTGCAACCGAAGGATTCTTTCTCCGTTGATTATGTACCCATTATTCATTGTGTTACCTTTCACAGACCAACCATCCGGTACGTAATTTGTAATGGGGTTTTAATTTTGGATTACTTCTCTTCATAATGTGCTTATAGGTTCTATCCCTCAACCCTGTAGATTTTTCTCTTAGTTCTCAGCATGAACTCTCTTCCTAGCAACTCCATCGACTGGTAAATTTCCCGTCAAGGTAAGTAACCTTTTTTGCAATGGTTACTCATTCTACCCCCAATTTTCTGGTTTTCACATTATATTCCTTTGCCCTTGTTAGGTTCTGGAAATTCTGTCAGGTTTGGTCGAGGGTATCACGGCTGTTAGGAGCGCATACACCATTAATTAGCCAGGGTAAATTGTACCATACTCCCGACAACTTCTTAAGCGATCCTTATTTTAGGGTTTACAGGGTTTCATCATGGAGGACCTCCAATCAGCTTTCAAGTATCTGTCACCTAAATTAAAGTGGTGGACACATAAAAGTCGTTTAAAATATTCAGGAGGCGGCAGATCTTGACATTCAATAAAAATTGCTGATGCACTAGATAATAGGACCATACCTGGAACTGGAATTGGAATTGGGATTTTGGAATCGGGATTTGATTTCATTTCTTTAGCTAACATTAGAAGCGCCCTCAAATGACCTGTATCATTCATTTATTTTTCAGCAATATTAGCGACCTTTTCGCTACCCAGTAATTTACAATTAAAAAAAAACAAGCCAACGGAATACAGAGCGATGAGATTAAATGGAATTCCATGCGATTACCATGCTGAAGAAAGATGATCATTGATCTGCATGAGGCCGAAAACTGTTTGGGGTTCAGAAACCCTCATACAATTGAAAGAGAATCATAAGATCTACAGGATGCCCTTCGCTTTAAAGATTTAACTGTGGGCTATGGGACTAATATCAATATCTTCCATGAATTCAGACAAAAGTATAAGATAAAGAAAATTCATTACAAATTTCAGTCATCTCACGTCTATCTTGCTGATAATAGAGATATAATAGATGAATATACATCACCCCCAAATTACTGCCACAGGACGGTAAACTTGAATTCTGGTTCATTCTCTTCCCTATGTCAAACTGAAAATTCTCTTGCAGAGGCATCCGGCCCTTGTCTTGCAGAGACACTACTGCCCTCATCGAAGGTCTAGTATGTGTTGGAATATTGAAAAATTCCAAAATAACAATGAAGAGAATAAACTCCCTTCTTTTAACACAGAGAAATTAAAATATTTCTCACTGGAAACAGAGTTTCAACTCATAAAACAAACTTTTATTTCATAAAAAAATGTTGTTAAAAATTCTTCCTCTAACAGAGGGATTAAAAACGTGACTGCTGCTACAACACAGTGCACAGAGAACACCTTCCTGTCTCTCAAAATAAACACTCTGTCTCTCTAAAAAATACGCTGCTTTGTATTTTTAATTTCGCACTGCTGTGCATAAAAACGACTATGTTCTATTTAAAAATAAAAAATTGTATTTTGCCTCACGGGCCTTTGCTTTATATATGCCGCCGCACATATTAAAACATATAAAACAATAAACAAAAACTTTAAACTATTCAACCAACTAACTATCGGGCCCACCGCCATAGCGCATCGCGCATAGCGCATTGAACGCGCGATCAAACAAAACAAACTTCTGAAATTGCGATTTCGCGATTTTGCGATGTTGCGATGAGATCACATCGCAAACATCCGCGATCAACTCATATGGCGGAGCAAACTTTGAAAATGCGTTTTGCGATGTTGCGATCTGCGCGATGATCACATCGCAACTTTTAACCGGAGGTAACTATTGGATTTGCGATATTGCGATGTGCACGATTTGCGATCGCGCCGCACATATATTATTTAATGTCGCGTGGTCTATGGGACCCACGGGCCTCACGCTTTATGGGAGGGCGATTGTTTATATATATAACATATATATATATATATATATATATATATATATATATATATATATATATATATATATGTTCATTCCGCTCGTGGAACTCAACACATCAACAAGACATTCTTAACATAAAAGTCCTTCACCGCCTGTGCAATTTACTCCGTCGTTTTGTTGGTAAGGCTTTAAAGCCTGATTCAACCCTGTGATCAAAGCTCTGCCTGCTGGTGAGACTTTGAGTCTTGGCATTAAATTCTGCTGATAAAAATTGGCTACCGCCTTGATAAAATATCAAAGGGATCAAAATCCCATCTGCTCTTTACTGCACCTGTGCGCTTTCCAATCCTTTTGCAATTTGTTCAAGATTGCAGGCAACCGCCTTAGCCTTGGCTTCAATGTGCCGTGGATCTTTCACTTCTGCATTTACTGCTGATTGAATTCAGCAGTTGGAATTAATTTCCAACACTCCCCCTTAATTTCAACTGCTGGGTTTTCCTACATACCAAGGCATTTCCTGAAATGTTCAAAGCTTTTCTTCGCAAGTGGCTTTGTGAGGATATCTGCATATTGATCCTCTGTTCTACAATGCTGCAAAACTATCTCACCATTTTTAACCAATTCACGTATGAAGTGAAACTTCGTGTCAATGTGCTTTGTCCTTTTATGGAAAACATAATTTTTAGACAATGCAATAGCTGAGCTATTGTCACAAAAAATCACTGTCCCTTTTACCTGTTCTTGACATAAGCTTCTCAACATTTTTCTCTTCCAAACTGCTTGACACGCTGCTACTGTAGCTGCCACATATTCTGCTTCTGTTGTAGACAATGCTACAATGGGTTTTTTCTTAGAAGCCCATGAAATGGCTCCTGAACCCATGTGAAAAACATAACTGGAAGTGCTCTTCCGATCATCTACACTTCCAGCCCAATCACTGTCTGTGTATCCAACTAAATCTGAACATTCTGAAGTAGTATAAAAAATACCAAAACTTTTAGTACCTTAAACATACCTCAGAATTCTTTTTGCTGCCTGCCAATGTGCATCCTTTGGCTTTTCCATGAATCTGGAAATCAAACTAACAGCATGCATTATGTCTGGCCTAGTTGCAGTCAAATACATGAGGCTGCCAACTATGCTCTTATACAAACTAGGATCAAAATCCTTGCTGCTGTCCTCTCTGCTGAGCTTTAATCCCATCACTGTGGGAGTGATTGCTGCTTTGCATTCCTGCATGTTAAATCTTTCGAGTACTTCATTAACATACTTTGCCTGTGAGATGCAAATCCCACTTTCATCTTGTTCTACTTCTATTCCCAAGAGGTATCTCAACAAACCCATATCAGTCATTTCAAATTCTTCTTTCATGACTGTTTTAAAATGTTCAATAAGGTAATCATCATTACCTGTGAAAATAACATCATCAACATACAAAACTACAATCAATATTTTTCCATCTTTTTCTTTGATGTAGAGGGTGGGTTCTCCCTCACACTTTTCAAAACCATTTTCCAGTAGATATGAATCTATCCTACTGTACCATGCTCTTGGCGCTTGCTTCAGCCCATAAAGAGCTTTCTTCAACTTGCATACTTTGTGCTCTTGGCCTTTCCTTTCATAGCCGAGAGGTTGTTCAATGTAAACCTCTTCCATTAACACTCCATTCAGGAATGTTGACTTCACGTCCATGTGGTAAACTTTCCATTTATTTTGTGCTGCTGTGGACAACACTGCTCTCACGGTTTCCATTCTGGCAACCGGTGCGAAAGTTTCCTCATAATCTATCCCATGCTTCTGCTTATAGCCTTTGACAAAAAGTCTTGCCTTGTTTATTTCTATTTTGCCTTCAGCATTACTCTTGGTCTTGTAGACCCATTTAACACCTATGACATCTTTACCTTTTGGGAGTTCAACCAAATCCCAAGTTTTATTTCTTTCTATGGCATTTATTTCCTCATCCATAGCTTCTATCCATTTCTCATCCTTGATAGCTTCTTCGAAATGAACAGGATCATCAACATGACAATATAAAGCAAACAAAGAATTGATGCCTTCATTTGTTATATCTTGTTCATAAATATATTTCAAACTTCTGAATTTCTTACCTCGTTCAGTAGGTGTACAAATGCTTGAAGAAGCACTTGAATTTCCTCCTTGTGGTGTGCTTAGAGAAGCACTTTCATTTCTTCTCAAGGGTGTGCTTTGCTGCTCTTGTGTTGGTGCTGCTGTTTGGGGATGTATTTCAGCCAACTCATCATCATTTTCATCATGAGATAAACAGTGTTTAACATTCAGTGTTTTCTCTATGCTTCCATCCCAAGCTTCCTCTTCAATAAACTGAACATCTCTGCTCATAATAAACCTTTTGTTGGATGGGTTATACAATCTGTATGCCTTGGATTCCTTATTGTATCCAATGAAGATACATTTCTCCCCCTTGCTATCCAACTTCTTCCTTAGCTGATCCGGAATGTGTGCATAAGCCACACATCTAAAAACCTTCATGTGTGTGACACTTTGCTTTGTGCCACTCCATGCCTCTTCCAGCACTTTGTTCATTACTGCTTTTGTAGAGCACCTATTCAAGATGTACGGTGCACAATGTACAACTTCAGCCCAATAATCATTAGACAAATGCTTTGCCTTTAACATGCTTCTTGCCATGTCCATTATAGTTCTATTCTTCCTTTCGGCTACTCCATTTTGCTATGGAGTATATCTAGTTGTAAACTGCTTTTGAATACCATTTTCTCTACAAAAATGTAGAAAATATTTAGATATATACTCACCTCCTCTATCAGTGCTTAAGACTTTGATATGCAGCCCACTCTGGTTCTCAACAAGTGCTTTGAAATTGCAAAATTTTTCAAACACTTCACTTTTGTTTTTCAAAAAGTAAACCCAAGTTTTTCTTGTAAAATCATCTATAAATGTTAACACATAGTGGCTGCTAGCAAGTGATGGAGTTTGCATCGGTCCACATACATCTGAGTGGACAATCTCTAAGGGTGCTTTTTCCCTTATGCTTTTCCCGGAAGGAAAACTTTCTCTGTGTTGTTTCCCAAGAATACAACCTTCACAAAGGCTGTCCGGTTTCTCTATCAATGGTAAAACACTTACCATTCCTTTTCTGTTCAACAAATTAAGACCTCCAAAGTTGAGATGTCCAAATCTCAAGTGCCATAACCAATTATCATCCTTTGGTTCGCTTTGGAAAGTCTCCTGTGCAACTGCTGCTTTCTCTTCACCATTCTTCAAGTCTACTCTCATTCTGAGAGGGAACATCCTGTTCCTTGTCATCTTCACTTCAGCAATACATTGTTTGCTGGGTGGTTTATCCATGATGGTACAAACATCATTATCAAAGAAAACATTATACCCCTTATGGACAAGTTGTCCAATACTTAAGAGGTTACACTTCATTCCTGGAACGTAATAAACATCTGCTATGGTTTTCTTTGCACCTAATCTTGTTAAAACATTTACATTTCCATTTCCCATAACAGAAAATTTGCTATCAGTTCCTAGTGTGACTTGTGACTTCACACTTTCATCTAACATGGAAAACATTGCTAAGTTTCCTGTCATATGGTTACTGCAACCGGAGTCTAGAAACCATAAATCTTCACTTTTTTCTTCAACCATATTACAAGCTAAAAACAAATTACTTTGACTGATATTTTCTTTAGTGAAATTTGCACTAGTTCTACTTGCCATATATTGCTGCTTATTTCTACATTCATTCGCATAATGACCATATTTTTTACAATAATGACATTGGACATTGGATTTATCATACCTCTGTCCTTGAGCATTTTTCTGGTTGTTGCCTTGGCCATGGCTGTGATTTTCACTGTTGCATCTTCCATGTGAATGTGAAGGGTTGTTCCTTCCACCTTTGTTTTGGCTTTTGCCTTTTCCTCTTCCTCTGCCTTGCCCTCTTCCTCTTCCGAAAGACATCTGGGTCTTAAAAGCATGTTCAAGAGATGAGTTTTCACTCCTACCCAATCTCTGTTCATGAGTCATCAGTGATGCATGTAGCTCATCCACTGAAAAACTTGTGAGATCCTTAGTCTCTTCTATGGTGGTGACAATCACATCAAATCTTGAGGGTAAACTTCTCAAGAGTTTTTCAACAATCCTTTTGTCTTCAAGGGTCTCTCCATGATATCTTATTTGTGTGACCATTCAAATCACATGAGTGAAGAATGAGTCAATAATATCTGACTCTTTCATACAGAGAGTCTCAAAGTCTCTCCTTAGCAACTGTAGTTTTGTTGTCTTCACTTTCTGCATGCCCTGATAAGCTGTCTTGAGAGTTTCCCATGCTTCTCTGGATCTCTTAGCTACTGCTATCCTTGGAAACACACTCTCATGCACTGCTTGATACAATAAGAAAAGAGCCTTGGCATCTTTCTTCTTATTGCTCTTCAATAGTTCTCTTTATGCCTGAGTTAACATATTAAACTCAAGTTCATCTGCTGGCTCTTCAAAGCCTTCCTCAACTAATTCCCATAAGTCTTGGGAGACAAATAATGCTCTCATAGTTACTGACCAGTAGTCATAATTTTTCCCATTAAACTGTGGGAGATGGATATTTCCCATACCCATACCAGTGCTAGCTCTAGCCATTCTACACTCTTAACTATGATTCAAAAACACTTGACTGTGTATAATAAATGACTGACTGTTCTGCAACAGTAGCACAAAACTGTATAGAGAAATACCTTTGGATTCTTTTTGTCTGAGTCTTCACTCTGCTGGAGAAGCTTCTGCAATAAAGAACTCCTTTCCTTCAGCTTATTTTACCTTCAAATAGCCTGGACTAGCTCCGATACCATGTTGGAATATTGAAAAATTCCAAAATAACAATGAAGAGAATAAAATCCCTTCTTTTAACACAGAGAAATTAAAATATTTCTCACTGGAAACAGAGTTTCAACTCATAAAACAAACTTTTATTTCATAAAAAAATGTTGTTACAAATTCTTCCTCTAACAGAGGGATTAAAAATGTGACTGCTGCTACAACATAGTGCATAGAGAACACCTTCCTGTCTCTCAAAATAAACACTCTGTCTCTCTGAAAAATACGCTGCTTTGTATTTTCAATTTCGCACTGCTATGCATAAAAATGACTCTGTTCTATTTAAAAATAAAACATTGTATTTTGCCTCAAGGGCCTTTGCTTTATATATGTCGCCGCACATATTAAAAGATATAAAAAAATAAACAAAAAATTTAAACTATTCAACCAACTGACTGTCAGGCCCACCGCCATAGTGCATCGCGCATAGCGCATTGAACGCGCGATCAAACAAAACAAACTTCTGAAATTGTGATTTCGCGATTTTGCGATGTTGCGATGAGATCGCATCGCAAACATCCGCGATCAACTCATATGGCGGAACAAACTTTGAAAATGCATTTTGCGATGTTGCGATCTACGCGATGATCACATCGCAACTTTTAACCGGCGGTAACTATTGGATTTGCGATATTGCGATGTGCGCGATTTGCGATCGCGCCACACATATATTATTCAATGCCGTGTGGTCTATGGGACCCACGGGCCTCACGCTTTATGGGAGGGCGATTGTTTATATATATAACACACGTATATATATATATATATATATATATATATATATATATATATATGTATATATATATATATATATATATATATATATGCCTGCCCGCTGGGAACTCAACACATCAACAAGACATTCTTAACATAAAAGTCCTTCACCGCCTCTGCCATGTACTCCGCCGTTTTTTTGGTAAGGCTTTAAAGCCTGATTCAACCCTGTGATCAAAGCTCTGCCTGCTGGCGAGACTTTGAGTCTTGGCATTAAATTTTGCTGATAAAAATCGGCTACCGCCTTGATAAAATATCAAAGGGATCAAAATCCCATCTGCTCTTTACTGCACCTGTGCGCTTCCCAATCCTTTTGCAATTTGTTCAAGATTGCAGGCAACCACCTTAGCCTTGGCTTCAATGTGCCGCAGATCTTTCACTTCTGCATTTACTGCTGATTGACTTCAGCAGTTGGAATTAATTTCCAACAGTATGAACAGAAAACCGATCTTCAATACTCTGATCGCTTGCTTTATATCAAAATCATAATGACGCCGCTATCTAGTCGGAGACCTTTGAAACGAAATTCTCGTCCAGAAGAATGTTCTGAGGCTTGACATCCAGATGAATAATGTACGCCATCTCTTCGGACATACTGTTCATAGCTCCACTTGAAAGTTCTGTCCGGGTTTCGACTTCGGCTAAGAAAATAAAAATCACTGCAGCTGCGAACAAACCGACTGCCACTTTGTAAGAAGTACTGCCATGCTTTCAGGTCTTCGGATTCTTGATCATGTCAGTACTTTGCCCTTTGATGAAAATAAAATTGCTCTCGTTTGAAAGTCTCTCACCGTCTCAGACTGAAAAGACACAGAGAACATATTTGAGGCTCCTACCATCCCCCGAATCATGGGCTTTTTTTCGAGATATACATATATATCTCTGGCGCTTCTGGAACCGTCCATTGATATACATATTTGAGGCTCCTACCATCCCCCGAATCATGGGCTTTTTTTCGTGCAACGGTTACTTCAACGGCTATGGCTTGAGGGCATGGTTGATAGAAACAGATCATCCCTGCTGTCCATGCTTTTTTAACTCCAACGGTTACTTCAATTGACAGCCATGGTTGATAGAAAGCCATAAAGGGCTGAGTTGATACAAAGCCATAAAGGTTACTTCAACGGCTATGGCTCGAGGGCTGAGTTGTCTTCCTCCAAAGGCATAAAGCATAAGCTATAGGATATTAAAATGCTGTATAGGGTTACTTATGGTTTATAGGATATTAAAATGTTGTATAGGGTTACTCTTAGATTTAAATCTAATTATGAGCATATACTGCCCTAGGACATTTAATATTGTATAACTTACGATTTATTGTTTGCGGTAAATTCCACTTGCTCATTTGAATTCCAACGCGACGGCAAATATCAAATAGACGTGAGCTGCAAATTTGAAATTCAAATGCGCACACGGCAATGCAATAAAATTGAAATTCAAATGGGAACCCACCACTGAGTCAGTGTGAGAAAGCGCGAGAATACTGCATAAACTCAAACATAGATGCAACGTACATTTATTTCATTAACTACGACATTTCGCCTGCTCGGAAAGATGGATGGAGTGATCGCAAAACAAACGGCACACGTCACATCTTAGATGGTTATGTATGGTGAATGGCTGCTATCGGGCGCATTAAATCTCAATCAGGATTTCGTGGGTTTATTTTATCTATTCTGTCAACCCCACAACCCTAAAATTGTATGTAGTCATGTTTATGGAAGACCCAACACTACTATTGCTAATGCATTTCTAATGATATAATTTTGTGCTTTCAAACATTTTGTTTGTGATTACTTTTTTCAGTGGTTTTTTTTTTTCACCTTTATTCATTCAAATACACAAGAAATTACTGCAGAGCTCAGCTTTGGAATCCACTTTAGCGTGGTTATAAATATATAAATAAAGTGTTCATTATCTCTGCGTGCCCTTTAATAGATGATTTTACAATATAAATGAGTTAGAAGAATCTATGGTCTTCAACATAAATGAGTTACAAGAGAATGTGAATAATATTCTTTGTACTCATGGAAGATTTCATAACATAAATAAGAAAATGATAATGCTCTATTTTTTTTCATTGGTTTAAGAAATATGTAAGTCTATGTAAGTGTTATTTTAAAAAATCAAATCAATCTTTTTTTGACATATTTAAAATTGATTTTTATAATTGATTTATTTTTAATAGTAGATTTGTTGAACTTACTTTACAGTTTTGAGAAATATTTATTAACTTACAAATTTGTGATATCTTTTTCTTCACTTATATGATGAATAATATTATTTTTCCTCACTTATATGAAAAAGATTTTTGAAAAAAGAGCTTTCTAAGTTTAATTTTTATGATTTAAGTTTTCATGAAGGTATAAAACTCTAATTTAAATTTTTTTAGCAAATAAAAATATTTCAATAAATATTTGAAATATTATAATCATTAATATGTATAATATATTATATTTAATTTCATTTATTATATATATATATATATAATATTTTTAATAGTTATTTAGTTTAGTTTTAATTTCATATATATTGTATTCTATTTTCATTTCATTTATATAATTATGTAATATTGTCAAGTATATATGTATAATTTTGTTTTAGTATTATATGTGTGTGCATGTTTTTTAGGTAAGAGTTAAAAGTCAAGATTTCATAATAGAAGAATTAGTTAATGCATACTGGAACTTTATATTAATTCAATTTTTTTTATTAGTAATATTTTTATTTTATTTTACAGAAATTAAATTTTTATAATGGTAAAGTAATTTCAATACATGAATGATGAAAATTTTGGATAAAAATTGTACAATTGTAGTGGATAATCATACCAGTCTACTTTATTGTTGCAAAATTATATATAAACAAAGCCTTCAAATTATTACTATAAATGTTGGAGATATATTTATCCACAAAACATAGAAAAAATTATAAAATCAATCAATTATGATGATTATCTATTAATTTATTAATAAAAATAACTATAAATATGGATAATTAATAAATTAATCCATAATCATTTTCGCAGATTGATTTTATATTTACATAGTATTAACTAATGTTATTGTAAATAAATCAAATATTATATAATGAAAAAAGTGTGGACAAAGATCAAACTTTATCCATAATTGATCAATAATTATAAGAGTTCATTATCCATTATCCCCTCAATGATCATAATAGTTGATTATCCATAATCCAAACAATAACCATAGAGTTGATTATCCTTAATCCCATTAAGTATATTTTAATTAATAAGTTGACTAATAATTGTAGACATAAAAATGGATATTATTTTTATAAATGAATGTACTTAACATGCATATTAAGCAATATAGATTAAAATTTTAATATGTAAATGCATGATGAATTTAGTTTAACACTAGTAAAGACTTATTTTTATAAATGAATGTAATTACCTAAATTAAATGAACCTAATTATATAAATTAAATTTATTGCAAATATTGATAGACATTAATGCATAATAAATATCAAAATATTTATTTCACATTGTTAAAATTTAAAAAACATATAAAATTTAATTAAATTTTTTTTTTTTTTAAATTATTATTATTAAAAAAAATTAGTATATAAATAAATAAAAGGTATGTAATAGGACTCTTAATAATGGAGATTTGTATTCTTTTTACCATGGAAATTCTTATCTTTTAAATAAGTTTTTTTACAATACTATAGGCTAATAACTTATCAATTCCACATACCAAAATGTCCACAACTTTACTTAAATAGAAAATATATATTTTATTTATAATATTTTTTAATTTAGTTGAAAAGAAAAAAGAGAAAAATTACCTTTAAGATAAATCTCAACATTGTTTTTTCACTATTGATAAAAATATTTTGTAAATATTTTGCAAATATTAAATCTCTGTCATCCATATATTAATTATTAATTAGTTAAATTAAGTTTCTCAAATTTTTATTCAAAATGAACTGTAACACACAACTCCTTACAAACTACATTTTATCGTATCTCTTTATGCAAATTAACCATTGTAAAAAAACACATAAATAATTGTTGTAGCTGGAAGGAAATTATCAAAACGTTATGTTAGCACCCATCATAGTTTTCATGTCAAAATACATTGTAATAATTTATATTAAAAATACAGTAGTTCTTTTTGTTTAACAGTAATGACACACCATGCATTATTCAACATGCCATATTGTTGATATCCAATGTAGCTAACTCATTTCATAAGCCAAGCTAAATGTATGGCCAGGTATGCCTCGATATGATCCACTATGGTAAATGTATTGTACTCGGCTTGGAGATGTTTCTAGAATACCTACCTGCAGTTTTCGGTGACCACCAACCCTATAGGCTGCACGTAGGGACATTTGGCACTTTTGAGTTGTCGATCTACCTAGGCCCGATCTGACGATTGTATTTGGCCATGATAGGGTTAGTGTAACCAACCCGAACCAATACCCCAGCTCATTCTTAGAGTTCTCTTCCCTTTTTTTCCCGAATGAAGCTCTACAGCTATGGAGACCTTACTATGCACAGATATGGTCATCGAATACCCTTATCTCTAGTTAGTTTTCACTCTACTGGTATTTGACTCTGAACCTAAATAATTTTTCATCCTTGGTTACTCATTTGGAAGCTCACTGCCGATTCATATCTTTTGGTCTCGACGGGATTTCGAGGCACTGATAGAGATAGGAACTGTGGCGTACGGTGCATTTGGACACACAACACTCCCTCTGGTAAGTCTATTTGATTTGCATAGAACTGTTCTTAGCTCGTAGGCGTTCAAAGGTGAAATTGTATACCGTTCTTAAGTTTTTGTCTTTTGTTTGTGTTTTGGTAGGTTATGGGACCACCCACTCGTAACGCCACTAGCCCTCCTCATCTTGGCCACGACTGTTATAGATTTTTGGTTTAATTCCGTTTACCTTGCTACTTGTAATGTATTTAAGGGTTAGGTTAAGAGGCATTCATGAACCGGGTTTGTTCCTTCAAACATTTTCATAATGGATGTATTTGTTACAATGGAGTGTGTGGAAATAATATTTCAATATTGTTTATTTTAAATCAGTTTAGGCCAAGGGTATTTTTAGCTCTTCTGGTGACATAAATTAGGCTGCCTTTTTTAATATGGTTTTTCTTTACCCTTGGAATTTCCAATTCTTCACGATGTAATGCTATGATTTAAATGTGTACAAATTTTCGGGTGATAATCCATTGTTTTTTGTTTCATATCGAATTACAGTCCCTTGTCATTACCATTTTCGGTTGGCACTGTTGTCAGTGTTCCTGTCATCCTGCCAACAAGAGTTATTTGTTAATTTACTGTTACATTAATATATGAAACTAGTATAATACCTTGAATTAATGCATGTACCTGTTGGGTTATTACTGTTGTAACTGTAATATTATTCATGAAATTTTGTAAATTGTTATACTCAATTTCTTACACCATGAAGGTTGTTCTACACACTAGTTTAGTTTAGTTGACTCATAGATTAATGTTATTTTTGATAAATTTCATGGAATGTATATCATTTATTCATGGATATTTTCTAAAGAAACATCTTATAGAGAGAACCCTGTACCCCCAAGCTTCCATCTGCCCATGTGGTGTACATAATTTTTCTAAGGTTTGGTATCATACTGTTCTAGAATCCTCTTTGAACTTAACTAATGTCTGTCTATAGTTTGATTCATCGCGAACTATATTCTTAGATTAAAGGTTTTATTTTTGTTATACCATCGCTCCTTGGTGGCTAGTTAATGAGTTTTGTCTGTTGGTTTGGATTACCATATTATTTATCGGTTTTGCCACAGTACATACTTTAAAACTGTCAACAGGGCACGAAACCATTACCATTCACAATAGAACTTACATATTAATGTTATAGAAAATTTTAAGTAATAGGAACACACATATAACTTATAACATTATATTTCAGTTTTCTCATACTTATTTGGTTATTCTCTTATGTAGAGAACACGACTTGAAAGATAAATTAAAGAATCTTATTTGGATTCCCTACATATCGGATGGGATCCTTAAACCAAACACTGTAGAATCTAATTTGGATTCTGCACTGGGGAGATCCCCTTACTGTTGGAGATACATTTCAACCATCAACACATACATAGCACTCCAAAAAAATCGAGCTACTATTCTCATAATCCATTGTTATCAATAAGATAACATAAACACATATTTTCACACATCAATTAGCAACATAATATTAAAAAAAAAGTATATACATTCATTAAAACCATAGACATACCAAATCTCATAGAAATAAAAAAATAGCATTTAACAGCACGGTTCATGATTCAAATATGCATAAGTAATATACCTATTTTTATATCTTAAACTAGTTGGAAACTAAGGGAGGGACTTCCACTCTGCACCCAACTATAAGCCAGCTACAATGAAGCTTTCTTATACCTAACCACCCTTGATTTAGATCCAATGTCTGAGGAAATTATTTCTTAGGGAATTCACTCCAAAAGCATGGCTTTTCATCCACGTTATGTAGCCCACTGCCCAAGTTGTTTATCAACTTACCTTTAAAAGCAAGCACCAAGATGGTTTACTTGTTGCACCTATAACAAGATCTAGGTTGGTTTATCAATTTCTCTTAGTAGTGAGCACCACAATGACTCAGTCTTATCTTTTAGTTCATTCACAAGGATTCACCAAAATTTTAGATGGGGTATTGCTTCGTTTCAGGAGTTTGAATCCACTGTCAAGATGGTTTGGCTATTTTCTTTTCATATTTTCCAGGTGGTTTATTAGCTATACAGCAAGCACCATAATGATTCAATCATCTACTAAGCCCCCCACTCACCACACAAGCTTAAAAAACATAATACGATGGCCTCACGCAATTCACGGGGAATGCACCCATAATTCATAAGGTCTTGACTCATACATAGGGCTCCACAACTAGCTAACATATTACTTTGTATTCTCCTACCAATTCCCAACAACTTCCACATGCTCAATAATCAGCTGGGCACACTCAAATAAGAGGGAAACATATTCCAAGGGAAAGGACCATATCCCAATGGCAAGTTGCTAATGGGGAGGTCACAATTATTCCATTGTAGTGTGTGTGTAGAGAGAGAGAGAGAGAGAGAGAGAGAGAGAGAGAGAGAGAGAGAGAGAGAGAGAGAGAGAGTCCATTGGATCTAGCTTGGATGGTTAAGAGGTGAAATTGTTATCCTCCAAAACATAATACAATGGCCTCACTCAATTCACGGGGAATGCACCCAAAATTCATAATGGCTTAATTCATACACAGGGATCCACAACTAGCTGATATATTACTTTGTATTCTCTTACCAATTCCCAACAACTTCCACATGCTCAACAATCAGCTGGGCACACTCAAATAAGAGGGAAACATATTCCAAGGGAAAGGACCATATCCCAATGTCATGTTGCTAATGGGGAGGTCACAATTCTTCCATTGTAGTGTGTGTGTACACAGAGAAAGAGAGAGAGAGAGAGAGAGAGAGAGAGAGAGAGAGAGAGAGAGTCAATTGGATCTAGCTTGGATGGCTAAGAGGTGAAATTGTTGTCCTCCCCACACAAGTTCAAATCCCACTTTATGACATGTTTTCTATTTGTGAACCAATTAAAGCTAGCAAGGTACCAATAATATCATTCTCATATAAGTGTTTGAGGGTGGGATGAGATGTTGCTTTTGCGTGTGTGTACACCTACATAAACCTATGCTCAAATCCTACCTTATGACATGTTTTCCCTTCATTGATTGATTGAATCTATCAATGTACCAGTTATCTCATCTCATTCTCTCTTAAGTTATCATTCTCACCTAAGTGCTTGACGTTGGAATGAGATGTTGCTTGTGTTTGTGTACACCTGTATACACCTATGTTCATATCCTACCTTATGACATGTTTCCCTTCATTGGCCGATTAAATCTAATAATGTACCAGTTATATCATATCATTCTCCCTTAATTTCTTAAGGGTGAGAATGTACCAATTATCTCATTCTCACTTAAGTTATTAAGGCTGGCATGAGTTTCTTTTTTGTGTGTTTGCACATGAAAACACTTATGTTCATCTCCCACTTTATGGCATGTTTTTCCTTCATGGGCCATTTAGAGCTAACAATGTACTAGTTATCCTATTCTTGCATAATTGTATGAGGGTGGGATTAGATGTTGTTGTGTGTGTGTTTTAACAACCCCAAAGTTTAGATTAATCAATTGAACCATCAACTCAAGTCATGTTGCTAATAAGGAGGCCATAATCAAAGGGTTCAAATTTGGTAAACTTATTTAATGTTACTAGTCATTATTGTAACTAGTTAATTCATTACCCTCCATCCAAATATTATAGGGAAGAGGGATGGATCCCATGAGTTTTCACTTGGAAAAATATGTATATATTCTAAGAAAATAATGTCTCCCCATTCTCACGGACTTAATAAAAGAACTAATGTATTGGTACCATGCCGATTCGCCTTGGAATTTTTTATATTGAGGGTAAATCAACCATAAATGTATGGGAGGCTTGTAACCCTATATTACACTATGATATTTAATGCTAATACCTTTCTCGACGTAACACAATAGCATCTATCAATCTAGTGAAACCTTTGGGCACTATTTTTTTTTAATGGAAAATTCCCTTGGAAAATCCCTCTAGGTACTTACCCACATTTTGGGAATGGTTCCTAGGATAAGTTCTACTAGAAAAAAACATATAAACCTAACCTCAAACCCCCATGTGAATTTGACCTCATGAAATTCTTAGCAAATATGGCTTTGGCATGGAAAACTTCTTAAACTAACCATAAAGATTAGGCCTTCCAGATTATTTCTTCAATGTTTCTATCAATAAATATATCTCCAATGCTTACATTAATAATTTCAAGGTTTTGTGTGTGTGTGTGTGTGTGTAATTTTGCAACAACAATCTTAGACTTGTATGATTTTCCACTACAATTATACAAACTTTAATCTAAAAATTTCATCATTCATGTATTGAAAATGCTTTAACAATATAAAAAATAGATTTTGTAAAATTAGAAAATATATTACTAATATAAAATTTTGGATTAATATAAATTGTTTGTATACATGAAATTATACAACATATTACGAATATAAAATCTTGACTTTCTAACTCTTAGCAAAAGTTTTATAAATATATACACAAATTTATATTAAAAATGCTTCGATAAAAATCCACAGGGTTGTGGATATACAATGATTGGATGCTTTTTTTAGGTACTCCTTGATATAATTGGGTAGCTTTTGTTGATTCCCTAAAAGATGCGTAAGGAGGCTCGACAAAAGGGAGAGGAATTGGAAGCTTGGGGAGTGACTTATTTAGAGGGCCCACATCTTGGGGGTGACTTATTTAGAGGGTCCACCAAATAAGTAAACCAAGGAGCAATACCATCCTCCTGTTTTAAACTAAAATGACCTGTACACGAGATGGAGAACTTCACATCAAGAGAGGGACCACACAGTGCTAGAGTACACTAACATCTAAGTCACTCGTTCAATTCCCCCGCTAGATCAGAATGATATATTGGACATGTTGAAGATGTAATCTTGCCAAGCTTAAAAGAAATACTTCTATAAATTCTCAAAATAACACCATAAGAAAATAATGCATATATTAATGATAATATCATATAATTATATAAATAAAAACAAAACGAAATATTATATATATAAACTAAACCAAATGATTATTAAAAATATGTCTAATAATATTATATAATTATAATAAATAATATTAAATAATATATTATATAAATATCAAGGATTATATCTAGATCAAATATTTATTTCCCTTCATTAAAAAGATTCTAAATTGATTTTAAAAAAAATTATTAAATTGAAAATTAAACTACAAAATTAAACTTTCCCACTTTGTTAATCATAAAACTTTTCTCTCAAAAATCTTTTTTATATAATGAGGAAAAAATGAAAGTATTAGCCATATAAATGAAAAAGATTTCATGAGTTAAGTTACACCTAAATGCACTCTTACAAGAAAATTATAAAAATCAATATTGAGTATGTTAAAAAAAATAAATTTGATTTTTTAAAATAACATATATATACATATTTATATTTCTTGAAGGATAAAAGAAATCGAAAGAAAAAAAAGAAAGAGAGAGAAAAAGCATTATCATTTTCCTATTTATCCCGTGAGATCATCCATCAATACTTCGAATACTATTCACATCCTCTTGTAACTCATTTATATTCAACATAGTAGTTTCTTGTAACTCATTCCTATTATAACTCATTTATATTCAACATAGTAGTTTCTTGTAACTCATTTATATTGGATAACGAACGCATAGATAATGAGCACTTTATTTTCATATTTATAACCATGGGAAAGTGGATTCCAAAGATCTCAGCAATAATCCCTTGTGCATTTGAATGACTAAAGATGCAAAGTAAAAAATAATCACAAACAAAATATAAGATATTTTTTTATGTAAAAGCACAAATAAAGGTACAAAATTAAGAAAAAACCTATGGAAAAAAGTAATCACAAATAAAATATAAGATTTTTATTTGAAAGCACAAAATTATATCATTAGATTGTAGGAGATGCATTACCAATAGTAGTGGTAGGTTTTCTAAAAACCAGAGTACATATAATTTTAGGGTCATGCCGTAGGGAGAATAAATAACATAAATACACGAAATCCTGATTGATATTTATTATTATTCTTTCACCATGAAAGGAATGAAATTATTCTATATGTAGTTGCCATTAATAATAAAAACTTCAAGCTTCGTCCCACACAAACTACTGCCAATAATGCGACCTTTTCTCTTTGATTTCCTCAGCCATGGACTAGCTATCACGTTGTATTGTGCATGTCAACTTAATTCTTTGCCAGTCATCATGGAGAATCGGTTTCCAAAATCGCAGATGGCACTGGCCACTCCCGTTGAACCAAAGCTCAGCCCTCATAGTTGGCTACTTATTTTCATCCATTCATTCATTAAATAAAGGTAATCGAATCTAATGTTTGTCATGAAAATTGAAAGAAACATTAGAAAATGAACAATTCATAACGAAGGATCAAAACAATTCCTATATTGGCATTTTAGCTCACGGACAAATTTATCTATGAGATAATATGCGATTTTCTTATCCCATTTGTCTTCTGTAAAAGAGATCTGCAGCGGGGTTCAGATGCAACAAAGTCGAGTGTAGAAGGGGGAGGAGGCCCATATTCGTGGGCATAATGTGACAGTCTGGGGAGTATTATGGAGTTGCTAAGCTATCTCAGAAAATACAACCAAACATCCATTCCTATTCTCCATAGGTTGCTCAATTTTGTTAGTTTGGTAGCAAAGCCAGGAGTTATGAATACAACATCGCGATGGCATCAGAATCAAATTCAGAAAACTCATCAATGTAACCAAAGGAACAAATGCCGCATATTTTGTACAGTGTTTCCATTTCAGTCATGTGACGCATGTCATTAAAGGCCCGATTGCATTGTTGCCGAACAATGCAATGACCAGCCATGTGACGGCTGTGACTATCTCCGAACTCGTATGATTTAATCAATTAAACTTTATTTTAATTTGACATGAAATTAGTTGAAATGATCATTTCAACTAAATAATATATTGATAAATAACAATCTAGAAAGTAAATAATATAATAAAGTAACAATTTTAATCTCAATAGTGTATTAAAAAATACCGTTTTTTTTATGATCGTTCAAGTTACCGCCAATAATATCATGTATATATATATTTATTTAAATTAATATTATTTTAAAAATGATGTTACAAATTATAAAAATATATTATTAAAATGGTCATTTGTCATTTCTTAGTCGATAGGTATGGATAGGTATGGATGTTGAGTCACATGTTATTTAATGCATTGCAATGTATAGTTGTATAAGAATAATTATTCATAAAATTGTAACAAAATAATTATAACAAATTATTAGTAAAATGGAAATAAATATAAATATAAGAAAAATAAAAATAAAAATAGGTAATATAGAAATAAATATAAATATAAGAAAAATCAAAATATATAAAAATTGTTAATAGAAATAAATATATTTTAGTTTTTGGTATTGGTTTTATAAATATTGATAAATATTGATGAGTAATGAGAGTTTTCAAAAATATGATAAAGAGAAAGAGTTTAAGATTTTAGGTAAATATTGTCTTTATTGGAAGTGAAAATAGAGGCTTTATGGGAGATTTTTTTCTAGGGAGAACTACCAATATTTAACTTTTTCAAAATGTAACGAAGTTAGTTGATAGACAAGTTCCCATGCTTGGATATGGGTCATGACATCAACAATATTGTCGTCTTGGACTTGTAGTTGTTGTACTATATCATAAAATTATTTTTGTTTAGTGTTTAATTTCATTTGCACCCTGAAAGCAAAATTGATAAAATCAAAAGATTGACATTTGCTAGATTTATACTAGTGAGCTAATGTTTTAGCACAATGATTTTTCTCTCATAATACTTTATATTCTTCCCAATGTCAATAGCCTTATGGACACCAGCTTTTGATAGAGTAAACTAGCAGTAAAAAAAAATAAAATAAAAAAATAAAAAAATTCATCACCATGGTCTCAGTAGTGAGAATTATTTCATAATTCCAAGGAAATTCTCATAAATTTGTGCCTCTACCTTATTACTTTGCTTCATATACTTATCTACTTATCAAATATAATTAACTGCAAATTTATAACTTTGTCAACTAGTTTTGGAATAAAATCATCACTTAGCGAAGGTTTGAGTAGTGATGACTTATTTCATTTATGAAGAATGTTGTTGCTACATGTTGAACTCATTGGAATTGGTATTTTGTGCCAATTATTTTCATTTTTTTCTTGTCTCGTAAACTTTTTTTCATCCTGATTTTTCTCCTATTCTCCTTTGCTCTTCAACATTATCTTCGAGTTCTCTTTTAGCTAGTTCCTATTTCTTTATTTTTTCTATTTCAACTTCAGCTCCTTGTTTTTCTTCTCTTCTCCTATCTTTCTCCACTTCAAATATCTTTATGTTAGTTTCAACTTTTTCCTCGCATTTATTCCTTGTTGGTTGTTTCTTCTTGGATTCAATCTCTTGCATTATTTTCTTCTTATCTTCTACATAAAAATTGGCTTTCTTTTCAGATTCTACTCTTCATTAACATTTCTACCTTCACTCTAGGATTGACCTCTTTGGTAGTTCTTCTTCCATAGCTATATCTACTTGCACCTCTTCTTTTCTTTTGGCCTCAACCATTTCTCTAGGTTTTTATAGTGCTTCCAAACTTATGTTTTCTTGCTCTTTCCTTTTCTGCTAAAGAACTTATCTTTCAACTTTAACAAAAATTAGCTTCCTATTTTTTTTTCCTCGGCGATAACCTATATATTAGTCAACAATTATTCATAATTTAATGTTTGTATGAATATTTTAAAGGTAATTTTCTTCATGCTTGTAATGGTAGAAGATTCATCGTAACTTTTCAATTTTCAACAATTCTCAAGGGAGTGCAATATGTAAGATAATGAATATATGTATATATAGTCAACTTTTTAAAGAGAATATATCTTATTATGATACTTGAGAACTATAAGTTTATGTTGTTAAAATTTGGAAAAGAGAAGACACAATAGGTCATTACAACTTATTTGGTGATTATCTCACGGGATAAAAAAATATTGTAGGTTAAAGGGATTTTTTATTTATATATTTGATAATATGAAGAGATGGGAGTTTTAAATCATTGATAAATTCAAGAGTTTATGGTGGTGACAAGAGATGAAATGCCACTTCAGCCACAATTGGTAGTAGAACCGTTAGAACGATGGGCACTGGATTTTGTTGGACCATTCAACCCACCACCGAACCATAAAATATGCATACTAGTTGCCATAGATTATGTAACAAAGTGGGTAGAAAAAGTGGCCTTATCAAGAGCCACGAAAGAATCTATATTTAAATTCCTTTTTGAGCTATTTGTGAGATATGGTTTAATACGAGAAGTGATAACCGATGGAGGGGCACATTTTGTGGGTAATAAAATTACAGCCACCCTAAAGAATCACCATATCATCCATAGAGTCACGTCTCCTTACCACCTACAGGAAAACAGGCAGGTCGAAAGTACCAACAAATTCCTTGAGGAAATTTTTACTAAAGCAGTATCAGAACATTGCCGGGACTAGTCCACTAGACTACCAGAGGCCTTGTGGGCTTACCGCGCAATGTGGAAAAACACCATAGGATATTATCCATATCATCTGGTCTTTGGAAGAGAGCCTATTTTTCCTATTGAATTTGAGATAAATACCTTAAGGACAACATAGGAGGTAGGGTTGGACTTGATGGAGGCTTAGATTAAAAGACTCCAACAAATAAATGAGCTAGATGAAATACAACTACTGGCTCTGCAACGCACAAAAATCATACAAAAACAACGAGCTAAGTAGCATGACAACCTCATCAAAAAGAAGACATTACAAAAAGTAGATTGGGCACTTCTCTATGACTCCAGATTCAATATTTTCTAGGGAAGTTGCAAACAAGGTGGCTCAGTCCATATGAAGTTCAAGAAGTACACAACAATGGTACCCTCACCTTGACCGCCATAGATGGGTCTGGTTCTACATTTCGAGTCAACATGCACAGAGTGTGCCTCTATCACAAACCTCTTACAAAGGAGACTTTCTGCCATCAGGTATGCAATGATCCTATTATCCAAGTTCTAGCATAAGGGGGTGATAACCCCACAACTTTAAATACATAAGAGCATGTTGTTTCCTTTTGTAAATATTTTATATAATTTCCCTGCAATTTTTTTATTATTGTGTTGTACATTCTTCATATTCACAATGGTGTCATTTTCCTTCGTCACCCCTTGTTTTTTTTTTTCTTTTTGTTGTTCAAATATTAGAATGACTACTTTTCAATCCCATTGAACAGTTGTTGTTCAATTGGATTGAACAACCGTGTTTTTGCGATTTTTTTCTTTGTTGTTCAAATCTTTGAACGACTGTTGTTAAGTCCCATTGAACAGTTGTTGTTCAATCAGGTATAAGAACCATGTTTTTGTGTTTTTTATTTGCAGTTCAAATCTTTGAACGGTCGATGTTCAATCCCATTGAACAACTACTATTCAATCAGATTTAAAAGCCGTGTTTTTGTGTTTTTTTAAATTGGTGTTCAAATATTTGAACAGTTGTTGTTCAATCCAATTGAACACTTGCTATTCAATCAGACTGAACAACCGTGTTTTGAATTTTTACGGCTGCTGTTAAAATCTTTGAACGACTGCTGTTTGATCCAATTGAACAACTGTTGTTCAATCGGATTGAACAACCATGTTTTTTTGCGTTTTACTTTGCCGTTTAATCATATAGAACAACTGATTTTTTCCCTCTTTAAGCATGATTTTTTTTTTTTTTTTGATGATCTCTCCTCTCAAAAAGCTCTCCTCGTCCCACACCCTAGTTGTAAAACACATTTTTGAGTGGGAATTGGCACCTGAAGAGGAGAAAAGTAGCAATATTAGTAATATGATGATCCTTTGAAATTTTAATGGAAATCTCTACTCCGGAAGCTGACATGGTACATCTATGCAATGGATGGCTAAGACATCTCCTATTTAAACATGTTACTACACGATACATAGTCTTATAATGGTATATCTTTCTACACTGTTGAGTAGTATTTCCCTTTGACATAAATATTTAGGAATAAGGAGTATTAATTGTATTGGCATTCTTTTTCTTACTTCACACACCATCCCTAACTCTTAAGGAGTTAATGAGCCTCCCTTCATGTATAAAGAATAAATATTATGCTTGGATGAAATTTTTTAAAAGAGAATAGGGGGTCTCATCACGAGCCAGCTATCTAGCTACCACACCAGCACAGTGGTCTCTTCATAAAACAAAATGAAATGCCTACTTTAAAAAAAAATAAGTACTATGTCTATATGCAAATTGTTAAGAGAGAATAGGGGGACTCATCACGAGCCAGCCTACCATGATCATAAGGGTTTAGCAGGTGACACGCCCACAATGGCCAACACACCAGGGTAATGACCTTCTCAATTTCTTCAAGGACAGGATGTCTCATCACGAGCCGGCCTGATCACTCTGTTAGAACTCTAGTGAGTGGCACCTTGACTATCTGGCCACCAAACCAGCACGGTGATCTCTCCATAAAATTGGAAGAATAACTACTTTTACATAAAGAATTCTGGCTCATTTTTCGGGTTAAAATAGCAACCATGTCGATGCTATGAACGCTAGCTAGTAGCGGTGGCTCTGTTTGTGGTATGAGAGTATATTATAACGATCGCCAATTACTCTTACATATACCTTATCTCTTATTTCCATCCATTTCCAAGATAAATCAACTACTCAAATTAGTGATAATACTATTTGAATGCATAAGTAGCTATAAATGAACTATGCTTTCATGTTTGAATTCTAGGATGACAGCACCAATCATTATCTATCATACTCATGCTTCCATCACACCATACCAGTAAATAAGGACATCCTATCATAATAATTGTTGTATTGCTTTCTTCCCATCTTCGGTCACTTCCGCATAAGATACACTTATGATAAATTCCAATTCTAACCTTTAAAACTGCACGCATTCATAATTGTTACAATCACTCCTCTTTTCTTGAGCTCCAAGGCCACGGACATCATTATCGTGTACAGACTGTGATTACTGATCCTTGACATTTTCCCACATATGCATTCATGATTAATTAAATCTCTCTTGTACTTAAGGACGTGGACGCCCTTATTTCGAGAGAGGGGGTGTAAATATCCATCAATATTAAGCATGTGAATTCCCTGCACAAATTTCGTTGGATACGCTGATAAGACCAAAAGATCATTGCAATTACGATATGAAGTTACCTACATTTATGACAAAAGGCTGCAATTTATTTTTCTCTTGTATGAAGTGTTTATTCTAACCGATAGGGATGAAAGAAAACATAGACAGAAGGAGAAATTAGCTCAATAGAACGCATCAGCCATGGGAGGGAACTCTCTCCGGAATGAACCTACGACCTTCCCAATCTCAGATGCAACTCAAACAATTCTCCAACAAGCTAGTTGGCTGCCATACTTACACAAATTGCAAGGTTTTAACACAGAGATAGTAATTGAATTCCTGCATAACCTACAGGAGGGACATACCAGACTCAATGGAAGGATTATACCGGTCACATAGGATATCATTGCTGAAGTTTCTGAAATGCCAGAAAAGGGAGAAATATTGACCGAAAAGCAGCTTCTTCTACGAGAGGCAATCACAGTGTACCAGGATCCAGGAGAACCATTGGAACAGAAAGGAAAGGGGATTAAACCTACCTCTCGACAACAACTGTGGAAGGAATTAGTAGCATTCATCTAAATATTCATCACATGAGATAGACGCCAAGACGTGGTAAAACCCTGTCAACTCAAATTACAACAAGAAACCTTGGAAACGCCAGAGGAGGCAGGGCCATCCCATTCACCACCTTGAAGCCCTCAAAAAATACCATTATAAGACTACGAGGAAGATATGGATCGAGTTCTAGAGAAAATGAGGGCATCCCGTGAAACTAGAAGCCCATCTGAATAGCTGAGGAGCAAGAGGAACTATTAAACCAATCTGCCACCGCCGGCAGTTCTGGCCGCAGTTAGATATTACCTCACCAAGATAAATCACAAGGTTTTAGGGTCCTGTCTCCTCCCAAGAGTGATGGGGTTAATAGGGAAGAGCAGGTAGAAGGTGTAGCCGAATCTGAAAATCAGTCAGGAGACACCATCCCCTTAGAACAAAATGTAAGCATGGAAACAGTCCCTCTAACGCCTGAAGGGAATAATATCTCACCCAATCGGGAAATTAATGCAAAAGTAAGCTCTCGAGTACAAGTAGAAAATATCATCACAGAAAACCTTGAAACTGGCACCACCATTCCTGAAAGCAAGGTTTTTGCTCCTCCATCCCCTGCAAAAACTAGACCAGAAGAGAATTTCGCTGAAAAGAAGTTGAAGAAAATAAGAACTTGCAAAAGGTTAAGGAAAATGATAAAACATTTGAGGAAACAGCTGAAGGAAGTAATCAAGGCTTGGAAGCCAAAGAAAGAATTGGTTACCAGAGAAACCCAAACAGAGCTTGTCACCATTTTGATAGACACTGCTGAGGTTGAGGTACAGACTGAATTAGAAACTACTGCTGAGATTGAGGTACAGACAGACCTAGTGGACACTATTGAAGCCTTTGTGCAAACTAGGTTGGACTTTAGAGAAGAAAACGGAACCCAAATGGTGGAAGCCCCTGCCTACTCTCTTCTGGTAGAAAAGGCTGCCAATCAAAAATTGCATAATGAATTAATTCAAACACAGCATGAGTTAGCACAATGCAGAAAGAAGTAGTGCCCACACAAGAGTATTAGGCACTGTTAAAGAAATTCACAGACCTTTCTGCAATAGAGCATGAGACATTTTCTCAACTCAAAGAAGAAAAAGCAAAGGTAAAGAAAGCACAGGATCAGGTGGGACAAGCTAAGAAGCAAGCCACTATGGTTTTCTCTCCGTACTCTGATGTGCTAACATGCAGGGCACCAGCCACCAACTATGCCCTATTTCTAGTAGAACGGTAGCTGTTATTGAAGATCAAGGCCGTCGGGGCAGGGAAGCCCATGACTTTTAAAACCATAGAGGAATTTTTCCATTGCTGCAATGATCAAAATGAGCAGGTCCAATACCTCTTTTGTGAACTATACATGCACAACTTCTTCTTAGAGGAGGACAGGGATAGTAATCCCAGCCCCTTTATACAAGATATTCAGTTCCAGGCTTTCCTATCTTTTGCTAAGAACCAGACTCGATGGGCTAAAGCCTACAACATTTTCTAGAAGAGGGAACATGGCCTAGACCTATGGGTTAGAGGGCAGCCTAGTCGACCCCTGCATCTATTCACACAACATCAGAATTTCGTGCAAAGAAAGGGAGTAAGGACTAAAATGGGGCCTATCCATAAGGACATTATATAACATGGGTAGGAGTCTTTCGAGGACATTCAGGAAGTAGCTTTGGAAGCAACCAAACAAAGGTGGATGGCCTCCACGAAGAACGTGAAAAACAGAGAGACATTTGGCTACAAAAACTTCAAAGCGACTGCCTCCAAATCCCTTTTATACAACAATCTAGTATTAAACATGGGCCCTACATGGATAGGATTTAGGTACATATGCCATCTCATCTGTTACCCCCTGAGGGTTATGATCATGGTTACGAGTTGCCAGAAGGGCACACAAACGCTGCCTTTGCAAATATCGGACAAAGACATGGCTTCTGAGCCTATAAAGAAGAAGTCTACCGTGTCTATTCTCTGACTTAGTTACACCTCAATCATTTTTTTGCACAAGGACCTGCAAATAGATAAGCGGGGAAGTATGTTGGGCCAAGAATGAGGTACATTTTCACCCTTCCTTTACCAAAATTTTTTATCCACCTTTACGAATTTTTCCTCATCTTAACAGTAAAGGAAAGGAAGATTAATGTAAAATCAGGACAAAACAAACTAACAGTAAAAGGGATGTTTTACAACGGGAAATTGACTTGTTATATCTTTATTTATGGGGAAATAAGTAGTTGAATCAATGATGACCAGAAGACAACTGACAGATAGAGACTAACGGAACCATGATGACTACCATGGACAGGCGGAAGAGGGAAAGGCACCTCCATGTTTGAAGAACTCAAACGACATCCACAAGTAGAAAAATCCTGTATGGAAAAGACCGTTACCACTGTTGTAATCGCCTTGAAAAGGCCGAAAACGAACAAGATAGATAGATCAAAATAGAGACTTTATTCTATAATAGATGTATCGGGACAGGATTTTCCAATTATATCAATGTATTAACTTACAGCTTAATAAAATTCTTGGCATTTTTATAGTCAATTTCTGAGTTTTCCGTAGCGGCATACTTCTGGTGGTGTAGGCCAAGCCCTGGGAATTTCTGTGCTAATGTCTATGCTATACGTTCAATTACAGAATTTACGTTTCAGTCATCAAATACATTTTATGAGATATCATTTAATTGGTTGAATTGTGAACATAAGATACTACAACTTTCTCTTTCATTATAATAGTTCATTATCCATGTTTCCTTGTTTACAATGAATGCTTTCATTGTTTTTAGATGCTTTCATCAATTCCCAATGCTTTTATACTCGTTTCATTTGTTTTAGCATGATTGTTGTTCAATTATGTAAATAGCTAAGAGTTGGATCTTTCCATCAGTAATGTAAGGCGTCTAGTTGTTAGTTGATTCAGAGAGATGTCATCTATTTAATTTAAAAAAGAATTCCATTGCAAAATTAGATAAGAAATTACTATTCAATTTACTGAAGCTGTTTTTCAATTCTGTAGGACTGTTGTTCAATTCATTTGTGTGTTGTTCAATCATAGGTTGCTCTTTTCTGCACTTACTTAGACAGAATAGTTAAACATAATTTTACAATTCCATTTCCCTTTGAATTGATTGAGCTTAGAGAATTAGATAGTCCTCTTTATGGTAATATAGAGTAGGGGTTATTTGATATCACTTGCAATACTATGCTCACAGTCTTGAAATAATAAGACTTGCCCTGGGTTGAAAATTGAATGAGAAGCATTGAAATTGGCTATAACAGTCACCTTTATGACCCAACAGAAGTGCCAGTGACTTTCGGGTGTGCTAAGGAGGGAGTGACGTCAAGTTATGTTAGGAAGTGTTAAGGCATGCTATAGGCCAGGGAACACATGCAAATATGTGATAGGTTCCATGGTATGCCAATGCCCGCCAGGCTGGAGTGTTTGGGAGTGGCTGAGAAAAATAAGGGAGCACTTGTCTCAAACGCATGGAAGTGAATGAATAATAGTGTGTAAAAATGATTATCAATGAGTTCTAGGTGTGATAAGGAGGGATTTTAAAGGTATGATAGGTAGTGCCAAGGAATTCTAGAGTGGGAGGGCGACATGCTAGGATGTGCCAAGTGCTAGGTTGCGTCAATGCATGCTAGGGAGTGCCATGGAAACACAAGGGAGAACTAGTTCAAAATGCATGAAAATGAATGAATAAGGATGTGTGATAGGGAGTGCCAATGAGTTTCAAGTGTGCTAAGGAGGGAATAGCAAGGTTATATGCTAGGAAATTCCAATGTATGCTATAGAGCTAGGACATGTCATGGAGTGTTAGTGTGTGCTAGAGAGTGCCAAAGCATGACAATGAATGGAGGGGACGCTAACACATGACAGATAATGCCAAGGGATTCTAAGATGTGCTATGCGATATGGGATGTTAATATTAAACTCTGTTGCTAATTTATTTTACTCCCATAGTTGGATGTGAGCCTTGTCTTGGTAACTTGTTAAGTTGGATGAGTTGAAATTGGACATGAGTAGCATAAGATGAGTTATAAGTAGCTTTTAGGTGAAAAAGGCATATGTTCAATTTCCACGACACATGAGAATTTGCGTTTTGTCTTAGAATATTTAATGCAAACACACTCAAGTGCCAGAACACATCTTTTTTAATGCACAATGAAATCTACACAAATCAAGGAATCAACTAGTGCACATGATAATTTTCCCATTTTCAAACACTTCTTCATTATATTACAAACTACAATACAACAAGCTAGAGCTCATGTAACATGGATCGTGACCCTTTACAATCACACTGAAACAAGGAATACAACTAGGGCTCAATCACCCTTTCCAACACTTTTGATGGGTCCCATGCATCATTATGGCACTCATGGACCCAAGTATGCCTTCTAGAAGGCCCTAAGACATAATTTGACCTCTTGTGAGGCTTATTATTCCATGTATGAGCTGATAGCTTGGTCGGATTGTCACCAAAATTTAGGGTTAATTGCATATTATTTTATGTTTAGGGGCTAATGTAGGCCCATAAGCTAATTCTATCAACTCCTAATCAATGTATAAATAGGAGTTAGTTGGATTCATTTGTATCATCACTTGACTTGGGATCTCCCTATCTTTAGAGAACTTTGAATTTTTCCTTGCAGGACTATTTTGGATGATGGATGCATTTTGATGTATGGATTGGACTATTTTTATCTTCGAGCTTTGTTTTTATCTTAACTATGCTTCATAGTAATAAATACAATTAAATAAAGTGACCAAATTTTCATTATGAATATCGAACATAGTTAGAAAATAAACTTCTTGAATTCAATATGTATGGAGATATTATGGTGAGCATCAAAAGGGTCGATGTGTGTAATTGTATGTGCTATAGAGGTTTACATATCTTGTGAAAACTAGGGAAACTGTCATGAACACAAAGTTATAAAAGTTAGAAACTTTTTTTAATGAAATAAAAAGAGATATACATAGCCTATTGTAGGGGAATAAAATATGATACCTTAAGAACATAATATATCAAGAGAAATGAAGGAAAAATGAAATATTATTATTAGAAGTGCTTATAATATTGCTCAACTAAAAAATTTGTATGTCTTGGTAATGAAGGAAAGGGCTTGGAAAAAAAAAATAGTTGTAACTTTTGACTCGAAACGAAATAGATTTTATTCAATAAAACAATTAACTCTTGCAAGTGGTATTTACCTTAAATAATTTATATTCCTTTTGAATTATATTGGGATGTGACATGTTGCTATGCAGGTTAATAAGGAGGAATTATCATAGCGAATATAAGAATTCCCTTCATACTTTTTTATTACCATATACATTTACCATCACTCACATTCCCCTTCACGTAATCGTTTCCTTTCATGGGTATTTCTATAGTTTCTACAAGTTTTTTAGATTTTTTATATGATTTTTAGGTTAGCGTATTCATCTTCTAATGTGCAAGAATTCTATGTGGAAATGACATCTATATCTTTTCCTTTTGAAATGCCTTTATCTCCTCCAAGAAACCAAACCTAGCTTACCCTAGCCTATCTTCATCTAGCGTGGACTACTCTAGCCTAACCTAGCATAGTCTACTCTAGTTTATCGTAACCTCTCATGGTGTAGACTAGCCTACTCTATCCTATCCTAGCCTAACCTATCCTAACCAAGCCTACTCTAACCTAGCCTAGCCTAGACTACTCTAGCGTTTCCTACACTGCATAGCTTACTCTATCCTAGCCTAAAATAGTCTAGGATACTTAACCTAGCCTAGCCTTCTAGATCCTAACCTAGCCTACTATTTCCTAGCCTTGGTGACTCTTTTCTAGCCAAACATGCTCTAGCCTAGCCTAGCCTAGCCTACACTAGCCTAGCATAACCTAGCCTACTATAGACTACCCTAGCCTTCTCTAGTGTAGCCTCGTGTTCTTTAGCCTAGATTTCTCTCAACTTAGGTTAGCCTACTCATGGTTAGCCTAGCCTAGTCTACTTTAGGTTGTCCTATTTAGCCTAGTGCAGTCTACTATTGCCTAAGCTAGCTTACTCTTTGCTATGATAGCCTAACCTTGCTTAATTGAGCATACTCTAGTCTAAACTACCGTACCCCACTCTATGCTAGTCTAGTTTAGCATACTCTAGCTTACTCTACTCTATCCTAAACTACTTTATTCAAAACTAATCTAGTCTAGCCTACTCTTGCATAACCTAGTATAGCCTACTCTAGCCTAACATAACCTACTCCAGCTAACCCTATCATAGCTTGACCTGTTCTACTCTAGCCTAGCCGAGCCTAACCTGGCGTAGCCATACCTACTCTATCCTAGCATAGTCTATCCTAACATTGTCCACTGTAGCCTATTCTAGCCTCTAGCTCACCCTATCCTAACCTAGCCTAGTCTACTCTATCCTAGTCTACTCTATCCTAGCTTAGCCTAACGTAGCCTAGCCATACCTACTCTATCCTAGCCTACTCCATCCTAAAATATTCTAGTCTAGACTATTCTAACATAGCCTAGCCTAGTGTTGCCTAACCTAGCCTAGCCTAACATAGCCTAGCCTAACCTAGCCTAGCCTAGCCTAGCCTGGCCAAACCTAGCCTATCATAACCTAGTCAAGCCTAGCCTACAACCACCTAGTGTAACTTATCCTACACTTTCCTAGCCTAGCCTAACCTATCCTAGCCTAGCCTAGCTTAACCTAACCCAGCCTACCCTAGCCTAGCCTAACCTAGACTAGCCTAGCCTAGCCTCCTATAGACTAGCCTAACATAGCCTTGCCTAGCCTAACCTAACTTGGCCTACCTTAGTCTCACCTAGCCTAACCCAGCCTAACCTAACCTAACCTAGTCTAGCCTAACCTAGCGTAACCGAACCTACCCTATCCTGGGCTACCCTAGGCTAACCTAGCCTTTCCTAGCCTAGCCTAGTCTACCCTAGCTTAACCTGACCTAGCCTAACCTAACCTTACCTAACCTAGCCTAACCTAGCCTTGCATATACTAGCCTAAACTAACCTAACCGAACCTAGCCTAACCTAACCTAACATTGGATAACCTAACCTAACCTAACCTAACATAGGCTACCCTAACCTAACCTAGGCTAGGCTAGGCTAGCCTGGCCTTGCCTAGGATAGCCTAACCTAACCTTGCCTTACCTAGCCTAACCTAGTTTACCCTAGCCTAGCCTAGCCTAACTTAACTGAACCAAAACAAAACTAACCTAACCTAGCCTAGCCTAACCTAACATAGCCTAACCAAGCCTAACCTATACTAGCCTAACCAAGCCTAACCTATCCTACCCTAGTAGAGCCTAACCTAACCTAGACTAACCTATCCTAGCCTAGCCTAGCCTATCCTAGCTTATCCTAGCCCAGCTTATCCAAACCTAGCATGGTCGAGCTTATCGAAACTTAGCCTAGCCTAGCATATCCAAACCTATCCTATTCCAACGTAGCCTACAGAGCCTAGCCTAACCTAGCCTATCCTAACCTAACCAAGCCTAACCCTGCCTAGCATAACCTAGCCTAACTTAGGCTAGCCTAACCTAACCTAACCTAGCCTTTCCTAGCCTAGCCTTCCCTAACCTAGCCTAGCATAGCGTAACCTAGCCAAGCCTAGCATATCCTAGCCTAGACTAACCTTGCTTAGCGTAACCTTACCTTGCCTAGCATAGACTAGCCTAGATTAATCTAGTATAACTTAACCTAGCCTAGCCTAACCTATCATTGCCTAACCTAGCCTAACCGAACCTAACCTAACCTTCTCTAGCCTAACCTAGCCTAACCTTACCTAGCCTAGCCTATCTTAACTCATCCTAGCCTTACCTAGCCTAGCATAGCCTAACCTATCCTAGGGTTAGCTAGACCAGCCTTACCTAGCCTACCCTAGAATCACCTAACATAACCTTCCCTAGCCTAACAATACCTATCCTAGCCTAACCTCGCTTAGCCTAACCTAGCCTAACCTAGCATAACCTATCCTAGCCTAACATATCCTTGCCTCCCCTAGCCTAACCTACCCAAAATTAACCTGGCCTTGCCTTTTGTAACCTCGCCTAGCCTTACATAGCCTAGGCTAGCCCAACCTAGGCTAACCTAGGCTAACCTAGCCTAGCCTAGCATAAGCTAACCTAGTGTAACCCAACCTATCCTAGCATAACCTAACCTATCCTAACCTAGCCTAGCTTAAACTAGCCTAGCCTATCATAACGTTTGCTAGCCTAACCTTAGCTAGCCTAGCCTAAGCATGCCTAAGCTAACTTAGTCTAACCTAAACTAACCTAACCCAGCCTAGCCTATCCCAACGTAGCCTAACCAATTCTAACCTAGCCTAGCCTAACCGAGTCTACCCTAACATAGCCTAACCTAGCCTAGCATAACTAAGCCTAACCTAACCTAGCCTAACCTATCCTATCCTAGCCTAGCCTACCCTAGCCTAACCTGGCCTAGCCTACCCTATCCTATCCTACCCTAGTCTATCCTAGCCCAGCTTATCCAAACCTAGGCCATCCTAGCCTATCCAAACCTAGCCCAGCCTAGCCTACCCAAACCTATATTACTCCAACATAGCGTATAGACCTTAGCCTAACCTATGCTAGACTAACCTAGCTTACCCTAGCATAGCATAACCTAGCCTAACCTAACCTAACCTAGCCTTGCCTAGCCTAACCTTCTGTAACCTAGCCTAGCATAGCATAACCTAGCCTAGCCTAGCGTAGCGTAGACTAACATTTCTTATCCTAGACTTACCTTGCCTAGCCTAGACTAACCTAGCTTAACCAAGCATAACTTAACCTAGCCTAGCCTAATCTATCATTGCCTAACATAGCTTAACCAAACCTTACCTAACCTTCCCTAGCCTAACCTAACCTAGCATTACCTAGCCTAACCTAGCCTAACGTATCCTAGCCTTACCTATCCTAGCATAGCCTAACCTATCCTAGCCTTACCTAGCCTACCCTAGACTAACCTAACATAACCTTCCTAGCCAACGCTAGACTAACCTAACATAACCTTTCCTAGCCTAACCTAACCTAGCATTACCTAGCCTAACGTATCCTAGCCTTACCTATCCTAGCATACCTAACCTATCCTAGCCTTACCTAGCTGAGCCTTACCTAGCCTACCCTAGACTAACCTAACATAGCCTTTCCTAGCCTAACCATACCTATCCTAGCCTAACCTCACCTAGCCTAACCTATCCTAACCTAACCTAGCCTAACCTAGCATAACCTATTCTAGCCTAACATGTCCTTGCCTAACATTTCCTTGCCTAGCCTAGCCTAACCTACCCAAACTTAACCTAGCGTTGCCTTGGGTAACCTCACCTTGCCTTGTGAAACCTCGCCTAGCCTTGAGTAGCCTAGCTTAGCCCAACCTAGGATAATCTAGCCTAGCATAAGCTAACCTAGCCTAACCCAACCTATCCTAGCATAACCTAACCTAGCCTAACCTAGCCTAGCCTAAACTAGCCTAAACTAGCCTATCGTAACGTTTGTTAACGTAACCTTAGCTAGCCTAACCTTACCTAGCCTAACCTAACCTTGCCTAACCTAACCTACTCTAACCTAACTTAACCTATCCTAGCCTAACCCAATGTATCCTAGCATAGCATAGCATAGCCTAGCCTAGCCTACCCTACACTACCCCAACCTAGCCTTGCCTAACCTAGTCTAGCCTAACCTAGCCTAACCTACCGTAGACTAACCTACCCTAGCCTCGACTATCCTAGCCTAGAATATCCTAGCCTATCCTATCCTAACCTACCCTACCCTAGTCTAGACTAGCCTAACCTAACCTAACCGAACGTACCCTACCCTACCCTACCCTAACCTAAACTACCCTAACCTAAACTACCCTAACCTAAACTGGCCTAGCCTAGCGTAGCCTAGCCTAACCTAGCCTAACCCAAACTTACGCAGCCTAGCCTATACTACTAACCTAATCTAACCTAAACTAGCATAACTTAACCTACCCCCGGCCTAGCCTACACCAATGTATCCTAGCATAGCATAGCATAGCCTACCCTACCCTACCCTACACTACGCCAACCTAGCCTAGCCTAACCTAACCCAACGTAGGCTAGCCTAACCTAGCCTAGCCTAACCTAGTCTAACCTACCGTAGACTAACCTACCCTAGCCTCGACTATCCTAGCCTAGAATATCCTAGGCTATTCTATCCTAGCCTAACATAGCCTAGTCTAGTCTAGCCTAACCTAACCTAACCTACCCTACCCTACCCTACCCTAACCTAATCCGACCTAGACTAGCCTAGCCTAACCTAGCTTAACCTAACCTAACCTAGCCTAGCCTAACCGAACCTTTCGCAGCCTAGCATATCCTACTAACCTAGCCTAACCTAAACTAGCCTAACTTAACCTACCTCGACGTCGCCTAGCTTAACCTAACGTAGCCCTACCTTACCGAGAGTAGCCTGGCCTTACCTAGCTGACCTAGTATAGCGTAACCTAACCTAATGTAACCTAGCCTAGCCTAGCCTAGTGTACCCTCGCTAAACCTAGCCTAACCCAACCTAGCCTACCCTATCCTAGGTTATCCTAACCTACATAAACTAACATAGCCTACATAGCCTAGCCGAACCTAACCTTACCTAGCCTAAGGTTTCCTACTTAGCCTACTTAGCCTAGCCACATAGCCTAATTAGCCTACTTAGCCTAGCCTAACCTAGCCTAATTAGCCTACCTAGCTTACTTAACCTTGACTAACCTAGCCTAGTGTTTCCTACTCTTGCCTAGTTTAACCTAGTCGGCAATAACCTAGTCTAACATAGCTTGCTCTAGCCAATCCTAGCCTAGCCTAACTTATTCTAGGCTATCCTAGCCTAGCCTTCTTTAGACTAGCCTAAGCTCGCCTATACTTGACTAACCTACGCTTGACTCACCTAGCCTCACCTATCCAACCAAGCGTACAATATCCTAGTCTAACCTAACTTACTCTAGTCGATCCTAGCGTATCCTAGCCTAGACTCTCCTAACTTAACCTACATTTTCCTAGCCTAGCCTAGCCTCGCCTAGCCTAACCTAGCCTAGCCTAACCTAACCTAGCCTAGCATAGCCAAGCCTAGCCAATCCTAACCTAATCTAACCTAACCTACCCTATCTTACCCTACTTTACCCTACCCTACCCTACCCTATGCTAGACTAACCTAATCTAGCCTAACTTACCCTTGCCTAGCTTAACCTAGCTTAACCTAACCTAACCCAACCTACCCTACCCTACACTAGCCTATCCTAGCCTAGTGTAAGCTAACCTAGCCTAGCTTAACCTAACCTAGTCTACTGTAACCTAACCAAACCTAGCCTAGCTTACCTTTACCTAGTCTAACGTAGTCTACTCTAGCCTGTACCACATGACTCCATGTCTAAGCTAGCCTACCTTAACTTAATTCATTCTCGACGTCGCCTAGCTTAACCTAACCTAGCCCTACCTTACCGAAACTAGCCTAACCTTGCCTAACCTGACCTAGTATAGCGTAACCTGACCTAATGTAACCTAGCCTAGCCTAGCCTAGTGTACCCTCGCTAAACCTAGCCTAACCCAGCCTAGCCTACCCTATACTAGGTTATCCTAACCTACATAAACTAACATAGCCTACATAGCCTAACCTAACCTAACCTTACCTAGCCTAAGGTTTCCTACTTAGCCTACTTAGCCTAGCCACATAGCCTAATTAGCCTACTTAGCCTAGCCTAACCTAGCCTAATTAGCCTACTTAGCTTACTTAACCTAGACTAACCTAGCCTAGCGTTGCCTACTCTTGACTAGTTTAACCTAGCCGGCAATAACCTAGTCTAACATAGCTTGCTCTAGCCAATCCTAGCCTAGCCTAACTTATTCTAGCGTATCCTAGCCTAGCCTACTTTAGACTAGCCTAAGCTAGCCTATACTTGACTAACCTACGCTTGACTCGCCTAGCCTCACCTATCTAACCTAGTGTACAATATCCTAGTCTAACTTAACTTACTCTAGTCGATCCTAGCCTATCCTAGACTAGACTCTCCTAACCTAACCTACATTTTCCTAGCCTCGCCTAGCCTCGCCTAGCCTAGCCTAGCTTAGCCTAACATAGCCAAGCCTAGCCAATCCTAACCTAACATAACCTAACCTACCCTATCTTACCCTACCTTACGCTACCCTACCCTACCCTACCCTAGACTAACCTAATCTAGCCTAGCTTACCCTTGCCTAGCTTAACCTAGCTTAACCTAACCTAACCCAACCTACCCTACCCTACACTAGCCTATCCTAGCCTAGTGTAACCTAACCTAGCCTAGCTTAACCTAACCTAGCCTATTGTAATCTAACCAAACCTAGCCTAGCTTACCTTGACCTACTCTAACGTAGCCTACTCTAGCCTAGCCTACCTGACCTAGTCTAACCTAGCCTACTCTAACATAACCTACCCTACCCTACCCTACCCTACCCTACCCTAGCCTTTCCTATCCTAGCGTGGACTATCATAGCATATCCTAGCCTATTATAGCCTAGCCTAACGTAGCCTAAATCCTAGCCTAGCGTAACCTAGCGTAACCTATCCTAAGCTAGCCTATACTAACCTAACCTAGCCTAACCTAACCTACAATAATATAGTCTAACCTTAACTTCAATAATATAGTATAACCTAGCATACTCTAGCCTAACCTAACCTAGTCTCACCTATCCTAGCCTACCTTAGCTTACCCTAGCCTAGCCTTTCCTATCATGGCCTACCGTACCTTAGCCTAGCCTAATCTAACCTAGCCTATCTTAACCTAACCTAACCTAGCCTAGCCTAGCTTAACATAACTTACCCTACCATACCCTAGCCTAGCCTAGCCTAGCCTAACCTATCCTACCCTAACATATCCTATCCTATCCTATCCTACCCTACCCTACCCTACCCTTCCCTAGCCTAACCTAACCTAACCTATCCTAACGTAGCCTAGCCTAGCCTACCCTAGCCTAGCCGAACATAACCTATGCTAGCCTAACATAACCTAGCATATCCTATCCTAGCCTAACCTATCCTACCCTAACATAACCTATCCTATCCTATCCTATACTATCCTACCCTAGCCTAGCCTAACCTAAACTAACCTACCCTAACGTAACCTAACCTAGCCTACCCTACCCTACCCTACCCTACCCTAGCCTAGCATAGCCTAGCCTAACATAACCTATCCTAGCCTAACATAACCTAGAATATCCTATCCTATCCTATCCTCGCCTAGCCTAGCCTAGCCTAGCCTAGACTTCCCTAGCCTAGCCTAGCATAACCTAGGCTAGCTTATCCTACTAACCTAACCTAACCTAACCTAACCTAGCTTAATCTAACCTAACCTAGACTAGCCTAACCTAACCTAACCTAGCATAGCCTAACCTAGCCTAACCTATCCTAGCCTAAAGTATAATAAAATTAAATAATATATTAAATATTTCAATTTGAAAATCATTTTAAAAAATAAATTAAACTAAATCATATTGATAAAGAAATAATTCAAAAAATAAAATTAAAATTAAAAACTATTAATAAAAACTAAAATATAAATTTTTTTTATCTGAAATAAATTAAATGTGTTGCACACATAAAAGCAGTTACTTCAATAGGTATTCATCTAACCGCAAACCTGAGTTTACCGTGCAATCACTATTTATATACGATTTCCCCGTCGCGCCCCTTTTTTGTAATGGATACAATGCTCAAGTGAAAATATTAAATCGGGTAATATGACAGGCAGCATAATACACAGAATAATATACTCGTGATCCCATCCCCCAAAACCGTACTCGTGTTGAAATCCTTACAACCGAAGGATTCTTTCTCCATTAATTATGTACCCATTATTGTTTGTGTTGCCTTTCACAGACCAACCGTCCGGTACCTAATTTGTAATGGGGTTTTAATTTTGGATTACTTCTCTTCGTAATGTGCTTATAGGTTCTATCCCTCAACCCTGTAGATTTTTCTCTTAGTTCTCAGCATGAACTCTCTTCCTAGCAACTCCATCGACAGGTAAATTTCCCGTCAAGGTACGTAACCTTTTTTGCAATGGTTACTCATTCTACCCCCAATCTTCTGGTTTTCACATTATATTCCTTTGCCCTTGTTAGGTTCTGGAAACTCTGTCAGGTTTGGTCGAGGGTATCACGGCTATTAGGAGCGCATACACCGTTAATTAGCTAGGGTAAATTGTACCATACTCCCGACAACTTCTTAAGCGATCCTTATTTTAGGATTTACAGTGTTTCATCATCGAGGACCTCCAATCAGCTTTCAAGTATCTGTCACCTAAATTAAAGTGGTGGACACATAAAAGTCGTTTAAAATATTCAGGAAGCGGCACAGCTTTACATTCAATAAAAATTGCTGACGCACTAGATAATAGGACTATACCTGGAACTGGAATTGGAATTGGGATTTGATTTCATTTCTTTAGCTAACATTAGAAGCGCCTTCAAATGACCTGTATCATTCATTTATTTTTCAGCAATATTAGCGACCTTTTCGCTACCCAGTAATTTACAATTAAAAGAAAACCCTTCAAATGACCTGTATCATTCATTTATTTTTCAGCAATATTAGCGACCTTTTCGCTACCCAGTAATTTACAATTAAAAGAAAACAAGCCAATGCAATACAGAGCGATGAGATTAAATGGAATTCCATGCCATTACCATGCTGAAGAAAGATGATCATTGATCTGCATGAGCCCGAAAACTGTTTGGGGTTCAAAAATCCTCATACAATTGAAAGAGAATAATAAGATCTACAGGATGCCCTTCGCTTTAAAGATTTAACTGTGGGCTATGGGACTAATATCAATATCTTCCATGAATTCAAACAAAAGTATAAGATAAAGAAAATTCATTACAACTTTCATCTCACGTCTATCTTGCTGATAATAGAGATATAATAGATGAATATACATCACCCTCAAATTACTGCCATGGGACAGTAATCTTGAATTCCGGTTCATTCTCTTCCCTATGTCAAACTGAAAATTCTCTTGCAGAGGCATCCGGCCCTTGTCTTGCAGAGGCACTACCGCCCTCATCGAAGGTCTAGTATGAACAGAAAACCGATCTTCAATACTCTGATCGCTTGCTTTCTATCAAAATCATAATGACGCCGCTATCTAGTCGGAGACCTTCGCCACGAAATTCTCGTCCAGAAGAATGTTCTGAGGCTTGACATCCAGATGAATATTGATTTCTTTGTACGAGTATTTCCTCGCCATCACTTCGGACATACTGTTCATAGCTCCACTTGAAAGTTCTGTCCGGGTTTCGACTTCCGCTAAGAAAATAAAAATCACTGCAGCTGCGAACAAACCGACTGCCACTTTGTAAGAAGTACTGCCATGCTTTGAGGTCTTCGGATTCTTGATCATGTTAGTACTTTGCCCTTTGATGAAAATAAAATTGCTCTCGTTTGAAAGTCTTTCACTGTCTCAGACTGAAAAGACATAGAGAACATAGATAGTTGAGGACGAGATGGTGAAAAATGATAGGACTCGAGATATACATATATATCTCTGGCGCTTCTGGAACCGTCCATTGATATACATATTTGAGGCTCCTACCTCCTCTCCAACCATCCCCCGAATCATGGGCTTTTTTCCTGCAACGGTTACTTCAACGGCTATGGCTTGAGGGCATGGTTGATAGAAACAGATCTTCCCTGCTGTCCATGTTTTTTTTATGCCAACGGTTACTTCAATTGACAGCCATGGTTGATAGAAAGCCATAAAGGGCTGAGTTGATACAAAGCCATAAAGGTTACTTCAACGGCTATGGCTTGACGGCCGAGTTGTCTTTCTCCAAAGCCATAAAGCATAATCTATAGGATATTAAAATGCTCTATAGGGTTACTTATGGTTTATAGGATATTAAAATGCTGTATAGAGTTACTCTTAGATTTAAACTAATTTAAATGTAATTATGAGCATATACTGCCCTAGGACATTTAATATTGTATAACTTACAATTTATTGTTTGCCGTAAAATTCCACTTGTGCTGAATGAACATTTGAATTCCAACGCGACGGCAAATTTCAAATAGACGTGAGCGGGAAATTTGAAATTCAAATGCGCACACAGCAATGCAATAAAATTGAAATTCAAACGGGAACCCACCACTGAGTCAGTGTAAGAAAGCGCGAGAATACTGCATAAACTCAAACATAGATGCAACGTACATTTATTTCGGAAAGATGGATGGAGTGATCGCAAAACAAACGCACACGCCACATCTTAGATGCAGCTTCCGGAAGCATAGCATGGTTATGTATGGTGAATGGCTGCTATCGGGTGCATTAAATCTCAATCAGGATTTCCTGTGTTTATTTTATCTATTCTGTCAACCCCACAACCCTAAAATTGTATGTACTCATGTTTATGGAAGACCCAACACTACTATTGCTAATGCATCTCCAACGATCTAATGATATAATTTTGTGCTTTCAAATATTTTGTTTGTGATTACTTTTTTCAGTGGTTTTTTTTTTTTCACCTTTATTCATTCAAATACACAAGAGATTACTGCAGAGCTCAGCTATGGAATCCACTTTAGCATGGTTATAAATATATAAATGAAGTGTTCATTATCTCTGCATGCCCTTTAATAGATGATTGTACAATATAAATGAGTTAGAAGAATCTATGGTCTTCAATATAAATGAGTTACAAGAGAATGTGAATAATATTCGAGGTACTCATAGAATATTTCATAAGATAAATAGGAAAATGATAATGCTCTATTTTTTTTTTTCATTGCTTTAAGAAATATTAAGTCTATGTAAGTGTTATTTTAAAAAATCAAATCAATCTTTTTTGACATATTTAAAATAGATTTTTATAATTTATTTATTTTTAATAGTAGATTTGTTGAACTTACTTTACAGTTTTGAGAAATATTTAGTAACTTACAAATTTGTGATATCTTTTTCTTCACTTATATGATGAATAATATTATTTTTCCTCACTTATATGAAAAATATTTTTGAAAGAAGAGTTTTATAAGTTTAATTTTTATGATTTAAGTTTTCATGAAGGTATAAAACTCTAATTTAAATTTTTTTAGGAAATAAAAAAATTTCAATAAATATTTGAAAAATTGTACTCATTATTATGTATAATATATTATATTTAATTTCATATATATATATATATATATATATGAAATATTTTTAATAGTTATTTAGTTTAGTTTTAATTTCATATATATTGTATTCTATTTTCATTCCATTTATATAATTATGTAATATTGTCCACTATATATGTATAATTTTGTTTTAGTATTATATGTGTGTGTGTGTTTTTTAGGTAAGAGTTAAAAGTCAAGATTTCATAATAGAAGAATTAGTTAATGCATACTGGAACTTTATATTAATTCAACTATTTTTATTAGTAATATTTTTTTTTATTTTACAAAATTTTAATTTTTATAATGGTAAAGTAATTTTAATACATGAATGATGAAAATTTTGGATAAAAATTGTACAATTGTAGTGGATAATCATACCAGTCTACTTTATTGTTGCCAAATTATATATATATATATATATATATATATATATATATATATATATATATATATATATATATATATATATATATATATATATATATATATATATATATATATATATATATATAAACAAAGCCTTCAAATTATTCTATAAATGTTCATTATCCATTATCCATCAATGATCATAATAGTTGATTATCCATGATCCCAACAATAACCATAGAGTTGATTGTCCTTAATCCCATTAAGTATATTTTAATTAATAAGTTGACTAATAATTGTAGACATAAAAATGGATACTGTGGAGATGTCAAATAACCCTCCTAAAAAACTCACACCACATAAATCTTCAAAATATCAAACTGATTAATAATTTTATATCTGGGTATTGCATTTAACATGTATCTCAAAAACTTTTGTTTAAAAGTTTAATATGTAAATGCATATGTAGTTGCATTATGATTTTAGTTTAGCACCAGTAAAAGATTATTTTTATAAATGAATGTACTTAACATGCATATTAAGCAATATACATTAAAAGTTTAATATGTAAATGCATGATGAGTTTAGTTTAACACTAGTAAAGACTTATTTTTATAAATGAATGTAATTACCTAAATTAAATGAACCTAATTATATAAATTAAATTTATTGCAAATATTTATAGACCTTAATGTATAATAAATATCAAACTATTTATTTCACATTGTTAAAATTTAAAAAACATATAAAATTTAATTAAATTATAATTTTTTTTTAAATTATTATTATAAAAAAAAATTAGTATATAAATAAATAAAAGGTATGTAATAGGATTCTTAATAATGGAGATTTGTCTTCTTTTTACCATGGAAATTCTTATCTTTTAAATAAGTTTTTTTATAATACTATAGGCTAATAACTTATCAATTCCAATACGTAAATGTCCACAAATTTACTTAAATACAATATATATATTTTATTTATAATATTTTTTAATTAAGTGGAAAAGAAAAAAGAGAAAAATTACCTTTAAGATAAATTTCAACATTCTTTTTTCACTATTGATAAAAATATTTTGTAAATATTTTGCAAATATTAAATCTTTGTCATCCATATATTAATTATTAATTAATTAAATTAAGTTTCTAAAATTTTTATTCAAAATGAACTGTAACACACAACTCCTTACAAACTACATTTTTATCCTATCTCTTTATGGAAATTAACCATTGTAAAAAAATTGTAAATAATTTCTATCGCTGGAAGGAAATTATCAAAATGTTATGTTAGCACCCATCATAGTTTTCATGTCAAAATACATTGTAATAATTTATATTAAAAATATAGTAGTTCTTTTTGTTTAACAGTAATGACACACCATGCATTATTTGACATGCCATATTGCTGATATCCAATGTAGCTAACTCATTTCATAAGCCAAGCTAAATGTATGGCCAAGTATGCCTCGATATGATCCACTATGGTAAACGTATTGTACTCGGATTGGAGATGTTTCTAGAATACCTACCTGCAGTTTTCGGTGAACACCAACCCTATAGGCTGCACGTAGGGACATTTGGCACTTTTGAGTTGTCGATCTAGCTAAGCCTGATCTGACGATTGTATTTGGCCGTGATAGGGTTAGTGTAACCAACCCGGACCAATACCCCAGCTCATTCTTGGAGTTTTCTTCCCTTTTTTTCCCGGATGAAGCTCTGCAGCTATGGAGACCTTACTATGCACAGATATGTTCATCGACTACCCTTATCTCTAGGTTGTTTTCTCTCTACTGGTATTTGACTCTGAACCTAAATAATTTTTCATCCTTGGTTACTCGTTTGGGAGCTCACTGCCGATTCATATCTTTTGGTCTCGAAGGGATTTCGAGGCACTGAGAGAGATAGGCACTATGGCATACGGTGCACTTGGACACACAACACTCCCTCTGGTAAGTCTATTTTCTTTGCATAGAATTGTTCTTAACTCGTAGGCATTGAAAGGTGAAATTGTATACCATTCTTAAGTTTTTGTCTTTTGTTTGTGTTTTGGTAGGTTATGGGACCACCCACTCGTAACGCAAATAGCCCTCCTCATCCTGGCCATGACTGTTCTAGATTTTTGGTTTAATTCCTTTTACCTCGCTACTTGTAATGTATCTAAGGGTTAGGTTAAGAGGCATTCATGAACCGGGTTTGTTCCTTCAAACATTTTCATAATGGATGTATTTGTTACAATGGAGTGTGTGTAAATAATATTTCAATATTGTTTGTTTGAAATCAGTTTCAGCCAAGGGTATTTTTAGCTCTTCTGGTGACATACATTAGGCTGCCTTTTTTAATATGGTTTTTCTTTACCCTTGGAACTTCCAAGTGTTCGCGATGTAATGCTATGATTTAAATGTGTAAAATTTTTGGGGTGATAATCCATTGTTTTTGGTTTCATATCGAATTACAGTCCCTTGTCATTACCATTTTAGGTTGGCACTGTTGTCAGGGTTCCTGTCATCCTGCCAACAAGAGTTATTTGTTAATTTACTATTACATTAATATATGAAACTAGTATAATACCTTGAATTAATGCATTTACCTTCTGGGTTATTACTGTTGTAACTGTAATATTATTCATGAAATTTTGTAAATTGTTATACTCGATTTCTTACACCATGAAGGTTTTGCTACACACTGGTTTAGTTTAATTGACTCATAGCTTAATTTTATTTCTGATAAATTTCATGGAATGTACTGTTCTAGAATCCTCTTTGAACTTAACTAATGTCTGTCTATAGTTTGATTCATCGCCAACTATATTCTTAGATTAAAGGTTTTATTTTTGTTATACCATCGCTCCTTGGCGGCCAATTAATGAGTTTTGTCTGCTGGTTTGGATTACCATATTATTTATCGGTTTTACCACAGTACATATTTTAAAACTATTAGCAGGGCACGAAACCATTACCATTCACAATAGAACTTACATATTAATGTTATAGAAAATTTTAAGTAATAGGAACACACATATAACTTATAACATTATATTTCAGTTTTCTCATACTTATTTGGTTATTCTCTTAAGTAGAGAACACGACTTGAAAGATAAATTAAAGACTCTTATTTGGATTCCCTACATACCGACTGGGATCCTTAAACCAAACACTGTAGAATCTAATTTGGATTCTGCACCGGGGAGATCCCCTTACTGTTGGAGATACATTTTCAACCATCAACACATACATAGCACTCCTCCAAAAAAATCGAGCTACTATTCTCATAAGCCATTGTTATCAACAAGATAACATAAACACATAGTTTCACACATCAATTAGCAACATAATATTAAAAAACAAAGTATATACATTCATTAAAATGATAGACATACCAAATCTCATAGAAATAAAAAAATAGCATTGAACAGCACGGTTCATGATTCAAATAAGGGAGGGACTTCCACTCTACACCCAAATATAAGCTAGCTACAATGAAGCTTTCTTATACTTGAACCACCCTTGATTTAGATCCAATGTCTGAGGAAATTATTTCTTAGGGAATTCACACCAAAAGCATGGCTTTTCATCCACGTTATGTAGCCCACTTCCCAAGTTGTTTATCAACTTACCTTTAACAGCAAGCACCAAGGTGGTTTACATGTTGCACCTATAACGCTAGGTTGGTTTATCAATTTCTCTTAGTAGTGAGCACCACAATGACTCAGTCTTATCTTTTAGTTCATTCACAAGGATTCACCAAAATTTTAGATGGGGTATTGCTTCGTTTCAAGAGTTGGAATGCACGGTCAAGATGGTTTGCCTATTTTATTTTCATATTTTCTGGGTGGTTTATTAGCTATAGAGCAAGCACCATAATGATTCAATCATATACTAAGCCCCCCACTCACCACACAAGCTTAAAAAACATAATATGATGGCCTCACGAATTCACAGGGAATGCACCCAAAATTCATAAGGGCTTAACTCATACATAGGGCTCCACAACTAGCTGATATATTACTTTTTATTCTCCTACCAATTCCCAACAACTTCCACATTCTCAAAAAATAGCTGGGCACACTCAAATAAGAGGGAAACATATTCCAAGGGAAAGGACCATATCCCAATGGCATGTTGCTAATGGGGAGGTCACAATTCTTCCATTGTAGTGTGTGTGTACACAGAGAGAAAGAGAGAGAGAGAGAGAGAGAGAGAGAGAGAGAGAGTCAATTGGATCTAGCTTGGATGGTTAAGAGGTGAAATTGTTATCCTCCCCACACAAGTTCAAATCCCACTTTATGACATGTTTTCTATTTGTGAACCAATTAAATCTAGCAAGGTACCAATAATATCATTCTCATATAAGTGTTTGAGGGTGGGATGAGATGTTTCTTTTGCGTGTGTGTATACCTACATAAACCTATGCTCAAATCCTACCGTATGACATGTTTTCCCTTCATTGATTGATTGAATCTATCAATGTACCAGTTATCTCATCTCATTCTCTCTTAAGTTATCATTCTCACCTAAGTGCTTGAGGTTGGAATGAGATGTTGGTTGTGTTTGTGTACACCTGTATACACCTATGTTCATATCCTACCTTATGACATGTTTCCCTTCATTGGCTGATTAAATCTAATAATGTACCAGTTATATCATATCATTCTCCCTTAATTTATTAAGGGTGAGAATGTACCAACTATCTCATTCTCACTTAAGTTATTAAGGCTGGGATGAGTTTCTTTTTTTGTGTGTGTGCACATGAAAACACTTATGTTCATATCCCACTTTATGGCATGTTTTCCCTTCATGGGCCATTTAGAGCTAACAATGTACTGGTTATCCAATTCTTGCATAATTGTATGAGGGTGGGATTAGATGTTGTTGTTGTGTGTGTTTTAAAAACCCCAAAGTTTAGATTAATCAATTGAACCATCAACTTAATTCATGTTCCTAATAAGGAGGCCATAAGCAAAGGGTTCAAATTTGGTAAACTTATTTAATATTACTAGTCATTATTGTAACTAGTTAATTCATTACCCTCCATCCAAATATTCTAGGGAAGAGGGATGGATCCCATGAGTTTTCACTTGGAAAAATATGTATATATTCTAAGCAAATAATGTCACCCCATGCTCACGCACTTAATAAAAGAACTAATGTATTGGTACCATGCCGATTCTCCTTGGAATTTTTTATATTGAGGGTAAATCACTCATAAATGTATGGGAGGCTTGTAACCCTATATTACACTATGATATTTAATACTAATACATTTCTAGACTTAGCACAATAGCATCTATCAATCTAGTGAAACCTTTGGGCACTATTTGTTTTTAATGGAAAATTCCCTTGGAAAATCCCTCTAGGCACTTACCCACATTTTGGGAATGGTTCCTAGGATAATTTCTACTAGAAAAAAACATATAAACCTAACGTCAAACCCCCATGTGAATTTGACCTCATGACCTTCTTAGCAAATGTGGCTTTGGCATGGAAAATTTCTTAAACTAACCATAAATATTAGGCCTTCCAGATTATTTCTTCTATGTTTCTATCAATAAGTATATCTCCAATTCTTACATTAATAATTTTAAGGTTTTGTGTGTGTGTGTGTAATTTTGCAACAACAATCTTAGACTTGTATGATTTTCCACTACAATTATACAAACTTTAATCTAAAAATTTCATCATTCATGTATTGAAAATGCTTTAACAATATAAAAATTAGATTTTGTAAAATTAGAAAAGATATTACTAATATAAAATTTTGGATTAATATAATTTTTTTGTATACATGAAATTATACAACATATTACCAATATAAAATCTTGACTTTCTAACTCTTACCAAAAGTTTTATAAATATATACACAAATTTATATTAAAAATGCTTCGATAAAGATCCACAGGGTTGTGGATATACAATGATTGGATCCTTTGTTAAGGTACTCCTTAACACAATTGGGTAGTTTTTGATGATTCCCTAAAAGATGCGTAAGGAGGCTCGACAAAAGGGAGAGGAATTGGAAGCTTGGGGAGTGACTTATTTAGAGGGATCACATCTTGGGGGTGACTTATTTAGAGGGCCCACAAAATAAGTAAAGCAAGGAGAAATACCATCCTCCTGTTTTAAACTAAAATTACCTGTACACGATATGGAGAACTTCGCATCAAGAGAGAGACCACACAGTGCTAGAGTACACTAACATCTAAGTCACTCGTTCAATTCCCCCACTAGATCAGAATGATATATTGGACATGTTGAAGATGTATTATTGCCAAGCTTAAAAGAAATACTTCTATAAATACTAAAAATAACACCATAAGAAAATTATGCATATATAAATGATAATATCATATAATTATATAAATAAAAACAAAACAAAATATTATATATATATATATATATATATATATATATATATATATATATATATATATATATATATATATATATATATATATATATATAAACTAAACCAAATGATTATTAAAAATATTTTTGATAATATTATATAATTATAATAAATAATATTAAATAATATATTATATAAATATCAAGGATTATATCCAAATCAAATATTTATTTCCCTTCATTAAAAAGATTCTAAATTGATTTTTAAAAAAATTATTAAACTGAAAATTAAACTACAAAATTAAACTTTCCCACTTTGTTAACCATAAAACTTTTATCTCAGAAATATTTTTTATATAATGAGGAAAAAATGAAATTATTAGCCATATAAATGAAAAAGATTTCACGAGTTAAGTTACACCTAAATCTACCATTACAAGAAAATTATAAAATTCAATATTGAGTATGTTAAAAAATATAAATTTGATTTTTTAAAATAACATATATATACAAATTTGTATTTTTTAAAGGATAAAAAGAGTCGAAAGAAAAAAAGAAAGAAAGAGAAAAAGCATTATCATTTTCCTATTTATCCAGTTAGATCATCCATCAATACTTCAAATACTATTCACATCCTCTTGTAACTCATTTATATTCAAGATAGTAGTTTCGTGTAACTCATTTATATTGGATAACGAACACATAGATAATGAGCACTTTATTTTGATATTTATAACCATGGGAAGGTGGATTCCAAAGATCTCAGCAGTAATCCCTTGTGCATTTGAATAACTAAAGCTGCAAAGTAAAAAATAATCACAAACAAAAATTAAAATACAAGATATTTTTTTTTTATGTGAAAGCACAAATAAAGGTAGAAAATTAAAAAAAAACCTATGGAAAAAAGTAATCACAAACAAAACATAAGATTTTTATTTGAAAGCACAAAATTATATCATTAGATTGTTGGAGATGCATTACCAATAGTAGTGGTAGGTTTCCTACAAACCAGAGTACATATAATTTTAGGGTCATGCCATAGAGAGAATAAATAACATAAATGCACGAAATCCTGATTGATATTTATTATTATTCTTTCACCATGCCAGGAATGAAATTATTCTATATGTAGTTGCCATTAATAAGAAAAACTTCAAGCTTCGTCCTGCACAAACTACTGCCAATAATGCGACCTTTTCTCTTTGATTTAGTCAGCCATGGACTAGCTATCATGTTGTATTGGGCATGTCAATGTAATTCTTTTCCAGGCATCATGGAGAATCGGTTTCCAAAATCACAGATGGCACTGGCCGCTCCCGTTGAACCAAAGCTCAGCCCTCATAGTTTGCTACTTATTTTCATCCATTCATTCATTAAATAAAGGTAATAGACTCTAATGTCTGTCATGAAAAATGAAAGAAACATTATAAAATGAACGATAGTTCATAACGAAGGATCAAAACAATTCCTATATTGGCATTTTAGCTCACAGACAAATTTATCTATGACATAATATGCGATTTTCTTATACCATTTGTCTTCTGTAAAAGAGATCTGCGGCGGGGTTCAGATGCAACAAAGTCGAGTGTAGAAGGGGGAGAAGGCCCATATTCGTGGGCATAATGTGACAGTCTGGGGAGTATTATGGAGTTGCTAAGCTAACTCAGAAAATACAACCAAACATCCATTCGTATTCTCCATAGCTTGCTCAATTTTGTTAGTTTGGAAGCAAAGCCAGGAGTTATGAATACAACATCGCAATGGCATCAGAATCAAATTCAGAAACCTCATCAATGTAACCAAAGGAACAAATGCCGCTATGTATCATATTTTGTACAGTGTTTCCATTTCAGTCATGTGACGCATGTCATTAAAGGCTCGATTGCATTGTTGCCGAACAATGCAATGACCAGCCATGTGACGGCTGTGACTATCTCCGAACTCTTATGAGTTAATCAATTAAAATATATTTTAATTTCACATGAAATTAGTTGAAATGGTCATTTCAACGAAATAATATATTGATAAATAACCATCTAGAAAGTAAATAATATAATAAAATAAAAATTTTAATCTCAATAGTGTATTAAAAAATACCGTTTTTTATGATCGTTCAAGTTACCGCCAATAATATCATTGCAATGTATAGTTGTATAAGAATAATTATTTATAAAATTGTAACAAAATAAATATCATAAATTATTAGTAAAATGGAAATAAATATAAATATAAGAAAAAGAAATATATAAAAATAGGTAATATAGAAATAAATATAAATATAAGAAAAATCAAAATATATAAAAATTGTTAATAGAAATAAATATATTTTAGTTTTTGGGATTGGTTTTATAAATATTGATAAATATTGATGAGTAATGAGAGTTTTCAAAAATATGTTAAAGAGAAAGAGCTTAAGAGTTTAGGTAAATATTGTGTTTATTGGAAGTGAAAATAGAGGCTTCATTGGAGATTTTTTTGTAGGGAGGACTACCAATATTTAACTTTTTCAAAATGCAACGAAGTTAGTTGATAGACAAGTTCCCATGCTTGGATATGGGTCATGACATCAACAATATTGTCGTCTTGGACTTGTAGTTGTTGTACTATATCATAAAATTATTTTTGTTTAGTGCTTAATTTCATTTGCACCCTGAGAGCAAAATTTATAAAATCAAAAGATTGACATTTGCTAGATTTATACTAGTGAGCTAATGTTTTAGCACAATGATTTTTCTCTCATAATACTTTATATTCTTCCCAATGTCAATAGCCTTATGGACACCAACTTTTGATAGAGTAAACTAGCAGTAAAAAAAAATTAAAAAAAATAAAATAAAATTCATCACCATGGTCTCAATAGTGAGAATTATTTCATAATTCCAAGGAAATTCTCATAAATTTGTACCTCTATCTTATTACTTTGCTTCATATACTTATCTACTTATCAAATATAAATAACTGCAAATTTATAACTTTGTCAACTAGTTTTGGAATAAAATCATCACTACCTACAACCATGCTCACACTCATTTATTAGCGAAGGTTTGAGTAGTGATGACTTATTTCATTTATGAAGAATGTTGTTGCTACATATTGAACTCATTGGCATTGGTATTTTGTGCCAATTATTTTCATTTTTTTTTTGTCTCATAAACTTTTTTTTCATCTCGATTTTTCTCCTATTCTCCTCTACTCTTCAACATTATCTTCAAGTTCTCTTTTAGCTAGTTCCTATTGCTTTATTTTTTCTATTTCAACTTCAACTCCTTGTTTTTCTCCTCTTCTCCTATCTTTCTTCACTTCAAATATCTTTATGTTAGTTTCAACGTTTTCCTCGCATTTATTCCTTGTTGCTTGTTTCTTCTTGGATTCAATCTCTTGCATTATTTTCTTCTTATCTTCTACATAAAAATTGGCTTTATTTTCAGATTCTACTCTTCATTAACATTTCTACCTTCACTCTAGGATTGACCTCTTTGGTAGTTATTCTTCCATAGCTATATTTACTTGCACCTCTTCTTTTCTTTTGGCCTCAACCATTTCTCTAGGTTTTTATAGTGCTTCCAACCTTATGTTTTCTTTCTCTTTCCTTTTTTGCTAAAGAACTTATCTTTCAACTTTAACAAAAATTAGCTTCCTCTTTGTTTTTCCTCAGCAATAACCTATATATTAGTCAATAATTATTCATAATTTAATGTTTGTATGAATATTTTAAAGGTAATTTTCTTCATGCTTGTAATGGTATAAGATTCATCGTAACTTTTCGATTTTCAACAATTCTCAAGGGAGTGCAATATGGAAGATAATGAATATATGTATATATAGTCAACGTTTTAAAGAGAATATATCTTATTATGATACTTGAGAACTATAAGTTTATGTTGTTAAAAGTTGGAAAAGAGAAGACACAATAGGTCATTACAACTTATTTGGTGATTATCTCATGGGATAAAAAAAATATAGTAGGTTAAAGGGATTTTTTATTTATATATTTGATAATATGAAGAGATGGGAGTTTTAAATCATTGATAAATTCAAGAGTTGATGGTGGTGACAGGAGATGAAATGCCACTTCAACCACAATTGGTAGTAGAATCGTTCGAACAATGGGCACTGGATTTTGTTGGACCATTCAACCCACCACCGAACCATAAAATATGCATACTAGTTGCCATAGATTACGTAACAAAGTGGGTAGAAAAAGTGGCCTTATCAAGAGCCACGAAATAATCTGTAATTAAATTCCTTTTTGAGCTATTTGTGAGATATGGTTTACTACAAGAAGTGATAACCGATGGAGGGGCACAGTTTGTGGGTAATAAAATTACAGCCACCCTAAAGAATCACCATATCATCCATAGAGTCACGTCTCCTTACCACCTGTAGGAAAACAGGCGGGTCAAAAGTACCAACAAAGTCCTTGAGGAAATTCTTATTAAAATAGTATCATCACATCGTTGGGACTGGGCCACTAGACTACCAGAGGCCTTGTGGGCTTACCGCACAATTTAGCGAAACACCATAGGATATTCTTTGTATCATTTGGTATTTGGAAGAGAGCCCATTTTTCCTATTGAATTCGAGATAAAGACCTTAAGGAAAACATAGGAGGTAGGGTTGGAATTGATGGAGGCTTAGATTAAAAGACTCCAGCAAATAAATGAGCTAGATGAAATACGACTACTGGCTCTGCAACGCACAAAAATCATACAACAAAAACGAGCTAAGTAGCATGACAAGCTCATCAAAAAGAAGACATTCGAAAAAGGAGATTGGGCACTTCTCTATGACTCCAGATTCAATATTTTCTAGGGAAATTGCAAACAAGGTGGCTCAGTCCATACGAAGTTCAAGAAGTACACAACAATGGTACCCTCACCTTAACCGCCATAGATGGGTCTAGTTCTACATTTCGAGTCAACGGGCACAGAGTGTGCCTCTATCACAAACCTCTTACAAAGGAGACTTTCTGCCATCAGGTATGCAACGATCCTATTATCCAAGTTCTAGCATAAGGGGGTGATAACCCCACAACTTTAAATACATAAGAGCCTGTTGTTTCCTTTTGTAAATATTGTATATAATTTCCCTGCAATTTTTTTATTATTATGTTGTACATTCTTCATATTCACAATGGTGTCATTTTCCTTCATCACCCCTTGTTTTATTTTTCTCTTTGTTGTTCAAATATTAGAACGACTACTTTTTAATCCCATTGAATAGTTGTTGTTCAATCGGATTGAACAACCGTGTTTTTACAAATTTTTTTCTTTGTTGTTCAAATCTTTGAATGACTGCTGTTAAGTACCATTGAACAGTTGTTGTTCAATCAGGTTGAAATACCGTGTTTTTGTGTTTTTCCTTTGCAGTTCAAATCTTTGAATGGCTAATGTTCAATCCCATTGAAAAACTATTGTTCAATCGGATTTAACAACCGTGTTTTTGTGTTTTTATTCATTGGTGTTCAAACATTTGAACGGTTGTTGTTCAATCCAATTGAACACTTGCTGTTCAATCAGAATGAACAACCGTGTCTTGCATTTTTACGACTGCTGTTAAAATATTTGAACGTCTGCTGTTTAATCCAATTGAACAACTGCTGTTCAATCGGATTGAATAGTCGTGTTTTTTTGTGTTTTACTTTGCTATTTAATCATATAGAAAAGTTGATTTTTTCCTCTTTAAGCATGATTCTTCTTTCTTTTTTTTGATGATCTCTCCTCACAAAAACCTCTTCTCGTCCCACACCCCAGCTGTAAAACACATTTTTGAGTGGGAATTGGCACCTAACATCTCCTAAGACATCTCCTATTTAAACATGTTATTACATGATACATAGTCTTATAATGGTATATCTTTGTACACTCTCGAGTAGTATTTCCCTTTGACATAAATATTTAGGAATAAGGAGTATTAATTGTATTGGCATTCTTTTTTTAACTTTACAGACCATCCCTAACTCTTAAGGAGTTAATGAGCCTCCCTTCATGTATAAAGAATAAATATTATGCTTGCATGAAATTTTTTAAAAGATAATAGGGGGTCTCATCACGAGCTAGCCTACCATGATCATAAGGGTTTAGCACGTGACATGCCCACAATGGCCAACACACTAGGGTAATGACCTTCTTAACTGCTTGAACGACATGAGGTCTCATCACGAGCAGGCCTGATCACTCTATTACAATCCCAGTGAATGGCACTGTGACTATATAGCTACCACACCAGCACAATGGTCTCTTCATAAAACATACGAAATTCCTACTTTAAAAAAGAAGAAGTACTATGTCTATTTGAAAATTGTTAAGAGAGAATAGGGGGACTCATCGCGAGCCAGCCTACCATGATCATAAGGGTTTAGCAGGTGACACATTCACAATGGCCAACACACCAGGGTAATGACCTTCTCAATTGCTTCAAGGACAGGAGGTCTCATCACGAGCCGGCCTGATCACTCTGTTAGAACTCTAGTGAGTGGCACCTTGATTATCTGGCCACCAAACCAGCATGATGATCTCTCCATAAAATTGGAAAAATAACTACTTATACATAAAGGATTCTGGCTCATTTTTCAGGTTAAAATAGCAACCCTATCGACGCTATGAACGCTAGCTAGAAGCAGTGGTTCTGTTTCTGGTATGAGAGTATATTATAGTGATATCCAATTACTCTTACATATAACTTATCTATTATTTCCATCCATTTCCAAGATAAATCAACTACTCAAATTAGTGATAATACTATTTGAACGCATAAGTAGCTATAAATGAACTATGCTTTCATGCTTGAATTCTAGTATGACAACACCAAACATTATCTATCATAGTCATGCTTCCATCACACCATACCATTAAATAAGGACATCCTATCATAATAATTGTTGTATTGCTTTCTTCCCATCTTCAGTCACTTCCGCATGAGATACACTTATGATAAATTCAAATTCTAACCTTCAAAACCACACGTGTTCATAATTGTTACAATCACTCCTCTTTTCTTGAGCTCTAAGGCCATGGACATCGTTATCGTGTAGAGACTATGATTACTGATCCCTGAAATTTTCCCACATATGCATTCATGATTGATTAAATCTCTTTTGTACTTAAGGATGTGGACGCCCTTATTTCGAGAGAGGGGGTGTAAATATCCATCAATATTAAGCATGTGAATTCCCTGCACAAATTTCATTGGATATGCTGATAATACCAAAATATCATTGCAATTACGATATGAAGTTACCTACATTTATGACAGAAGGCTACAATTTATTTTTCTCTTGTATGCAGTGTTTATTCTAACCAATAGGGCTGAAAGGAAACATAGACAGAAGGAGAAATTAGCTCAATAGAACGCATCAGCCATGGGAGGGAACTCTCTCCAGATTGAACCTACGGCCTTCCCAATCTCAGACGCAACTCACACCATTCTCCAACAAGCTAGTTGGCTGCCATACTTACACAAATTGCAAGGTTTTGACACAGAGATAGAAATTGAATTCCTGCATAACCTACAGGAGGGACATACCATACACAATGGAAGGATTATACCGGTCACATAGGATATCATTGCTGAAGTTTCTGGAATGCCAGAAAAGGGAGAAATATTGACCGAAAAGCACCTTCTTCTACAAGAGGCAATCGCAGTGTACCAGGATCCAGGAGAACCATTGGAACATAAAGGAAATGGGATTAAACCTACCTCTCTACAAAAACCGTGGCAGGAATTGGCATCATTCATCTAAATATTCATCACATGCGATAGACGCCAAGACGTGGTAAAACCCCGTCAACTCAAATTTTTATTTGTTCTTAAACAAAAGATTTCAGTTAATCTGCCTTCTTTCTTAAATTCTGTACATGAAACTATTGTTCAAATGAGAAACACTAAAAACCCCCAAGCAGCCGTTAGCTACCATGGTTTAATCAACTTAATTATCATGCATGAATTAGGCAAACAACAGACGTCCTAGGACAACTTTGCTAACCATGTCGTGCATGCACATGAGGAAAACCCTTTCGGGACCGAAATTGAGCTCCCTAAAATGAACATACCTAGAGGAACAAGAATGAAAAAGAGCCATTCTTCGAAAACAAAACCGAGCAAGCGAAGATGGTCCAAAAGACTGCAATTACAACAAGAAACCTTGGAAATGCCAGAGGAGGCAGGGCCATCCCATTCACCACCTTGAAGCCCTCAAAACATACCATTATAAGACTACGAGGAAGATATGGATCGAGTTCTAGAGAAAATGAGGGCATCCTGTGAAACTAGAAGCCCATCTGAATAGATGAGGAGCAAGAGGAACTGTTAAAGCAATCTGCCACCGCTAGCAGCTCTGGCCGCAGTTAGATATTACCTCACCAAGATGAATCACAAGGTTTTAGGGCCTTTTCTCCTCCCAAGAGTGATGGGGTGAATAGGGAAGAGCAGGTAGAAGGTGTAGCCGAATCTGAAATTCAGTCAGGAGACACCATCCCCTTAGAACAAAATGCAAGCATGGAAACAGTCCCTCTAATGCCTGAACGGAATAATATCTCACCCAATTGGTACATTAATGCAAAACTAAGCTCTGGAGTAGAAGTAGAAAATATCATCACAGAAAATCTTGAAACTCGCACCACCATTACTGAAAACAAGGTTGATGCTCCTCCATCCCCTGCCAAAACCAGGCCAGAAGAGAATTTCGCTGAAAAGAAGTTGAAGAAAATGAGAAGAACTTGCAAAAGGTTAAGGAAAATGATAAAACATTTGAGGAAACAACTAAAGGAAGTAATCAAGGCTTGGAAGCCTAAGAAAGATCTGGTCACCACAGAAACCCAAACAGAGCTTGTCACCAGTTTGATAGACACTGTTGAGGTTGAGGTACAGACTAAATTAGCAACTATTGCTGAGATTGAGGTACAGAGAAACCTAGTGGACACTATTGAAGCCTTTGTGCAAACCAGGCTTGACTTTAGAGAAGAAAAGGGAACCCAAACGGAGGAAGTCCCTGCCTATGCTGTCCTGGTAGAAAAGGTTGCTAATGAAAAATTGCATAATGAATTAATTTGAACACACCATGAGTTAGCACAATGCAGAAAGGAAGTAGTGTCCACACAAGAGTATTAGGCACTATTAAAGAAATTCACAGACCTTTCTGCAACAAAGCATGAGACATTTTCTCAACTTAGAGAAGAAAAAGCAAAGGTAAAGAAAGCACAGGATTAGGTGGGACAAGCTAAGAAGCAAGCCATTATGGTTTTCTCTCTGTACTCTGATGTGCTAACATGCAGGGCACCAGCCACCAACTATGCCCTATTTCTAGTAGAACGATAGCTGTTACTGAAGATCAAGGCCGTCAGGGCAAGGAAGCCCATGAATTTTAAAACCATAGAGGAATTTTTCCATTGCTGCAATGATCAAAATGAGCAGGTCCAATACCTCTTATGTGAACTATACATGCACAACTTCTTCTTAGAGGAGGACAGGGACAGTAATCCCAGCCCCTTTATAGAAGATATTCAGTTCCAAGCTTTCCTCTCTTTTTCTAAGAACCAGACTCAGTGGGCTAAAGCCTACAACATTTTCTAGAAGAGGGAACATGGCCTAGACCTGTGGGTTAGAGGGCAGCCTAGTAGAACCCTACATCTATTCACACAACATAAGAATTTCATGCAAAGAAAGGGAGTAAGGACTAAAATGGGGCTTATCCATAAGGAAATTATATAACATGGGCAGGATTCTTTCGAGGAAATTCCGGAAGCAGCTCTAGAAGCAGCCAAACAAAGGTGCATGGCCTCCATGAACAACGTGAAAAACAGAGAAACATTTGGCTACAAAAAATTCAAAGCGGCTACCTCCACATTCCTTTTATACAACAATCTGGTCTTAAACATGGGCCCTACATGGATAGGATTCAGGTACATATGCCCTCTTATCTGGTACCCCCTAAGGGTTATGATCATGGTTACGAGCTGCTAGAAGGGCACGTAAATGTTGCCTTTGCAAATATCAGATAGAGACATGGCTTCTGGGCCTATAAAGAAGAAGTCTATCGTGTCTATTCTCTGACTTAGTTACACCTCAATGATTTGTTTGCATGAGGACCTACAAATAGCTAAGCGGGGGAGTATGTTGGGCCGAGAATGAGGTACGTTTCCACCCTTCCTTTACCAAAAATTTTTATCCACCTTTACGAATTTTTCCTCATCTTAACAGTAAAGGAAAGGAAGATTAATGTAAAATCAAGACAAAATGAACTAACAGTAAAAGGGATGTTTTACAACGGGAAATTGACTTGTTATATCTTTATTTACGGGGAGATAAGTAGTTGAATCAAATATGACCAGAAGACAGATAGAGACCGACGGAAGAGGGAAAGGCACCTCCATGTCTGAAGAACTCAAACGACATCAACAAGAAGAAAAATCTCGTATGGAAAAGACTGTTACCACTGTTGTAATCGCCTTGAAAAGGCCGAAAAAAAACAAGATAGATAGATCAAAATAGAGACTTTATTCTGTAATAGATGTATGAGGACAGGATTGTCCAATTATATCAATGTATTAACTTTCAGCTTAATAAAGGTCAAGGCATTTTTATAGTCAATTTCTGAGTTTTCCGTAGCGGCATACTTCTGGTGGTTTAGGCCCAGCCCTAGGAATTTCTGTGCTAATCTCTATGTTATAAGTTCAATTACAGAATTTACGTTTCAGTCATCAAATACATTTTATGAGATATCATTTAATTGGTTGAATTGTGAACATAAGATACTACAACTTTCTCTTTCATAATAATAGTTCATTATTCATGTTTCCTTGTTTACAATGAATGCTTTCATAGTTTTTAGATGCTTTCATCATCTCCCAATGCTTTTATACTCGTTTCATTTGTTATAGCATGACTGTTGTTCAATTATGTATATAGCTAAGAGTTGGATCTTTCCATCAGTAATGTAAGGCGTCTAGTTGTTAATTGATTCAGAGAGATGTCATCTATTTAATTTTAAAAGAGAATTCCATTGCAAAATTAGATAAGAAATTACTATTCAATTTATTGAAGTTGTTGTTCGATTCCATAGGACTGTTGTTAAATTCATTTGTGTGTTGTTCAATCATAGGTTGCTCTTTTCTGCAATTACTTAGACAGAATATTTAAACAAAATTTTACAATTCCATTTCCCTTTGAATTGATTGAGCTTTGAGAATTAGATATTCCTATTTATGGTAATATAGAGTAGTGGTTATTTGATATCACTTGCATATACTATGCTCATAGTCTTGAAATAATAAGACTTGCCCTGGGTTGACAATTGAATGAGAAGCATCGAATTTGGCTATAACATCCACCTTTATGACCCAACAGAAGTGTCAGTGACTTTCGGGTGTGCTAAGGAGGGAGTGACACCAAGTTATTTTAGCAAGTGTTAAGGAATGCTAGAGGCCAGGGAACACATGCAAATATGTGCTAGGTTCCATGGTGTGCCAATTCTTGCCAGGCCGGAGTGTTTGGGAGTGGCTCAGAAAAATAAGGGAGCACTTGTCTAAAACGCATGGAAGTGAATGAATAAGAGTGTGTAACAATGAGTATCAATGAGTTCTAGGTGTGCTAAGGAGGGATTTTAAAGGTATTCTAGGTAGTGCCAAGGAATGCTAGAGTGTGAGGGCGACATGCTAGGATGTGCCAAGTGCTAGGTTGCATCAATGCATGCTAGGGAGTGCCATGGAAACACAAGGGAGAACTAGTTCAAAATGCATGAAAATGAACGAATAAGGATGTGTGATAGGGAGTGTCAATGAGTTACAAGTGTGCTAATGAGGGAGTAGCAAGGTTATATGCTAGGAAATTCCAAGGTATTCTAGAGTGCTAGGACATGTCATGGAGTGTTAGTCTGTTCTAGGGAGTGCCAGAGCATGCCAAGGAATGAAGGGGATGCTAACACATGACAGATAATGCCAAGGGATTCTAAGACGCGCTATGCGATATCGGATGTTAGGATGTAAACTCTGTTGCTAATTTATTTTACTCCCACAGTTGGATGTGAGCCTTGTCTTGGTAACTTGTTAAGTTGGATGAGTTGAAATTGGACATGAGTAGCATAAGATGATTTAAAGGTAGCTTTTAGGTGAAAAAGGAATATCTTCAATTTACATGACACATGAGAATCTGGGTTTTGTCTTAGAATATTTAATGCAAACACACTCAAGTGCGAGAACACATCTTCTTTAATGCACAATGAAATCTACAGAAATCAAGGAATCAACTAGTGCACATGAAAATTTTCCCATTTTCAAACCCTTCATCATTATATTACAAACTAAAATACAACAAGCTAGAGCTCATGTAACATGGACCATGACCCTTTAAAATCACACTGAAACAAGGAATACAACTAGGGCTCAATCACCCTTTCCAACACTTTTGATGGGTCCCATGCATCATTATGGCACTCATGGACCCAAGTATGCCTTCGAGAAGGCCCTAAGACATAAGTTGACCTCTTGTGAGGCTTATTATTCCATGTATGGGCTGATAGATTGGTCGGATTGTCACCAAAATTTAGGGTTACTTGCATATTATTTTATGTTTAGGGGCTAATGTAGGCCCATAAGCTAATTCTATCAACCCCTAATCAATGTATAAATAGGAGTTAGTTGGATTCATTTGTATCATCACTTGACTTGGGATCTCCCTATCTTTAGAGAACTTTGAATTTTTCCTTGGAGGACTATTTTGGATGATGGATGCATTTTTATGTATGGATTGGACTATTTTTATCTTAGAGCTTTGATTTTATCTTAACTATGCTTCATAGTAATAAATACAATTAAATCAAGTGACCAAATTTTCATTATGAATATCGACCATAGTTAGAAAATCAACATCTTGAATTCAATATGTATGGAGATATTATGGTGAGCATCAAAAGGGTTGATGTGTGTAATTGTATGTGCTATAGAGGTTTACATATCTTGTGAAAAGTAGGGAAACTATCATGAACACAAAGTTACAAAAGTTAGAAACTTTTTTTAATGAAATAAAAAGAAATATACATAGCCTATTGTAGGGGAACCTATCCTAACCAAGCCTACTCTAACCTAGCCTAGCCTAGGCTAATCTAGCATTTCCTACACTGCATAGCTTACTCTATCCTAGCCTAAAATACTCTAGGATACTTAAACCTAGCCTAGCCTTCTAGATCCTAACCTAGCCTACTATTTCCTAGCCTTGGTGACTCTTTTCTTGCCAAACATGCTCTATCCTAGCCTAGCCTAGCCTACACTAGCCTACACTAGCCTAGCCTAACCTAGCCTACTATAGCCTACCCTAGGCTTCTCTAGTGTAGCCTAGTGTTATCTCGCCTAGATTTCTCTCAACTTAGGTTAACCTACTCATGGTTAGCCTAGCCTAGTCTACTTTAGGTTAGCCTACTTAGCCTAGTGCAGTATACTATTGCCTAAGCTAGCTTACTCTTTGCTACGATAGCCTACCCTTGCTTAATTGAGAATACTCTAGTCTAAACTACCGTACCCCTCTCTATGCTAGTCTAGTTTAGCTTACTCTAGCTTAGCCTAATCTATCCTAAACTACTCTATTCAAAACTACTCTAGTCTAGCCTAGTCTTGCATAACCTAGCATAGCCTACTCTAGCATAACATAACCTAATCTAGTTGACCCTATCATAGCTTGACCTATTCTACTCTAGCCTATCCAAGCCTAACCTGGCCTAGCCATACTTTATCCTAGCATAGTCTATCCTAACATTGTCCACTCTAGCCTATTCTAGCCTCTAGCTCACCCTATCCTAAACTAGCCTAGTCTACTCTATCCTAGTCTACTATATCCTAGTCTACTCTATCCTAGCTTAGCCTAATGTAGCCTAGCAATACACTACTCTATCCTAGCCTACTCCATCCTAAAAGATTCTAGTCTAGACTATTCTAGCCTAGCCCAGCCTAGCGTTGCCTAACCTAGCCTAGCCTAACCTAACCTAGCCTAGCCTAGCCTAGCCTGGCCTAACCTAGCCTATCATAACCTAGTCAAGCCTAGCCTACAACCACCTACTATAACTTATTCTACACTTTCCTAACCTATCCTAGCCTAGCTTAACCTAACCTAGCCCACCCTAGCCTAGCCTAACCTAGACTAGCCTAGCCTAGCCTCCTATAGACTAGCCTAACATAGCCTTGCCTAGCCTAACCTAACTTGGCCTATCTTAGTCTCACCTAGCCTAACCTAGCCTAACCTAACCTAACCCAGTCTAGCCTAACCTAGCCTAACCGAACCTACCCTACCCTGGGCTACCCTAGGCTAACCTAGCCTTTCCTAGCCTAGCCTAGTCTACCCTAGCTTAACCTAACCTAGCCTAACCTAACCTTACCTAACCTAGCCTAACCTAGCCTTGCCTAACCTAGCCTAAACTAACTTAACCGAACCTATCCTAACCCAACCTAACATTGGATAACCTAACCTAACCTAACCTAACATAGGCTAGCCTAACCTAACCTAGTCTAGGCTAGCCTAGCCTGGCCTTTCCTAGGATAGCCTAACCTAACCTTGCCTTGCCTAGCCTAACCTAGTTTAACCTAGCCTAGCCTAGCCTAGCCTAGCCTAAAATAACTAAACCAAAACAAAACTAACCTAACCTAGCCGAACCTAACCTAACATAGCCTAAGCTAGCCTAACCTATCCTATCCTAACCAAGCCTAACCTATCCTACCCTAGCAGAGCCTAACCTAACCTAGACTAACCTATATTAGCCTAGCCTAGCCTATCCTAGCTTATCCTAGCCCAGCTTATCCAAACCTAGCATGGCCCAGCCTATCCAAACGTAGCCCAACCTAGCATATCCAAACCTATCCTAGTCCAACGTAGCCTACAGAGCCTAGCCTAACCTAGCCTATCCTAACATAACCAAGCCTAACCTAGCCTAGCATAACCTAGCCTAACTTAGGCTAGCCTAACCTAACCTAACATAGCCTTTCCTAGCCTAGCCTTCGCTAACCTAGCCTAGCATAGCGTAACCCAGCCAAGCCTAGCCTAGCCTAGCTTAGACTAACCTTGCTTTGCATAGCCTTACCTTGCCTAGCATAGACTAGCCTAGATTAATCTAGTATAACTTAACCTAGGCTAGCCTAACCTATCATTGCCTAACCTAGCCTAACCGAACCTAACCTAACCTTCCCTAGCCTAACCTAACCTAGCCTTACCTAGCCTAGCCTATCTTAACTCATCCTAGCCTTACCTAGCCTAGCCTAGCCTAACCTATCCTAGGGTTAGCTAGACCAAACTTACCTAGCCTACCCTAGACTCACCTAACACAACCTTTCCTAGCCTAACCATACATATCGTAGCCTAACCTCACCTAGCCTAACCTAGCCTAACCTAGCATAACCTATCCTAGCCTTACATATCCTTGCCTCCCCTAGCCTAACCTACCCAAAATTAACCTAGCCTTGCCTTCTGTAACCTTGCCTAGCCTTACATAGCCTAGGCTAGCCCAACCTAGGCTAACCTAGGCTAACCTAGCCTATCCTAGCATAAGCTAACCTAGTGTAACCCAACCTATCCTAGCATAACCTAACCTAGCCTAACCTAGCCTAGCTTAAACTAGCCTATCCTATCATAACGTTTGCTAGCCTAACCTTAGCTAGCCTAGCCTAAGCATGCCTAACCTAACCTAGTCTAACCTAAACTAACCTAACCTAGCCTAGGCTATCCCAACGTAGCCTAACCAATTCTAACCTAGCCTTGCCTAACCGAGTCTACCCTAACGTAGCCTAACCTTGCCTAGCAGAACTGAGCCTAACCTAACCTAGCCTAACCTATCCTATCATATCCTAGCCTACCCTAGCCTAGCCTACCCTATCCTATCCTAGCCCAGCTTATCCAAACCTAAGCCATCCTAGCCTATCCAAACCTAGCCCAGCCTAGCCTACCCAACCCTATCTTACTCCAACATAACGCATAGACCCTAGCCTAACCTACGCTAGACTAACCTAGCCTATCCTAACCTATCCAAGCCTAACCTAGCATAGCATAACCTAGCCTAACCTAACCTAACCTAGCCTTGCAAGGCCTAACCTTCCATAACCTAGCCTAGCATAGCATAACCTAGCCTAGCCTAGCGTAGCCTAGACTAATTTTTTTTATCCTAGACTTACCTTTCCTAGCCTCGACTAACCTAGCTTAACCAAGCATAACTTAACCTAGCCTAGCCTAATCTATCATTGCCTAACATAACTTAACCAAACCTAACCTAACCTTCCCTAGCCTAACCTAACCTAGCATTACCTAGCCTAACCTAGCCTAACGTATCCTAGCCTTACCTATCCTAGCCTAGCCTAACCTATCCTACCCTTACCCATCCTAGCCTTACATAACCTACCCTAGACTAACCTAACATAACCTTTCCTAGCCTACGCTAGACTAACCTAACATAACCTTTCCTAGCCTAACCTAACCTAGCATTACCTAGCCTAACGTATCCTAGCCTTACCTATCCTAGCCTTACCTAGCCTAGCCTTACCTAGCCTACCCTAGACTAACCTAACATAGCCTTTCCTAGCCTAACATCACCTAGCCTAACCTATCCTAACCTAACCTAGCCTAACCTAGCATAACCTATCCTAGCCTAACATGTCCTTGCCTAGCGTAGCCTAACCTACCCAAACTTAACCTAGCGTTGCCTTGGGTAACCTCGCCTTGCCTTGTGAAACCTCGCCCAGCCTTGAGTAGCCTATCTTAGCCCAACCTAGGATAATCTAGCCTAAACCAACCTATCCTAGCATAACCTAACCTAGCCTAACCTAGCCTAGCCTAAACTAGCCTAGCCTATCATAACCTTTGTTAGCATAACCTTTGCTAGCCTAACCTTAGCTAGCCTAACCTAACCTTGCCTAACCTAACCTAGCCTAACCCAATGTATCCTAGCATAACATAACATAGCGTAGCATAGCCTAGCCTACACTACCCCAACCTAGCCTTGCCTAACCTAGCCCAATGTAGGCTAGCCTAACCTAGTCTAGCCTAACCTAGCCTAACCTACCGTAGACTAACCTACCCTAGCCTCGACTATCCTAGCCTACAATATCCTAGCCTATCCTATCCTAGCCTACCCTACCATAGTCTAGACTAGCCTAACCTAACCTAACCGAACCTACGCTACCCTACCCTACCCTACCCTACCCTAACCTAAACTAGCCTAGCCTAGCCTAGCATAACCTAGCCTAACCTAGCCTAACCCAAACCTATGCAGCCTAGCCTATACTACTAACCTAACCTAACCTAGCCCAATGTAGGCTAGCCTAACCTACCGTAGAATAACTTACCTTAGCCTCGACTATCCTAGCCTAGAATATCCTAGGCTATCCTATCCTAGCCTAACATAGCCTAGTCTAGACTAGCCTAACCTAACCTAACCTACCCTACCCTACCCTACCCTAACCTAATCTGGCCTAGCCTAGCCTAGCCTAACCTAGCCTAACCTAACCTAACCTAACCTAGCCTAACCGAACCTTACGCAGCCTAGCATATCCTACTAACCTAGCCTAGCCTAAACTAGCTTAACTTAACCTACCTCGACGTCGCCTATCTTAACCTAACCTAGCCCTACCTTACCGAGACTAGCCTAGCCTTACCTAGCCTAACCTAGTATAGCGTAACCTGACCTAATGTAACCTAGCCTAGCCTAGCCTATTGTACCCTCGCTAAACCTAGCCTAACCCAGCCTAGCCTACCCTATCCTAGGTTATCCTAACCTACATAAACTAACCTAGCCTACATACCCTAACCTAACCTAACCTTACCTAGCCTAAGGTTTCCTACTTAGCCTACTTAGCCTAGCAACATAGCCTAATTAGCCTACTTAGCCTAGCCTAACCTAGCCTAATTAGCCTACTTAGCTTACTTAACCTAGACTAACCTAGCCTAGCGTTGCCTACTCTTGCCTAGTTTAACCTAGCCAGCAATAACCTAGTCTAACATAGCTTGCTCTAGCCAATCCTAGCCTAGCCTAACTTATTCTAGCCTATCCTAGCTTAGCCTACTTTAGACTAGCCTAAGCTAGCCTATCCTTGACTAACCTACACTTGACTCGCCTAGCCTCACCTATCTAACCTAGCGTACAATATCCTAGTCTAACCTAACTTACTCTAGTCGATCCTAGCCTATCCTAGCCTAGACTCTCCTAACCTAACCTACATTGTCCTAGCCTAGCCTAGCCTAGCCTAGCCTAACCTAACCTAGCCTAGCATAGCCAATCCTAGCCAATCCTAACCTAACATAACCTAACCTAATCTAACCTAACCTACCCTATCTTACCCTACCTTACCCTACCCTAACCTAGCCTAGCCTAGCCTAGCCTAGACTAACCTAATCTAGCCTAGCTTACCCTTACCTAGCTTAACCTAGCTTAACCTAACCTAAACCAACCTACCCTACCCTACACTAGCCTATCCTAGCCTAGTGTAACCTAACCTAGCCTAGCTTAACCTAACCTAGCCTACTGTAACCTAACCAAACCTAGCCTAGCTTAACCTAACCTAGCTTACCTTGACCTAGTCTAACGTAGCCTACCCTAGCCTAGCCTATCTAACCTAGTTTAACCTAGCCTACTCTAGCCTAACCTACCCTACCCTACCCTATCCTACCCTATCCTATCCTAGCGTGGACTATCATAGTATATCCTAGCCTACTATAGCCTAGCCTAACCTAGCCTAACCTAGCCTAAATCCTAGCCTAGCGTAACCTAGCCTAACCTATCCTAAGCTAGCCTATACTAACCTAACCTAGCCTAACCTAACCTATCGTGGCCTAGCCTAACCTAACCTACAATAATATAGTCTAACCTTAACTTCAATAATATAGTATAACCTAGCATACTCTAGCCTAACCTAACCTAGTCTCACCTATCCGAGCCTACCCTAGCTTACCCTAGCCTAGCCTTTCCTATCATGGCCTACCGTACCCTAGCCTAGCCTAACCTAACATAGCTTATCTTAACCTAACCTAACCTAGCCTAGCCTAGCTTAACATTACCTACCCTACCATACCCTAGCCTAGCCTAACCTAACCTATCCTACCCTAACATAACCTAGCCTATCCTATCCTATCCTATCCTACCCTACCCTAGCCTAACCTAACCTAACCTATCCTAACGTAACCTAACCTAGCCTATCCTACCCTAGCCTAGCCTAGCCTAGACTAACCTAGCCTAGCCTAGCCTAACATAACCTATCCTAGCCTAACATAACCTAGCATATCCTATCCTATCCTATCCTCGCTTAGCCTAGCCTAGCCTAGCCTAACCTAACCTAGACTTGCCTAGCCTAGCCTAGCATAACCTAGGCTAGCTTATCCTACTAACCTAACCTAACCTAACATAACCTAATCTAACCTAGCTTAATCTAACCTAGCCTAGACTAGCCTAACCTAACCTAACCCAGCATAGCCTAGCCTAACCTAGCCTAACCTAACCTACTTAACATAACCTAGGCTAGCCTATCCTAACATAACCTAACCTAACCTTCCCTAGCCTAAGATAAGATAACCTACTCTAACCGAACCCAACCTACCCTAACCTAGCCTAGTTAGACTACTCCCAAAATATATATTCAAAAGAAATCTTAACTTTTATAGTACAATTTAATTTTATCATATATATTATCACTTTATATTATATAAATTTAAACAATTTTTCTTTATGCATTCAAGTTATTTTAATTAAAAAAATATACCTTTGATAAAGTATAATAAAATTAAATAATATATTAAATATTTCAATTTGAAAATCATTTTAAAAAATATATTAAACTAAATCATATTGATAAAGAAATAATTCAAAAACAAAATAAATTAAAAACTATTAATAAAAAATAAAATATAAACATTTTTATCTGAAATAAATTAAATGTGTTGCACACATAAAAGTAGGAACTTCAATAGGTATTCATCTAACCGCAAACCTGAGTTTACCGTGCAATCACTATTTATATACGATTTCCCCGTCGCGCCTGTTTTTGTAATTGATACAGTGCTCAAGTGAAAATATTAAATCAGGTCATATGACAGGCAGCATAATACACAGGAATAATATACTCGTGATCCCATCCCCCAAAACCGTATTGGTGTTGAAATCCTTACAACCGAAGGATTGTTTCTCCATTGATTATGTACCCATTATTGTTTGCGTTACCTTTCACAGACCAACCGTCTAGTACCTAATTTGTAATGGGTTTTTAATTTTGGATTACTTCTCTTCATAATGTGCTTATAGGTTCTATCCCTCAACCCTGTAGATTTTTCTCTTAGTTCTCAACATGAACTCCCTTCCTAGCAACTCCATCGAGAGGTAAATTTCCCGTCAAGGTAAGTACCCTTTTTTGCAATGGTTACTCATTCTACCCCCAATTTTCTGGTTTCACATTATATTCCTTTGCCCTTGTTAGGTTCTGGAAACTCTGTCAGGTTTGGTCGAGGGTATCACGGCTGTTAGGAGCACATACACCGTTAATTAGCCAGGGTAAATTGTACCATACTCCCGACAACTTCTTAAGCGATCCTTATTTTAGGGTTTACAGGGTTTCATCATGGAGGACCTCCAATCAGCTTTCAAGTATCTATCACCTAAATTAAAGTGGTGGACACATAAAAGTCGTTTAAAATATTCAGGAGGCGGCAGAGCTTTACATTCAATAAAAATTGTTGACGCACTAGATAATAGGACCATACCTGGAACTGGAATTGGAATTGGGATTTGATTTCATTTCTTCATCTAACATTAGAAGCACCCTCAAATGACCTGTATCATTCATTTATTTTTCAGCAATATTAGTGACCTTTTCGCTACCCAATAATTTACAATTAAAAAGAAACAAGCCAACGGAATACAGAGCGATGAGATTAAACGGAATTCCATGTGATTACCATGCTGAAGAAAGATGATCATTGATCTGCATGAGCCCGAAAACTCTTTGGGGTTCAGAAATCCTCATACAATTGAAAGAGAATCATAAGATCTACAGGATGCCCTTCGCTTTAAAGATTTAACTGCGGGCTATGGGGCTAATATCAATATCTTCCATGAATTCAAACAAAAGTATAAGATAAAGAAAATTCATTACAAATTTCAGTCATTTGACGTCTATCTTGCTGATAATAGAGATATAATGGATGAATATACATCACCCCAAAATTACTGCCACGGGACGGTAATCTTGAACTAGGGTTCATTCTCTTCCCTATGTCAAACTGAAAATTCTCTTGCAGAGGCATCCGACCCTTGTCTTGCAGAGGCACTACCGCCCTCATCGAAGGTCTAGTATGAACAGAAAACCGTTCTTCAATACTCTGATCACTTGCTTTCTATCAAAATCGTAATGACACCGCTATCTAGTCGGAGACCTTCACCATGAAATTCCTTTCCAGAAGAATGTTCTAAGGCTTGACATCCAGATGAATAATGTAAGCCAGGCCCAATACGATATTGATTTCTTTGTAGAGTATTTCCTCGCCATCACTTCAGACATACTGTTCATAGCTCCACTTGAAAGTTCTGTCTGGGTTTCGACTTCCGCTAAGAAAAAGTTGGAATATTGAGAATTCCAAACAATAGAAATGGAGAGAATAATCTCCCCTCTACAACACAGAGAAGTTAAAAAAAATTAATTCACTTGCAGATAGAGATGGCATGAAAACGCTTTCTTCTATTTCATTAATGAGACTGCTACAGACGCAGTGCTCCACAATACAAATCTTTGTCTCTCTCAAAACAATACACTCTGACTCTTGAAAACCAACACTGCTGTGTTTTTCTTTTCTTCCGCGCTGCTGTGCGAAACAAAACAATGCAATTACAACAATAATTCTGCTCTCTAGGCTCGCGGGCCTCCTTTTTTTTATATATATGGCACGGCGGGAATAAAAAATAAAACAAAAACAAATTACAAAGGAAATTCACTCCCAAACATGAAACTTTAACATAGGTGCGACGTACGAGTGGGGACCACATCGTAGTCGGCCATCGCGATCGGCGGATCGGCGAAACATAAAAAATGTGACTTGGCGATAATGCGATGTGCTATATTGGCGGATCAAACAAAATGCGATGGTGCGATGGTGCGATATTGCGATGGTGCGATGACGCGACAATCGCAATATCTGCGATCAACATATATGGTGGAACAATCACCGGCGGTAATATATGACTTGCAGTTGTGCGATCGTGCGATAGCGGGACGATCGCACATTGCAACTTTCAACGAAACTCTGGCAGGGGCGGAGGGTGATTTTGCGACATTGCGATGTTGCGATGGTGCAATGATCGCACATCGCAAACATCCACATCAACAAGACACTTAACTTCAAAAATTGTGATCTGCGGTCTGCGCTCAAGTGGTGCGGACCACTTGTCCTCCCTTTTCAGAAATTAAAGGACTTCCGCCTGTTTTAATAAATATTTCATTCATTTGGTTTTTGAGGGCTTTAAACGCCCGAAATGACTATATTAATAAAAACTTCTCCTCCGTAGTTCAGATCTACGGGAAATCTCCGTTCTTCTGCAAAAATAACTTCGCCCATAACCAAATTAATTCTCTTCGCCATTTCCATACCGCGCTCATCAAGATTAAATTCATTCCTATGGTTCTTCCATTCTTAAATACGAGTGTTGAGCACTCAAACTCGCTAATCGTACTATTTTTTTCTTCCAATATAAAGGCTAGAAGGGACTTTAATATTTCAACACTTCTTTAAAGTCACTCGTCAAGTTATCAATCATAACCAACATTAAAAATTCAAAGGTCTTTTTGCCCTAATGGCTTTCAGCATGTAAATATATGCATATTGCTCCTCTCGCTTTACAAATGGCCGTAGTATCATTGTTCACTAATTCTCCATAATGAAATTTTGTGTCTATGTGCTTGTTTCTTTATTGAAACACCGACCCTTTTGACAATGCAATAGTTGAGCTATTGTCACAATAAATTATTGTCCCTTTTACCTGTTCTTGACATAAACTTCTCAACATTCTTCTCATCCAAATTTCTTGACATGCTGCTGCTGTAGCTGCAACATATTTTTCCTCTGCTGTAGATAATGCTACAATAGGCTGTTTCTTAGAAGCCCATGAAATGGCTCCTGAACCCATATGAAAAACATAACCGGAAGTGCTCTTCCGATCATCTACACTTCCATCCCAATCACTGTCAGTGTATCCAACTAATTCTGAATTTTCTGAAGTAGTATATAAAATACCATACATTTTAGTTCCTTTAACATACCTTAGAATTCTCTTTGCTGCCTGCCAATGTGCCTCTTTTGGCTTCTCCATAAATATGGAAATTAAGCTAACAACATCCATAATATCTGGCCTAGTTGCAGTCAAATACATGAGGCTGCCAACTATGCTTTTATACAGACTTGGATCAAAATCCTTTCTGTTGTCATCTTTACTCAACTTCAATCCCATTACGGTGGGAGTAATTGCAGTTTTGCACTCCTGCATATTAAATCTTTCTAAAACTTGATTCACATATTTTGCTTGAGATATAAAAATCCATTTTTCACTTTGTTCCACTTCTATTCCCAAGAAGTATCTCAACAAACCCATGTCAGTCATTTCAAATTCATCCTTCATGACTGTTTTAAAATTTTCAACAAGGTAATCCTCATTACCAGTAAATATTAAATCATCAACATATAAAACAACAATGAGCATCATACCATCCTTTTCTTTGATGTAGAGGGTGGGTTCTCCCTCACACTTTTCAAATCCATTTTCCTGTAGATAGGAGTCTATTCTACTGTACCATGCTCTTGGAGCTTGCTTCAGCCCATAAAGAGCTTTCTTCAATTTGCAGACCTTATGCTCTTGGCCTTTCTTCTCATATCCGAGAGGTTGTTCCACATATACCTCTTCCACTAAAACTTCGTTTAAAAATGCAGATTTTACATCCATCTGGTACAATTTCCATTTGTTTTGTGCTGCTATGGACAACACTGCTCTTACTGTCTCCATTCTTGCAACTGGTGCAAAAGTTTCTTCATAGTCTATCCCTTGCTTCTGCTTGTATCCCTTGACAACAAGTCTAGCCTTGTGTCTCTCTATCTTTCCTTCAGCATTGCTTTTGGTCTTATAGACTCATTTAAGTCCAATGAATTCTTTGCCTTCTCGGAGATCAACCAACTCCCATGTTTTGTTCTTCTCTATGGCATTAATTTCATCATCCATAGCTTCTATCCATTTTCTATCTTTAATAGCATCTTCAAAATGAATAGGATCATCAACTTGATAATACAAAGAAAACAGGGAATTCATACCTTCATTCGCTGCTCCTTGCTCATAAATTTATCTAATGCTTCTGAACTTTGTTCCTCGTTCACTTGGTGTAGATGTGCTTGATGAAGCACTTAGTTCTGCTCCATGTGGTGTGCTCGGTGATGCACTCCCACTTCTTCTCAAGGGTGTTCTCGCTGCCGCTTGAGGCGTTCCTTGTTGTCCTTGTGATGGTGGAGGTTGTGCTACGAATGGGTTATTAACCTCAACCACATCTCCTTCTTCTTCATCATGAGACAAACAGTTTTTAACATTGACTTTTTTCTCAATGCTTCCATCCCATGCTTCCTCTTCAATAAACTGCACATCTCTGCTTATCACAAACTTATTTGTGGATGGGTTATACAATCTGTATCCTTTGAAATCTTCACAATATCCAAGCAAAATGCACTTCTCCCCCTTACTATCCAACCTCTTTCTCAACTTGTCTGGAATGTGTGCATATGCAACACATCCAAAAACTCTCATGTGGGTGACTACTTGTTTTCTGCCACTCCACGCTTCTTCCGGAAATTTGTTCATCACAGATTTTGAGGGGCATCTATTCAAAATATACACAGCGCAGTTTGATGCTTCTACCCAATACCCATTCAGCAAGTGCTTTTCCTTTAGCATTCTTCTCACCATTTCCATTATGGTTCGATTCTTTCTTTCAGCAACTCCATTCTGTTGCGTTATGTACCTTGTGGTAAATTGCTAGTGTATGCCATTTTTTCTGCAAAAACGCAGAAATTCCTTTGATATATATTCTCCTCCTCTATTAGTTCTGACTTTTATATGCAGTCCGCTCTGTTTTTCTACAAGAGCTTTAAAATGGAAAAATTTCTGAAAGACTTCACTCTTATATTTCAGAAAATAAACCCACACTTTTCTTGTGAAATCATCTATAAAGGTCAGCATGTAATTGCTGCCTGAAACTGACGCTGTCTGCATCGGCCCACATAAATATGAGTGGATGATTTCTAAGGGTTCTTTCGCCCTTATGATTTTCCCTGATGGAAAATTTTCTCTGTGTTGCTTTCCCAAGATGCAGCCTTCACATAGGCTATCAGGCTTCTCAATCAATGGAAAACCTCTTAGCATTCCTTTTCTGTGCAACAAATTTAATCCTCCGAAATTGAGATGTCCAAATCTCAGGTGCCATAACCAATATTCATTTTTATTTTCCTTTTGAAAGGCTTCTTGTGTTACAGCTGCTATACTCTTTCCTTTTCCCTTCAAGTCAATTTTGAGCTTGAGCGGAAACATTCTATTGCTGGTCATTTGGATTTTAGCAATGATTTTCTTGCTTGGAGGTATATCTTTTATTGTGCACACATCTTCTTTAAATATTACATTGTAACCTTTGTTTACGAGTAGCCCAACGCTCAAAAGATTACACTTAAGACCTGGAACATAATATACATCAAGGACAAATTCGCTCCCACGTCAACTCGAATAACTCGCCTTTTCCTTCGACACTCCATATCGATTCCTATACTTCATTTAACTTATCTGGATTGGCAAACATTTCTTTGTTTCAAATTATATGATTACTATATCGTGAATCTAAGAACCAAACATCATCATTTCTATCTTGTGCTACATTACAAGCTAACAGCACATTACTTGGGTTCTTTTCCTCTTTTGCTACATTAGCATTCTGCCTATTTTTCATGTCATTTTTCTTCTTTCTACATTCATTGGCATAGTGCCCATATTTATTGCAATAATGACACTGGACATTAGATTTGTCATACCTTTTTCCTTGAGCATGTTGGTGTTGATGTCCACCTTGCTGGCTGTTGCATTGGCCATGGCTCTGGCTTTGAATGTTGCTCCTTCCATGTGAATGTGAAGGGCTGTCCCTTCCACCTCTATTCTGACTTCTGCCTCTTCCTCTTCCTTTTCTTTGACCTCTTCCTCTTCGACAGGCATCCGGGCCTTGGTTATCAAGAGATGAGTGTTCATCTCTGCTCAATCTCTGTTCATGAGTTATCAGTGAGGCATGTAGTTCATCAACTGTGAGCCTTGAGAGATCGTTGTGCTCTTCTATGGTGGTAACAATAACATCAAAATTTGAGGGCAAGCTCCTCAAAATTTTCTCCACAATTCTTCTTTTTTCAAGAGTTTCTCCATGGGACCTTATCTGATTTACAATCCCAATCACATGTGTAAAAAATTTGTCTACATTATCTGACTCTTTCATGCAAAGAGTTTCAAAATCTCTTCTCAGCAACTGTAGTTTTGTTGTCTTAACTTTCTCCATACCTTGATAGGTTATTTTTAGAGTTTTCCATGCCTCCTTGGATTTCTTAGCTGCTGCTATCCTTGGAAACACACTCTCATTTACTGCTTGATACAATAAGAAGAGAGCTTTAGCATCTTTCTTCCTATTGCTCTTAAATAATTCCTTCTCTGCTGGAGTTAATGCATTAAAATCTTGCTCATCAGCTGGTTCAACAAAACCATATTCTACAAATTCCCATAAGTCTTGTGAGACAAACAGGGCTCTCATGGTAATGGCCCAATAATCATAATTCTTTCCATTAAATTGTGGAAGCCGAACATTTCCAATGTTCATACCAGTGCTTGGTCTAGCCATTGCTTTTAAACTGAACTCTGAACTTATACAAACTGTCTTTCCTTCTCTGAAAGAACAAACAATTTTAAAACAAAACAACAACTCTGTTATCTTTGAGAAATACCTGAAATTTTGACTTCTGTTGGGCTTTCACACTGCTGGAGAAATCGCTTCAACAAGTCTTCTTCTTCTTCAGCTTCTTTGAAACCTTCAAAGAGCCTAACTGTGCTTTGATACCAAGTTGGAATATTGAGAATTCCAAACAATAGAAATGGAGAGAATAATCTCCCCTCTACAACATAGAGAAGTTAAAAAAAAATTAATTCACTTGCAGACAGAGATGGCATGAAAACGCTTTCTTCTATTTCATTAACAAAACTAAAAACTATTACAAAAGTCTTCCTCAATAGAGAGGGATACAGAAATATGAATGAGACTGCTACAGACGCAGTGCTCCACAATAAAAATCTCCGTCTCTCTCAAAACAATACACTCTGACTCTTGAAAACCAACACTGCTGTGTTTTTCTTTTCTTCCATGCTGTTGTGCGACACAAAACAATGCAATTACAACAATAATTTTTCTCTCTAGGCTCGCGGGCCTCCTTTGTTTTTATATATATGGCGCGGCGGGAATAAAAAAAATAAAACAAAAACAAATTACAAAGGAAATTCACTCCCGAACATTAAAATTTAACATAGGCGCGATGTACGAGTGGGGACCACATTGCAGTCGGCCATTGCGATCGGAAGATCGATGAAACATCAAAAATGTGACTTGGCGATAATGCGATGTGCTATATTGGCGGATAAAAAAAAATGCGATGGTGCGATGGTGCGATATTGCGATGGTGCGATGGCGCGACAATCGCAATATCTGCGATCAACATATATGGCGGAACAATCAACGGTGGTAATATATGACTTGCGGTTGTGCGATCGTGCGATAGTGCGACGATCGCACATCGCAACTTTCAACGAAACTCTGGCATGGGCAGAGGGTGATTTTGCGACATTGCGATGTTGCGATAGTGCAATGATCGCACATCGCAAACATCCACATCAACAAGACACTTAACTTCAAAAACTGCGATCTGCGATCTGCACTCAAGTGGTGGGGACCACTTGTCCTGCCTTTTTAGAAATTAAAGGACTTCCACCTGTTTTAATAAATATTTCATTCATTTGGTTATTGAGGGATTTAAACACCTGAAATGACTGTATTAATAAAAATTGCTGCTCCGTAGTTCAGATCTATGGGAAATCTTCATTCCTCCTTCAAAATGGCTCTACCCATCATCCATTTAATTCTCCTCTGTCATTTGCGGCTGCGGCCCATCAAGATTAAATTCATTCCTATGGTTCTTCCATTCTTCTTAAATACAGAGTGTTGTGCACTCAAATTTCCACTGCTGTACTATTTTTCTTCCATTACAAAGGCTAGAAGGGACTTGAATATTTAAACACTCCCCCTTAAAGTCAGCTGCTGGGTTATCAATCATAACCAAACATTTTCTTAAAAATTCAAAGGTCTTTTGCCCCAATGGATTTGTCAAAATATCTGCATATTGCTCCTCTGTTTTAAAATGCTGTAAAACAATTTCTCCATTGTTTACTAATTCTCTGATATAATGAAATTTTGTGTCTATGTGCTTTGTTCTTTTATGAAACACTGAATTCTTTCACAATGCAATAGCTGAGCTATTGTCACAATAAATTATTGTCACTTTTACTTGTTCTTGACATAAACTTGTCAACATTCTTCTCATCCAAATTGCTTGACATGCTGCTGCTGTAGCTGCCACATATTTTTCCTCTGCTATAGATAATGCTACAATAGGCTGTTTCTTAGAAGCCCATGAAATGGCTCCTGAACCCATATGAAAAACATAACCGGAAGTGCTCTTCTGATCATATACACTTCCAGACCAATCACTGTTAGTGTATCCAACTAATTCTGAATTTTCTGAAGTAGTATATAAAATACCATACCTTTTAGTTCCTTTAACATACCTCAGAATTCTCTTTGTTGCCTGCCAATGTGCCTCTTTTGGCTTCTCCATAAATCTGGAAATTAATCTAACAACATGCATAATATCCGGCCTAGTTGCAGTCAAATACATGAGGCTGCCAACTATGCTTTTATACAGAATTGGATCAAAATCCTTGCTGCTGTCATCTTTACACAACTTCAATCCCATTACTGTGGGAGTAATTGCAGCTTTGCACTCCTGCATATTAAATCTTTCTAAAACTTGATTCACATATTTTTCTTGAGATATAAAAATCCCTTTTTCACTTTGTTCCACTTCTATTCCCAAGAAGTATCTCAAAAAACCCATGTCAGTCATTTCAAATTCATCTTTCATGACTGTTTTAAAATTTTCAACAAGGTAATCATCATTACCAGTAAATATTAAATAATCAACATATAAAACAACAATGAGCATCATACCATCCTTTTCTTTGATGTAGAGGGTGGGTTCTCCCTCACACTTTTCAAATCCATTTTCCAGTAGATAGGGGTATATTCTACTGTACCATGCTCTTGGAGCTTGCTTCAGCCCATAAAGAGCTCTCTTCAATTTGCAGACCTTATGCTCTTGGCCTTTCTTCTCATATCTGAGAGGTTGTTCTACATATACCTCTTCCATTAAAACTTCATTTAAAAATGAAGATTTTACATCCATCTGGTATACTTTCCATTTGTTTTGTGCTGCTATGGACAACACTACTCTTACTGTCTCCATTCTTGCAACTAGTGCAAAATTTTCTTCATAGTCCATCCCTTGTTTCTGCTTGTATCCCTTGACAACAAGTCTAGCCTTGTGTCTCTCTATCTTTCCTTCAGCATTGCTTTTGGTCTTATAGACCCATTTAACTCCAATGACTTCTTTGCCTTCTTGGATATCAACCAACTCCCATGTTTTGTTCTTCTCTATGGCATTAATTTCATCATCCATAGCTTCTATCCATTTTCTATCTTTAATAGCATCTTCAAAATGAATAGGATCATCAACTTGATAATACAAAGAAAATAGGGAATTGATACCTTCATTCGCTGCTCCTTGCTCATAAATTTCTCTAATGCTTCTGAACTTTGTTCCTCGTTCACTTGGTGTAGACGTGCTTGATGAAGCACTTAGTTCTGCTCTGTGTGGTGTGCTCGGTGATGCACTCCCGCTTCTTCTCAAGGGTGTTCTCGCTACCGCTTGAGGCATTCCTTGCTGTCCTTATGATGGTGGAGGTTGTGCTACGGATGGGTTACTAACATCAACCACATCTCCTTCTTCTTCATCATGAGACAAACAGTTTTTAACATTGACTGTTTTCTCAATGCTTCCATCCCACGCTTCCTCTTCAATGAACTGCACATCTCTGCTTATCACAAACTTCTTTGAGGATGGGTTATACAATCTGTATCCTTTGGAATCTTCACAATATCCAAGGAAACTGCACTTCTCCCCCTTACTATCCAACTTCTTTCTTAACTTGTCTAGAATGTGTGCATATGCAACACATCCAAAAACTCTCATGTGGGTGACTCCTTGTTTTCTGCCACTCCACGCTTCTTCTGGAACTTTGTTCATCACAGCTTTTGTGGGGCATCTATTCAAAATATACACAACACAGTTTTCTGCTTCTACCCAATACTCATTCGGCAAGTGCCTTGCCTTCAGCATGCTTCTCACCATTTCCGTTATGGTTCGATTCTTTCTTTCAGCAACTCCATTCTGTTGCGGTGTGTACCTTGTGGTGAATTACTTGTGTATGCCATTCTCTCTGCAAAAATACATAAATTCCTTTGATATATATTATCCTCCTCTATCAATTCTGAGGACTTTTATATGCAGTCCGCTCTGTTTTTGTACAAGAGCTTTAAAATGGCGAAATTTCTGAAATAATTCACTCTTATATTTCAGAAAATAAACCCACACTTTTCTTGTGAAATCATCTATAAAGGTCAGCATGTAATTGCTGCCTGAAACTGACGCTGTCTGCATCGGCCCACATAAATATGAGTGGATGATTTCTAAGGGTGCTTTCGCGCTTATGCTTTTCCCTGATGGAAAATTTTCTCTGTGTTGCTTTCCCAAGATGCAGCCTTCACATAGGCTGTCAGGCTTCTCAATCAATGGAAAACCTCTTACCATTCCTTTTCTGTGCAGCAAATTTAATCCTCCGAAATTGAAATGTCCAAATCTAAGGTGCCATAACCAATTTTCATCTTTCATTTCCTTCTGAAAGGCTTCTTGTGTTACAGCTGCTATACTCTTTCCTTTTCCCTTCAAGTCAATGTTGAGCTTGAGCGGAAACATTATATTGCTGGTCATTTGTATTTCAGCAATGATTTTCTTGCTTGGAGGTATATCTTTTATTGTGGACACATCATCTTTAAATATTACATTGTAACCTTTTTTTACGAGCTGCCCAACGCTCAAAAGATTACACTTAAGACCTGGAACATAATATACATCAGGGACAAATTTATGCTCCCCATTTCAAACTCGAATACTAACTCTGCCTTTTCCTTTGACAGAGATCTTAGTATCAGTCCCTATGGTCACTTCAGATTTAATCTCTTCATCTAGATTGGAAAACATTTCTTTGTTTCCAGTCATATGATTACTACATCGTGAATCTAAGAACCAAACATCATCTTCTCTATCTTGTGCTACATTACAAGCTAACAACACATTACTTGGATTCTTTTCTTCTTTTGCTACATTAGAATTTTGCTTATTTTTCATGTCATTTTGCTTCTTTCTACATTCATTAGCATAGTGCCCATATTTCTTGCAATAATGACATTGGAAATCAGATTTGTCATACCTTTGTCCATGAGCATATTGGTGTTGATGTCCACCTTGCTGGCTGTTGCATTGGCAATGGCTCTGATTTTGACTGTTTCTCCTTCCATGTGAATGTGAAGGGCTGTTATTTCCACCTTTGTTTTGGCTTCTGCCTCCTCCTCTTCCTTTTCCTTGACCTCTTCCTCTTCCTGAAGGCATCTGGGTCTTGAAGGCATGCTCAAGAGATGAGTGTTCATCTCTACTCAATCTCTGTTCATGAGTTATCAGTGAGGCATGTAGTTCATCAACTGTGAGCCTTGAGAGATCCTTGGTCTCTTCTATGGTGGTAACAATAACATCAAACTTTGAGGGCAAGCTCCTCAAAATTTTATCCACAATTCTTCTTTTTTCAAGAGTTTCTCCATGGGACCTTATCTGATTTACAATCCCAATCACATGTGTAAAAAATGTGTCTACATTATCTGACTCTTTCATGCAAAGAGTTTCAAAATCTCTTCTCAGCAACTGTAGTTTTGCTATGTTAACTTTCTCCATAACTTGATAGGCTATTTTCAGAGTTTCCCATGCCTCCTTGGATTTCTTAGATGCTGCTATCCTTGGAAACACACTCTCATTTACTGCTTGATACAATAAGAAGAGAGCTTTAGCATCTTTCTTCCTATTCCTCTTCAATAAGTCTTTCTTTGCTTGAGTTAAGGTATTAAAATCTTGCTCATCAGCTGGTTCAACAAAACCATCTTCTATAAATTCCCATAAGTCTTGTGAGACAAACAGGGCTCTCATGGTAATGGCCCAATAATCATAGTTCTTTCCATTAAATTGTGGAAGCTGAACATTTCCAATGTTCATACCAGTGCTTGGTCCAGCCATTGCTCTTAAACTGAACTCTGAACTTATACAAACTATCTTTCCTTCTCTGAAAGAACAAACTCTTTTAAAACAAAACAACAGATCTGTTATCTTTGAGAAATACCTGAAATTTTGACTTCTGTTGGGCTTTCACACTGCTGGAGAAATCGCTTCAACAAATCTTCTTCTTCTTCAGCTTCTTTGAAACCTTCAAAGAGCCTAACTATGCTCTGATACCAAGTTGGAATATTGAGAATTCCAAACAATAGAAATGGAGAGAATAATCTCCCCTTACAACACAGAGAAGTTAAAAAAAAATTAAGTCACTTGTAGACAGAGATGGCATGAAAACGCTTTCTTCTATTTCATTAACAGAACTAAAATCTATTACAAAAGTATTCCTCAATAGAGAGGGATACACAAATATGAATGAGACTTCTACAGACGCAGTGCTCCACAATACAAATCTCTGTCTCTCTCAAAACAATACACTCTGACTCTTGAAAACCAACACTGCTGTGTTTTTCTTTTCTTCCACGCTGCTGTGCGAAACAAAACAATTCAATTACAACAATAATTCTACTCTCTAGGTTTGCGGGCCTCCTTTTTTTATATATATATGGCGTGGCGGGAATTAAAAAAATAAAACAAAAACAAATTACAAAGGAAATTCACTCCCGAACATGAAAATTTAACATAGGCGCGACGTACGAGTGGGGACCACATCGCAGTCGGCCATCGCGATCGGCGGATCGGCGAAACATCAAAAATGTGACTTGGCGATAATGCGATGTGCTATATTGGCGGATCAAACAAAATGCAATGGTGTGATGGTGCGATATTGCGATGGCGCGATAATCGCAATATCTTCTATCAACATATATGGTGGAACAATCACCGGCGGTAGTATATGACTTGCAGTTGTGCGATCGTGCGATAGCGGGACGATCGCACATTGCAACTTTCAACGAAACTTTGGCATGGGCGGAGGGTGATTTTGCGAAATTGCGATGTTGCGATGGTGCAATGATCGCACATCGCAAACATCCACATCAACAAGACACTTAACTTCAAAAATTGCGATCTGCGATCTGCGCTCAAGTGGTGTGGACCACTTGTCCTCCCTTTTCAGAAATTAAAGGACTTCCGCCTGTTTTAATAAATATTTCATTCATTTGGTTTTTGAGGGCTTTAAACGCCCGAAATGACTATATTAATAAAAACTTCTCCTCCGTAGTTCATATCTACGGGAAATCTTCATTCCTCCTGCAAAACGGCTCTGCCCATCATCCATTTAATTCTCTTCTGTCATTTGCGGCTGCGGCCCATCAAGATTAAATTCATTCCTATGGTTCTTCCATTCTTCTTAAATACAGAGTGTTGTGCACTCAAAATTCTGCTACTGTACTATTTTTCTTCCAGTACAAAGGCTAGCAGGGACTTTAATATTTCAACACTCCCCCTTAAAGTCATCTGCTGGGTTATCAATCATAACCAAACATTTTATTAAAAATTTAAAGGTCTTTTGCCCCAATGGCTTTGTCAAAATATCTCCATATTGCTCCTCTGTTTTACAATGCTGTAAAACAATTTCTCCATTGTTCACTAATTCTCTGATATAATGAAATTTTGTGTCTATGTGCTTTTTTATTTTATGAAACACTGAATTATTGGACAATGCAATAGCTGAGCTATTGTCACAATAAATTATTGTCCATTTTACCTTTTCTTGACATAAACTTCTCAACATTCTTCTCATCCAAATTGCTTGACATGCTGCTGCTGTAGCTGTCACATATTTTGCCTCTGCTGTAGATAATGCTACAATAGGCTGTTTCTTAGAAGCCCATGAAATGGCTCCTGAACCCATATGAAAAACATAACCGGAAGTGCTCTTCCGATCATCTACACTTCCATCCCAATCACTGTCAGTGTATCCAACTAATTTTTAATTTTCTGAAGTAGTATATAAAATACCATAACTTTTAGTTCCTTTAACATACCTCAGAATTCTCTTTGTTGCCTGCTAATGTGCCTCTTTTGGCTTCTCCATAAATCTGGAAATTAAGCTAACAACATGCATAATATCTGGCCTAGTTGCATTCAAATACATGAGGCTGCCAACTATGCTTTTATACAGACTTGGATCAAAATCCTTGCTATTGTCATCTTTACTCAACTTCAATCCCATTACTGTGGGAGTAATTGCAGCTTTGCACTCTTGCATATTAAATCTTTCTAAAACTTGATTCACATATTTTTCTTGAGATATAAAAATCCCTTTTTCACTTTGTTCCACTTCTATTCCCAAGAAGTATCTCAACAAACCCATGTCAGTCATTTCAAATTCATCTTTCATGACTGTTTTAAAATTTTCAACAAGGTAATCATCATTACCTGTAAAAATTAAATCATCAACATATAAGACAACAATCAATAACTTACCATCATTTTCTTTGATGTAGAGGGTGGGTTCTCCCTCACACTTTTCAAATCCATTCTCCAATAGATAATAATCTATTCTGTTGTACCATGCTCTTGGTGCTTGTTTCAGCCCATAAAGAGCTTTCTTCAATTTACAGACCTTATGCTCTTGGCCTTTCTTCTCATATCCGAGAGGTTGTTCCACATATACCTCTTCCATTAAAACTCCATTTAAAAATGCAGATTTTACATCCATCTGGTATACTTTCCATTTGTTTTGTGCTGTTATGGACAACACTGCTCTTACTATCTCCATTCTTGCAACTGGTGCAAAAGTTTCTTCATAGTCTATCCCTTGCTTCTGCTTGTATCCCTTGACAACAAGTCTAGCCTTGTGTCTCTCTATCTTTCCTTCAGCATTGCTTTTGGTCTTATAGACCCATTTAACTCCAATGACTTCTTTTCCTTCTAGGAGATTCACCAAATCCCATGTTTTGTTCTTCTCTATGGCATTAATTTCATCATCTATAGCTTCTATCCATTTTCTATCTTTAATAGCATCTTAAAAATGAATAGGATCATCAACTTGACAATACAAAGAAAATAGGGAATTCATACCTTCATTCGCTGCACCTTGCTCATAAATTTCTCTAATGCTTTTGAACTTTGTTCCTCATTCACTTGGTGTAGACGTGCTTGATGAAGCACTTAGTTCTACTCCGTGTGGTGTGCTCAGTGATGCACTCCCGCTTCTTCTCAAGGGTGTTCTCGCTGCCGCTTGAGGCGTTCCTTGCTGTTCTTGTGATGGTGGAGGTTGTGCTACGGATGGGTTATTAACCTCAACCACATCTCCTTCTTCTTCATCATGAGACAAACATCTTTTAACATTGACTGTTTTCTCAATGCTTCCATACCACGCTTCCTCTTCAATGAACTGCACATCTTTGCTTATCACAAACTTCTTTGTGGATGGGTTAGACAATCTGTATCCTTTGGAATCTTCACAATATCCAAGGAAAATGCACTTCTCCCCCTTACTATCCAACTTCTTTCTCAACTTGTCTGGAATGTGTGCATATGCAACACGTCCAAAAACTCTGATGTGGGTGACTCCTTGTTTTCTACCACTCCATGCTTCTTCTGGAAGTTTTTTCATCACAGCTTTTGTGGGGCATCTATTCAAAATATACACATCACAGTTTGTTTCTTCTACCCAATACTCATTTGGCAAGTGCTTTGCCTTCAGCATGCTTCTCACCATTTCCATTATGGTTCGATTCTTTCTTTTAGCAACTCCATTCTATTGCGGTGTGTACCTTGTGGTAAATTTCTTGTGTATGCCATTCTCTCTGCAAAAACGCAGAAATTCCTTTCATATATATTCTCCTCCTCTATCAGTTCTGAGGACTTTTATATGCAGTCCGCTCTAATTTTCTACAAGAGATTTAAAATGGCGAAATTTCTGAAAGAATTCACTCTTATATTTCAGAAAATAAACCCACACTTTTATTTTGAAATCATCTATAAAGGTAAGCATGTAATTGCTGCCTGAAATTGACACTGTCTACATCGGCCCACATAAATTTGAGTGGATGATTTCTAAGGATGCTTTCGCCCTTATGCTTTTCCATGATGGAAAATTTTCTCTGTGTTGCTTTCCCAAGATGCAGCCTTCACATAGGCTATCAGGCTTCTCAATCAATGGCAAACCTCTTACCATTCCTTTTCTATGCAACAAATTTAATCGTACGAAATTGAGATGTCCAAATCTCAGGTGCCATAACCAATTTTCATCTTTCTTTTCCTTTTCAAAGGCTTCTTGTGTTACAGCTGCTATACTCATTCCTTTTCCCTTCAAGTCAATGTTGAGCTTGAGCAGAAACATTCTATTGCTGGTTATTTGGATATCAGCAATGATTTTCTTGCTTGGAGGTATATCTTTTATTGTGCACACATCATCTTTAAATATTACATTGTAACCTTTGTTTACTAGCTTCCCAATGCTCAAAAGATTACACTTAAGACCTCGAACATAATATACATCAGGGACAAATTTCTGCTCCCCATTTCTAGCTCGAATACTAACTCTGCCTTTTCCTTTGACGGAGATCTTAGTATGAGTCCCTGTGGTCACTTCAGATTTAATCTCTTCATTTAGATTTGCAAAAATTTCTTTGTTTCCAGTTATATGATTACTACATCATGAATCTAAGAACCAAACATCATCTTCTCTATCTTGTGCTACATTACAAGCTAACAACACATTACTTGGATTCTTTTCTTCTTTTGCTACATTAGCATTTTGCTTATTTTTCATGTCATTTTGCTTCTTTCTACATTCATTGGCATAGTTCCCATATTTATTGCAATAATGACATTAGACATTGGATTTGTCATACCTTTTTCCATGAGCTTGTTGGTGTTGATGTCCACCTTGCTGGCTGTTGCATTGGCCATGGATCTGATTTTGAGTGTTGCTCCTTCCATGTGAATGTGAAGGGCTGTTATTTCCACCTCTGTTTTGGCTTCTGCCTCTTCCTCTTCCTTTTCCTTGACCTCTTCCTCTTCTTGAAGGCATCTCGGTCTTGAAGGCATGCTCAAGAGATGAGTGTTCATCTCTTCTCAATATCTATTCATGAGTTATCAGTGAGGTATGTAGTTCATCAACTGTGAGCCTTAAGAGATCCTTGGTCTCTTCTATGGTGGTAACAATAACATCAAACTTTGAGGGCAAGCTCCTCAAAATTTTCTCCACAATTCTTCTATTTTCAAGATTTTCTCCATGGGACCCTATCTGATTTACAATCCCAATCACATGTGTAAAAAATGTGTCTACATTATCTGACTCTTTCATGAAAAGAGTTTCAAAATCTCTTCTCAGCAACTGTAGTTTTGTTGTCTTAACTTTCTCCATACCTTATAGGCTATTTTCAGAGTTTCCCATGCCTCCTTGTATTTCTTAGTTGTTGCTATCCTTGGAAGCACACTCTCATTTACTGCTTGATACAATAAGAAGAGAGCTTTAGCATCTTTCTTCCTATTGCTCTTCAATAAGTCCTTCTCTACTTGATTTAAGGCATTAAAAGCTTGCTCATCAGCTGGTTCAACAAAACCATCTTCTACAAATTCCCATAAGTCTTGTGAGACAAACAGGGCTCTCATGGTAATTGCCCAATAATCATAGTTCTTTCCATTAAATTGTGGAAGCTGAACATTTCCAATGTTCATACCAGTGCTTGGTCCAGCCATTGCTCTTAAACGAAACTCTGAACTTATACAAACTGTCTTTCCTTCTCTGAAAGAACAAACTCTTTTAAAACAAAACAAAAACTCTGTTATCTTTGAGAAATACCTAAACTTTTGATTTCTGTTGGGATTTCACACTACTGGAGAAATCGCTACAACAAGTCTTCTTCTTATTCATCTTCTTTGAAACCTTCAAAGAGCCTAACTGTGCTCTGATACCAAGTTGGAATATTGAGAATTCCAAACAATAGAAATGGAGAGAATAATATCCCCTCTACAACAAAGAGAAGTTAAAAAAAAATTAATTCACTTGTAGACAGGGATGGCATGAAAACACTTTCTTCCATTTCATTAACAGAACTAAAAACTATTACAAAAGTATTCCTCAATAGAGAGGGAGACACAAATATGAATGAGACTGCTACAGACACAGTGCTCCATAATACAAATCTCTGTCTCTCTCAAAACAATACACTCTGACTCTTGAAAACCAACACTGTTGTGTTTTTCTTTTCTTACGCGCTGCTGTGCAAAACAAAACAATGAAATTGCAACAATAATTCTGCTCTCTTGGCTCGCGTGCCTCATTTTTTATATATATATGGTGCGGCGGGAATAAAAAAATATAAAACAAAAACAAATTACAAAGGAAATTCACTCCCGAACATGAAACTTTAACATAGGCGCGACGTACGAGTGGGGACCACATCGCAGTCGGCGATCGCGATCGGCAGATCGGCGAAACATCAAAAATGTGACTTGGCGATAATGCGATGTGCTATATTGGCAGATCAAACAAAATACGATGGTGCGATGGTGTGATATTGCGATGGCGCGATGGCGCGACAATCACAATATCTGCGATCAACATATATGGCGGAACAATCAACGGCAGTAATATATGACATGCGGTTGTGCGATCGTGCGATGGCGAGACGATCGCACATCGCAACTTTCAATGAAACTCTGGCATCGGCGAAGGGTGATTTTGCGACATTGCGATGTTACGATGGTGCGATGATCGCACATCGCAAACATCCACATCAACAAGACACTTAACTTCAAAAACTGCGATCTGCGATCTTGTCACATCTCCCATTTACACAAATTTTTTTTTTCTCCAAGCATTTCAGGCTTTTAAGCATAGGTTTATCATGAAACCCTAATTCTCTAAACAAGATTCATTTCATCATAACACCATAACCCCAAGAAATCTCTATTAACTTCCTCTTTAACTTATTTTATGTTATTCTAACTCCAAGTATGGAGTGAATGTGTATCATTTTATTTTCTATTAAGGTAGCATATAGCACCTATAGTTAACCTTTACTTGGATGTTTATTTGCTCTTGGCCATCCGGTCCTTTCTCATGCATTATATACAATGGGTTTGAATTGGTTATGCCGACGAGCATTCTGGACTCCTTTCAAATCTACATGTCCTCGCTTTTCCCAATACGTATATGTATATCCCTTTGATAGTGATTAAAATTGAATTCAATGTACATACTATTATATGACTGACTCTTCTTATGCGTTTGGCGGTCAGATGAGGTGGCATTCATAATTTTTTTCACATCTGCGTAGATATGATATGATATCATTGTACATGAGATTTCAGATCAAATTTTAATGTGAAACTTGATTACGTTATCGATTTACACGTAGAGCGTGTAGTTCAACTCGATTTGAGGTACTGCATTCATGGCGACGGGGTAAGTCTTCTCCACGTCAGATTTGATGATACGTATGGTTGTGTTGGATGGTTTATACTGGTTTCCGTCACATTCTTTCATTCACGTGGTAGATCCACGTCGATATGATATTACCATTCGATCTTACTCGGCTTACAATGGCGCTCTTCTGTATACGAACAGGACGCATGAAATTTATTTCGTATCTTGGCACCATTAATGTTATATGACTGGTTTAATTGCACTCACCCACCCCTCGATCCGTGGCTTGGCTCTTATGATTTTGACAAGTGGACGGTGGCGATCCTGTCGTATTAGGTTTTCTGGGGTCTATTGCATAATTATATAAACCCTTGATATTGTGTAGAGATAGTTTTCCGCGTTCATCATTTGTTGTGTATCTCTTCACCTGCAAGGTCTTTGCTCTTCAGGGGGTTTACTTACCTCAGTTTACGAAGGATATTTGTGGCTTACCGACTCCACTGCGATGCTACTAGGTAATCGTTTATACCTTCGTTTGTTTTTTTTTTCATTTTATGCTTTAAAGATCAGGCTCGTCGCTCAGAACTTGCCATACTTCGATGCTAAGGAAGTCTTCGAATGTTAATAGGATGAATGCGTTTCGTTCTGGACATTTTTGGTTATACCCTCTGTGCAAAATTTTCGTTGTATTAAATTTCCGATTTACTGTCGACATTGCTCCTCTGTCGATTTCATTGAATGATAATTAATTTATTTTGTTAATACTGTGTAGCGTCCCAATTTACTTGCTTCGCTTCGCTTCAGGATAACGACATCCATTCACTCAGACGTTGTGAGGTTTGATTTTCCTCCTATCTGTACATATATATTTATTTCCTTCTATTATTATCCTATAGAGTTTCAATTTAATCGATACTCTGTTTACAATTTTTTATTTCAGAGAGCTCGTAGGAACCGAGAATCTTGGTTCACAGGTAACGCCTCGTTTTTATGAGCATTTTCTCCATTCGAATGCTTTTCTAGCAATGGCACTATTAACTAATTTCTATCTTGACTTGGTTTTCCACAGGTAACGCAGATTCATTCGTATGCCTTTGAAAGCAGTTATGAGCCCTTCCATTTCTATGGATGTTAACCTCGTCTTCCTGGGCGTTTCAGGTCGGTATGCCTGTGGGAATACTGTCACCCTCTCGTTGCATTATTTTTTCTGATGTAGAATCATTTCTCTCTTATGATTTTACACAGTGTTCGTTGAAGAACGAGACTCTGTCGGAGTCAGATTGTTAATATGTTTCGTTCGTATGTTGGCGGCTCTTTTAATTTTGTTTTTATTGGGATAAGGGTTACGGTTCTCAGACCCTAGCCTTATAGGCTCAGACTCTTATAGAGTGTATTGCGACTTTTTTACATATAAAGTCACTTATATTTTTATGTTTCCCTATTTCCAACGAAGCTACAGCTTAATTTTGTATGGAATGTCTACTGCTTCCTCGCATGGAGTGATTCGTGTATACGACTTAACATAATGGAATTTTTCTTCGTTTACTATGCTTATCATAGCAGTGACTGTATCTGATATAATTCTCTGTAGAGCTAATATTATTCAATTGTACAAGATTTCTGAGATATTTATGTTTTGCATGACTTGTATAAGCGACTCTCAAGATTTCTGGAGAGTTATATTTCATTTTAATTTTTCTTTTGATGTACCTGTATATTGATTTCTGTAGCTAGATAAGTTTAACTGGTACTATATCTAGTTATCATGAGCTAGCACTCTTCCCCTATTCATGGTTAAACTAAAATTACTTTACTAAGATCTGTCTATACATATAATTGCATGCATAGACTTGTGTGTCCATTCTCATATATATATAAAATAAATATGTAGGAAATACCAGGACTATATTCTAGTAGGTTTCAATGCTCTTCTTGTTTTCCATGTTATATATTTCTATTTGGATCTTCTTTTCATTTTCTTATAGCTATTCACATCTCTTGCATACATAGCTCTCTGGTTCTAGGTATTTCTGTAGAACTAGTCATGTTTTGGGATTCATTCCCTTGCTACTGTAACACCCCCAAGTTCTATGCTTTTCAAATTAGACATTTGAACTTAAGTCCAAAGGGGAGCGGACCCCAATGGATAATTATTGTGTGGATGTAGTTAATTATTTATTTATGAAAAATAAATAAAATATATTTGTATGCACTATGACCAAATGAGAATTTTGAGATCACTTGCCTAATCCATGAGGTTATAGAAAAGGTAAATACTTTCCCCAAAATCTTTCAAAAATCCTTGAAAGAAATTATTTCTAATTTAGATTTTTGAGGAAAAATCTAAATTCCCCAATGATGAGGAAAGTAGTTGGGAAGAGGTAAAAAGCTGGAAAAGCTGGAAAAGCAGAAAGCAGCTTTAAATTCCCTAAATAAGGGAAGCCTAGGCAAACAGGAATAAAAGCATCCTGAAATTCTTGACGCAGAATTGGAAACAGGCTTTGGGGAGAGCATAGCTTAAATAAGTTGCTCCAGAACAGATTGAAGTTAGTCTGTTCTTGGAGGATCTCAGCTCGGGGGTGAGTTCTGGAGATAGACAAACTCTAAGGTTGGGAGGACTGGTCATAGTATCGGTATGCATGCATAAATTTCGGAAATTAATTTCAGTCTGTATTAAGTATATCAAGGTTCTATGAATTGTTATGTTATGATTTTTTTGTGCAAATTTTAGATTGAGTGTTTGTTCATTACTTCATGCAACTGCAAACTAGATCTAATAGCCGAAAATGCAGTATGTTAACAGCAAGGACCAATGGTTTGGTTATAGGGATAAGTACCCTGGAGAAATAAAGTTAGAGATGATAGATCACCTGAATGTCTAATCTAATAACAAATGTGCAGGTGTAGCTTGCTGTCTTTTAAATGAAAATTTAGTTGCTGTGTTGTATAAACAGGAAAGTAAACAGGAACGACAAGTACAAAATAACTAAACCTGTCATAAAAGTATTTATGGCAGTAGAATTGTCATATACTGCAGTGACAAGAATTATAGAACTAAGAAGTTAAGTTGTTCTATTACATGGAAGTTTAAATATACAAAACCAGCAGTTAAGTCCTAACTAAGTACAAGGATCTGAAATTAGGGAGTCTAAATATCAATTTCGGTTTCATTACTTCCATTTGATTTAAGAAAGATGATCTATATCTTATTTTTCCAATGGAAGAGTTAATATGCACTAGAATTTCAAATATGCTGAATAATTGTAACAATAATATAAGGGAAGAGTCCTATTGAAAATATACTTATGTGTGATAAAAGTATGTGTAAGGAAAGATTGTAAGCATATTTAAACACTGGGAAAAAGGGCACCTATCCCCCTTCGATATAAACTGCTGTAAAAGTAGTTGAAGCAAAGAAGGCTAACTGAATATAGATAAATGTACATGTAGATGCATACATCTATACATAGGTGCTGAAACATTATAATTATAGTTGTTGGAAAGTCTATACAACTTGCGAACTGGGAAGTTAGAGGAAGGGCATATTGATCAGTTAGAGTTGGACACAACTCTGAAGAACTGACCTGAGAAATACAAACCAGTACATATATATATATATATAAGTCGACTAGATTGACTGATAAGAGTGGAGGTCAAGCCAAAAATTCTCATTGGAACTCTTATAATCGCATGACTGCCTATAATTACCAAAGAGATATTAAATACCAAACAAAAGTATGAATTGGTAATTGATTCAACAGAAAAATTTTGAATGGTATCGTGATGCATAAAGTAGAGTATATATGAGTTAAAGTTATGTGGAAAAGAAGCTGGGTATGGGAGAAGTGACAGCTACTTAATTACTTGTTACAGCACTAAGGTTTTCTACTCTTCCATTTAATCTTGGTTAAGGGAAATAGTAGTTATATTAACTGTTAATGTGTATAACTGTGGAAAATATTATACCTCTCTGCTCTTTACTTAATAATTAATTCTTCACTCTATGCATTTACTTTCTCTCTGCTCCATTTTTCACAGAAACATATTAAAGTTACAACTTTGTGCTTCATGAGACATTAGAAATCTCCAGCTTTTACCTTAAGGATTTGTTTAGAGACTTTGGAGAAATTCTCTTTAATTTACCTACTCATGTTCACAATTAGGTGCAAATAGAGCAGAAGAAATTTACAGTAAATTATCTGTAGAGGATATGTATCCTCAGATTTAAACCAACCTTGGTTTAGACTCTCTGTTGGATTCTACTCTACAGAATTTTTCTCTACCACCATACAGAATTATAAGGGTGAATGCCTTATGATTAATTCTGTTAAAGGTAGTACTAATCAATCTAATACCCTATAATCAATTTTGTTATATGTAGCCAATTCATACCACAGTAAGAAAAAAACACAATGCAACTTAGAGACATACCACTCATGCGGTCGACCAACCTCCCAACCTTAGAGTCCTTCTGTCTCCCAGAACTCACCCCTGAGCTAACATCACCTCCTAGAACAGATCAGCCTCTAATCTATTTAGGAGCAGCTTATTTAAGCTATTTTCCCCCAAAGCCTGTTTCTAATTCTGCGTCCAGAATATCAGGATGCTTTTCTTCCTGTTTTCCTAGGCTTCCCATTTTTTGGATTCTTTAAAGATGTTTTTATGCTTTCCTCAGCTTTTCTAGCTTTTTACCTCTTCCCAACTACTTTCCTCATCATTGGGGAAATTTAGATTCTTCCTAAAAAATCTAAATTAGAATAATTTCTTTCAAGGATTTTTGAAAGATTATGGGGAATAGTTGCCTTATCCATCCTCATGGATTTAGCAAGTGATCTCATAATCATTTTGGTCAATCTGCACAAGTTCATTTTATTCATTTCCTTAATTTAAATATTTAATTACATTCACAAAATACTTATCCTTTGGGGTCCACTCCCCTTAGGATTAAAGTTCAATGTCTAGTTTTAACTTTCAAACACATAAACTAGGGGTGTTACATATTCCCCCTCTGAAAGAAAACACCGTCCTCGGTGTTATTATTTAACTACTAGAGTTCATTTTTCAAACAAAAATGGATATCTTTCCATCATTTCAGCTTCTTCCTGTAGCTTCCTCAACAAGAAAGGATTCCACCACACCTTTACCTTTGCTAATGCTCGCTTCTCACCATCTCTTCCCGCCTCCAATATTTGAAGTGTTGGCGGCGTAAACTCCCCCTTCACCCACCTTTACAACATTCCAATCAACTATGTGAGAAGCATCATGCACATATCTTTTTAATAGCAAAACATGAAACACATCATGAACTCTAACATGGGGTGGCAAGCGCTTTGTAAGCTACTAGTCCCACCCTTTCTAATACTTCAAAAGGACCACAATATCTAGGAGCCAGTTTCGCACAACTTCCAGCATAAAGTGTGCTCTTTTTGGGTTTAATACGCAAATACACATGGTCTCCCACTTTGAATTCTCGGTGCACTCATTTCTTATCAGCATAGTTTTTCTAGCGATCTTGTGTTGTCTTGATGTTACTTTGTATCTGTTTAACAATTCTTTCCATCTCTTGTAATGCATCTGGTCCCAACATTAGTTTATCCTCTGGTTGGCTCCAGCTCAAAGGAGTACGACACTTTCTTCCATACAGTGCCTCAAACAGACTCATTTTGATAGAGGATTGGTAGCTGTTATTATAGGCAAATTCAGCTAAATGCAAATACTCTTCCCACGTTGATGGCCTATCCATCACATACATTCTCAACATATCCTCCAAAATTTGATTAGTTCTCTCTGTTTGCCTGTCAGTTTGAGGGTGATAGGCAGTACTAAAACTCAGCTTAGTACCCATACCTCCAAATAATCCTTTCCAAAAAGATGCTGTGAACTTAGCATCTCGGTCTGAAACAATTACCTTGGGAACCCCATGAAGCCTTACTATCTCCTTCAGGAACACATTCGCTACTTGAGCTGTTCCAAAGGTAGATTTCACTGGTATAAAGTGGGCAGCTTTGGTTAGAGTGTCTACTACTACCATTATAGAATCATGCTGATATTTGGTTTTGGGTAATCCTTTTATAAAGTCCATGGAAACTGTGTCCCATTTCCATTTTGCAATTGGCAAAGGGTTTAAAAGACCTACTGGATGTTGATGCTCAACTTTGACTAGTTGACATTCCATGCACCTACTTAAATATTCTGCTACATCTCTCTTCATTCCTGTCCATAACAACTTCTTTTTCAGTGTTGTTAACATTTTATGATATCCTGGATGTCCTGCATATGGCCGTTTGTGATATTCATCCAGAATTTCTCTTTTTAAAGACTCTACATTGGGAATATACAACATGTTTTTATAGTAGATCAACCCTTTTTGGTTTTGAGTGAAATCAATTTTCTCTTTTTTCTGTAATTTCACTAAGACTGTTTCGTAGTTTAGATCTTGATTTGCTGCTTTTCTCACCAACTCTTCTACTCCGATCTGGGCACTACTTCCAATGCTGTTTATATTCTGACAAGCATTCTGACTTAATGCATCATCAACTTTATTTTCTTTTCCCTTAATATGTCTTATGTCCATATCAAATTCACTTAAAAAGGATAGCCATCTAGCTTGTCTTGCGTTCAGATCAGTTTGGGAAAAGAAATATTTGAGACTAATAGTGACTACCATCAACGTAAATTTCTTTCCAAGGAGATAGTGTCGCCACATTTTCAAAGCATGGATAATAGCAGCTAATTCTAAATCATAAGCACTATAATTCTGTTCATGTATCTTCAATTTCCTAGATTCATATGCAATAACTCGAATTCTCCCGCAAGAGAACCTCCCAACCCCTCTCTACAGCATTTGCATACGACAAATTCTTTGTCGTATCCGTAATCTTCGCATGGGGGCCGTAGTAAGTTTCGCTTAAGTGGTCAAAAATGCTCGCATTTTTCACCACTCAATTTTGACACATTTCAGAATGACACGTGATGGATGTGCCATGGCATAAAATCTCTCCATAAATCTGCGATAATAGCCTGCAATCCTCATAAATGATCTCACTGCTGAAACATCAGTTGGTACAGGCCATTCTTTTATAGCCTTTCTCTTTTCAGGGTCAAAAAGAAGGCCTTGTTCAGAAATGATATGACCCAAATATTGGATCTTATCTTTATAAAATTCACATTTGCTAAACTTGGCATATAGCTGGTTTTCCTTCAGGGTTTGCAATACTATCCTCGAGTGTTCTTTATGTTCCTCCTCACTTTTTGAGTAGACTAAGATATCATCTATGAACACAAGGAGAAATTTATCCAAGTACTTGTTTAACACACTATTCATTAGGCACATAAATGTGGCAGGGGTATTTGTCAAACCAAAAGGTAGGACTACAAATTCGTAGTGACCATACCTGGTTCGAAAGGCTGTTTTGCTGATGTCTTCTTCTTTAATTCTAAGCTGGTGATAACCAGTCCTTAAATCAATTTCGAAAATACTAAAGCTCCTCTCACTTGATTAAAAAGATCATCAATTCTAGGCAAAGGGTATCTATTTTTAATGGTCAACTTATTCAATTGATGATAATCAATGCACATCCTAAAAGTTCCATCTTTATTTTTCACGAACAACACCGGTGCTCCCTAAGGAGACACACTCGGTCTGATGTACCCTTTATCTAATAGTTCTTGCAATTGAATTTTCAGTTCCATCAACTCAGGGGGACTCATTCGATAAGGGGCGCAGGAAACAGACACTGCTCCCGGCACCAGATCGATTGAAAAGTCAATCTCTTTTTTGGGGGGAAGATGAGGGATCTCATCTGGAAAAAATTATTTAAATTATCTTATCACTGGTAATACATCCAGCAGGTTTTCTTCAGTTTTCTGTTCTATTTCTTCCACCTGTACTGCATAAACTTGATATCCTTTTCTAGTTGTTCTTTTTAATTGCAGTGCTGATATTTGTCTTACAGATATAGGTTTTGGTTTTCCTTTGAGAATAAAAGGTTTCCCTTCCTCATCTACACAATGCAAAGTCTTATCCCAGTAGTTCATCAAAGCTTTCTTCTTTTCCAGCTAGTCCATTCCTATCAGCAGGTCATATGAACCTAAGGGCAGAATGTTCAAATTTACTTCTGTTTGAAAATCATTTAATTTGATTGTTGTTCGGGGCAATTTATGTGTTACCTTTCTTTTAGTTCCAGTAGCCAGCTGTACCAACCAAGAATGTGGAAATTTTTCAGTTTTAAGATTACATTTTTCTACAATTTCTGGACTAATGTAACTCAAAGAAGCACCCGGATCAATTAAAACTGTAACAGACTCGTTAGAAATCTTACCCTCCATTTCCACCATGGTAGCTTGATGTAGAAGTTTGATGTTTTGCCATGGTCGATTTTCCTTAAGGCTGCACTGGAGGTTGGTATATTTCGCTATGTCATTTAATGTGATAGCTTCTCGATCTCATAATCATCTGATTATTTGATGAGGATAATCCCTCGTAAGATGGGGGTTCTCCACAAATGCCTAACATTTCAAGCGTTCCTTCATTCTGACTTCCTTCATTCTGACCGTTCCTTCCTTTTATCGTCTCCCATCTATTTGTTTAGAAGCCACTTTGGATCTTTGACCGAGTGTATTGACTTTCTTTGGATTTATTAAACTTTTTCCGCTGATGAGCTCTGCCAAAATTCTTCAAATAGGCTAGTTTCTTCTTCCTTCCTTTGAAATCATTCCTATTTACCCAGCTTTTCCCCTGTTCAGTTTTTCCTTTGAACTGTTGGTAACATAATCTAGCTTTTCTAACAGCTTCGTCCATTTTTTTTGTGTTGTAAAACTCGATTTTCTCTTTGTATACAGCAGGCAAATAATTCAGAAACCTTTTTACTTTTGCCTTTTCTTCCCTTATGTAGGGTACATATCTCAGCAGATTGGTAAACTTAGTAACAAACTCATCGATAGTGAGCTGTCCGAGTCTAAGTTCATGGAATTCCTTTGCTTTGTCATCATAGAAACACTCATTCAAGTAGCGATTTTTGAACTTAACCTGGAAATCTTCCCAAGTAACTGCCTTTTCATCAATGGCATGCACCATTTTCGTCTCCTCCCAACACAAGGTAGCCTTACCTTGTAGCTAGTAGACAGCTAATCTGGCCTTCAGATTCCTTTCATATTCATAAACCTGGAAATACTTAATCATATTCAACAACCAGGCTTCAGCATCTTCCTCCTTCTCGCCATCATAGGAGGGAGGTTTGATTTTCTGGAATTCCCCTTGTAATTTCTTTTTCTGCTTATTCTGATGCCTAATAGCATCTTCCTCATCAGACTCATTAGTTTTCCTCTTTCTAGAACCTTCGCCTTCCTGGCTGTTACGCGAAGTTAATTCTCTGATGAGCTTTTCCTGCTCCTCACTGGCTAATGACAATCTGTCATTCTAGCTTTTTATCTTCAGCCAATTCTTGTTGCAATTCCCGCAACATAGTCATCATGGGCGCATTGGGATCTAGTGCATTTTCCTCATCACGTAGATCAACATAAATTTCGTCACCTTCTGCCATTTCAGCACCACTGTACACTACATAACACAGATCAGTGAAAAAAAATAAATAAATAAAAATTTGTCACAGAAATAAATTTATACAGTGAGCACACAGCAACAATGAGCACAATGTCACCAGCCCAGTTTTATAACTTGGGCTCTGATACCATTTGTCACACCTCCCATTTACTCACAAATTTCTTTTTTCTTCTCCAAGAATTTCATGCTTTTAAGCATAGGTTTACCATGAAATCCTAATTCTCTAAACATGATTCATTTCATCATAACACCATAACCCCAAGAAACTCTCTATTAACTTCCTCTTTAACTTGTTTTATGTTGTTCTAACTCCAAGTATGGAGTGAATTTATATCATTTGATTTTCTATGAAGGTCGCATATAGCACCTATAGTTAACCTTTACTTGGATGTTTATTTTCTCTTGGCCATCTGGTCCTTCCTCATGCATTATATACGATGGGTTTGAATTGGTTATGCCGACGAGCATTCTGGACTCCTTTCAAATCTACATGTCCTCGCTTTTCCCAATACGTATATGTATATCCCTTTGATAGTGATTAAAATTGAATTCAATGTACATACTATTATATGACTGACTCTTCTTATGCGTTTGGCGGTCAGATGAGGTGGCATTCATAATTGTTTTCACATCTGCGTAGATATGATAGCATATCATTGTACATGAGATTTCAGATCAAATTTTAATGTGAAACTTGATTACATTATCGATTTACACGTAGAGCGTGTAGTTCAACTCGATTTCAGGTACTGTGTTCATGGCGATGGGGTAAGTCTTCTCCATGTCAGATCTGATGATACGTATGGTTGCGTTGGATGGTTTATACTGGTTTCCGTCCCATTCTTTCGTTCACGTGGTAGATCCACGTCGATATGATATTACCATTCGAGCTTACTCGGCTTAAAATGGCGCTCTTCTGTATACGAACAGGACTCATGAAATTTATTTCGTATCTTGGCACCATTAATGTTATACGACTGGTTTAATTGCACTCGCCCACCCCTCGATCTGTGGCTTCGCTCTTATGATTTTGACAAGTCGACGGTGGCGATCCTGTCGTATTAGGTTTTCTGGTAAACCCTTGATATTGTGTAGAGACAGTTTTCCGCGTTCATCATTTGTTGTGTATCTCTTCACCTGCAAGGTCTTTGCTCTTCAGGGGGTTTACTTACCTCATTTTACGAAGGAGATTTGTGGCTTACCGACTCCACTGCGACACTACTGGGTAATCGTTTATACCTTCATTTTTTTTTTTTTCATTTTATGCTTTAAAGATCAGGCTCGTCGCTCAGAACTTTCCATACTTCGATGCTGAGGAAGTCTTTGAACGTTAATAGGATGAATGCGTTTCGTTTTGGAGATTTTTGGTTATAGCCTCTGTGGAAAATTTTCGTTGTATTCCATTTCCGATTTATTGTCGACATTGCTCCTCTGTCGATTTCATTGAATGATAATTAATTTATTTTGTTAATACTGTGTAGCGTCCCAATTTACTTGCTTCGCTTCGCTTCAGGAGAACGACAGCCATTCACTCGGATGTTGTGAGGTTAAATTTTCATCCTATCTGTACATATATATTTATTTCCTTCTATTATTATCCTATAGAGTTTCAATTTAATCGATACTCTGTTTACAATTTTTTATTTCAGAGAGATCGTAGGAACCGAGAATCTTGGTTCACAGGTAACGCCTCGTTTTTATGAGCATTTTCTCCATTCGAACGCTTTTATAGCAACGACACTATTAACTAATTTCTATCTTGACTTGTTTTTCCACAGGTAACGTAGATTCATTCGTATGCCTTTGAAAGCAGTTATGAGCCCTTCCATTTCTATTGATGTTAACCTCGTCTTCCTGCGCGTTTCAGGTCGGTATGCCTGTGGGAATACTGTCACCCTCTCATTGCGTTATTTCGTCTGACGTAGAATAATTTCTCTCTTATGATTTTACACAGTGTTCGTTGAAGAACGAGACTCTGTCGGAGTCAGATTGTTAATATGTTTCGTTCGTATGTTGGCGGCTCTTTTAATTTTGTTTTTATTGGGATAAGGGTTTCGGTTCTCAGACCCTAGCCTTATAGGCTCAGATTCTTATAGAGTGTATTGCAAATTTTGTATATATACAGTCACTTATATTTTTATGTTGCCCTATTTCCAATGAAGCTACAGCTTAATTTTGTATGGACTGTCTCCTGCTTCCTCGCATGGAGTGATTCGTGTATACGACTTAACATAATGGAATTTTTCTTCGTTTACTATGCTTATCATAGCAGTGACTGTATCTGATATAATTCTTTGTAGAGCTAATATTGTTCAATTGTACAAGATTTCTTAGATATTTATGTTTTGCATGACTTGTATAAGCGACTCTCAAGATTTCTGGAGAGTTATATTTCATTTTAATTTTTCTTTCGATGTACCTGTATATTGATTTCTGTAGCTAGATGAGTTTAACTGGTACTATATCTAGTTATCATGAGCTAACACTCTTCCCCTACTCATGGTTAAACTGAAATTACTTTACTAAGATCTGTCTATACATATAATTGCATGCATAGACTTGTGTGTCCATTCTCATATATATATAAAATAAATATGTAGGAAATTCCAGGACTATATTCTAGTAGGTTTCAATGCTCTTCTTGTTTTCCATGTTATATATTTCTATTTGGATCTTCTTTTCATTTTCTCATAGCTATTCACATCTATTGCATACATAGCTCTCTGGTTCTAGGTATTTCTGTAGAACTGGTCATGTTTTGGGATGCATTCCCTTTCTACTTAATTACTTGTTACAACACTAAGGTTTTCTACTCTTCCATTTAATCTTGGTTAAGGGAAATAGTAGTTATATTAACTGTTAATGTGTATAACTGTGGAAAATATTATACCTCTCTGCTCTTTACTTAATAATTAATTCTGCACTCTATGCATTTACTTTCTCTCTGCTCCATTTTTCACAGAAACAGATTAAAGTTACAACTTTGTGCTTCATGAGACATTAGAAATCTCCAGCTTTTACCTTAAGGATTTGTTTAGAGACTTTGGAGAAATTCTCTTTAATTTACCTACTCATGTTCACAATTAGGTGAAAATAGAGCAGAAGAAATTTACAGTAAATTATCTGTAGAGGATAGGTATCCTCAGATTTAAACCAACCTTGGTTTAGACTCTCTATTGGATTCTACTCTACAGAATTTTTCTCTACCACCATACAGAATTATAAGGGTGAATGCCTTATGATTAATTCTGTTAAAGGTAGTACTAATCAATCTAATACCCTATAATCATTTTTTTTATATGTAGCCAATTCATACCACAGTAAGAAAAAAACACAATGCAACTTAGAGACATACCACTCATGCGGTCGACCAACCTCCCAACCTTAGATTCCTTCTGTCTCCCAGAACTCACCCCCGAGATAAGATCACCTCCTAGAACAGATCAGCCTCTAATATGTTTAGGAGCAGCTTATTTAAGCTATTTTTCCCCAAAGCCTATTTCTAATTTTGCGTCAAGAATATCAGGATGCTTTTCTTCCTGTTTGCCTAGGCTTCCAATTTTTGGGATTCTTTAAAGCTGTTTTTATGCTTTCCTCAGCTTTTCCAGCTTTTTACCTCTTCCCAACTACTTTCCTCATCATTGGGGAAATTTATATTCTTCCTCAAAAATCTAAATTAGAATAATTTCTTTTAAGGATTTTTGAAAGATTATGGGGAATAGTTGCCTTATCCATCCTCATGGATTTAGCAAGTGATCTCATAAATCTCATTTTGGTCAATCTGCACACAATAATTTTATTCATTTCCTCAAATTAAATATTTAATTAAATTTTCAAAATACTTATCCTTTGGGGTCCACTCCCCTTAGGACTAAAGTTCAAATGTCCAGTTTGAAATTTAAACACATAAATTGGGGGTGTTACAGATCTGCGCTCAAGTGGTGGGGACCACTTGTCTTGCCTTTTCAAAAATTAAAGGACTTCCCCCTGTTTTAATAAATATTTCATTCATTTGGTTGTTGAGGGCTTTAAATGCCCGAAATGACTGTATTAATAAAAACTTCTCCTTCGTAGTTCAGATCTACGGGAAATCTTCATTCCTCCTGCAAAATGGCTCTGCCCATCATCAATTTAATTCTCCTTTTTCATTTGCAGCTACGGCCCATCAAGATTAAATTCTTTGCTACGGTTCTTCCATTCTTCTTAAATACATAGTATTGTGAACTCAAAATTCCGCTGTTGTACTATTTTTCTTCCAGTACAAATGCTAGCAGGGACTTTAATATTTCAACAGAAAATAAAAATCACTGCAGCTGTGAACAAACCGACTGCCACTTTGTAAGAAGTACTGCCATTATTTGAGGTCCTCGGATTCTTGATCATTTCAGCACTTTGCGCTTTGATGAAAATAAAATTGCTCTCATTTGAAAGTCTCTCACCAACTCAGACTGAAAAAACACAGAGAACATAGAGAACATAGATAGCTGAGGACGAAATGGTGAAAAATGATAGGACTCGAGATAGACATATATATCTCTGGCGCTTCTGGAACCATCCATTGATATACATATTTGAGGCTCCTACCTTCTCTCCAACCATCCCCCGAATCATGGGCTTTTTTCCTGCAACGGTTACTTAAACGGCTATGGCTTGAGGGCATGGTTGATAGAAACAGATCATCCCTGCTGTCCATGTTTTTTTTACTCCAACGGTTACTTCAATTGACAGCCATGGTTGATAGAAATCCATAAAGGGCTGAGTTGATACAAAGCCATAAAGGTTACTTCAAGGGCTATGGCTTGAGGGCTAAGTTGTCTTCCTCGAAAGCCATAAAGCATAATCTATAGGATATTAAAATTCTGTATAGGGTTACTTATGGTTTATAGGATATTAAAATGCTGTATAGGGTTACTCGTAGATTTAAACTAATTTAAATCTAATTTTGAGCATATATTTCCCTAGGACATTTAATATTGTATAACTTACGATTTATTGTTTGTCGTAAAATTCCACTTGTGCTAAATGAATATTTGAATTCCAATGGGATGGAAAATTTCAAATAGACGTGAGCGGAAAATTTGAAATTCAAATGCGCACACGGCAATGCAATAAAATTGAAATTCAAATGGGAACCCACCACTGAGTCAGTGTGAAAAAGCGCGAGAATACTACATAAACTCAAACATAGATGCAACGTACATTTATTTCATTAACTACTACATTTCGCCTGCTCGAAAGATGGATGGAGTGATCGCAAAACAAACGGAACATGTCACATCTTAGATGCGGCTTCCGGAAGCATAGCATGGTTATGTAGGGTGAATGGCTACTATCGGGTGCATTAAATCTCAATCAGGATTTCGTGTGTTTATTTTATCTATTCTGTCAACCCCACAACCCTAAAATTGTGTGTACTCATGTTTATGGAAGACCCAACGCTACTATTGCTAATGCATCTCCAAAGATCTAATGATATAATTTTGTGCTTTCAAATATTTTGTTTGTGATTACTTTTTTCAGTGGTTTTTTTTTTTCACCTTTATTCATTCAAATACACAAGAGATTACTGCAGAGCTCATCTTTGGAATCCAATTTAGCATGGTTATAAATATATAAATGAAGTGTTCATTATCTCCGCGTGCCCTTTAATAGATGATTGTACAATATAAATGAGTTAGAAGAATCTATGGTCTTCAATATAAATGAGTTACAAGAGAATGTGAATAATATTCGAGGTACTCATGGAAGATTTCATAAGATAAATAGGAAAATGATAATGCTCTATTTTTTTTTTCATTGGTTTAAGAAATATGTAAGTCTATGTAAGTGTTATTTTAAAAAATCAAATCAATCTTTTTTGACATATTTAAAACTGATTTTTATAATTTATTTATTTTTAATAGTGGATTTGTCGAACTTACTTTACAGTTTTGAAAAATATTTATTAACTTACAAATTTGTGATATCTTTTTCTTCACTTATATGATGAATAATATTATTTTTCCTTACTTATATGAAAAATATTTTTGAAAGAAGAGCTTTATAATTTTAATTTTTATGATTTAAGTTTTCATGAAGGTATAAAACTCTAATTTAAATTTTTTTAGGAAATAAAAATATTTCAATAAATATTTGAAATATTATAATTATTAATATATATAATATATTATATTTAATTTCATTTATTATATATACATATATACATATATACATATATACATATATATATACATATATATATATATATATATATATATATATATATATACATATATATATATATATATATATACATATACATATATATATACATATATATATATATATATATATATATATATATATATATATATATATATATATATATATATATATATATATATATATGAAATATTTTTAATAGTTATTTAGTTTAGTTTTAATTTCATATATATTGTATTCTATTTTCATTTCATTTATATAATTATGTAATATTGTCAAGTATATATGTATAATTTTTTTTTAGTATTATATGTGTGTGCGTGTTTTTTAGGTTTCGTAATAGAAGAATTAGTTAATGCATATTGGAACTTTATATTAATTCAATTTTTTTTATTACTAATATTTTTTTTTTATTCTACAAAATTTAAATTTTTATAATGGTAAAGTAATTTTAATACATGAATGATGAAAATTTTGGATAAAAATTGTACAATTGTAGTGGATAATCATACCAGTCTACTTTATTGTTGCAAAATTATATATATATATATCTATATATATATATATATATATATATATATATATATATATATATATATATATATATATATATATATATATATATATATATATATATATATATATATATATATATAAACAAAGCCTTCAAATTATTACTATAAATGTTGGAGATATATTTATCCACAAAACATAGAAGAAATTATAAAATCAATCAATTATGATGATTATCTATTAATTTATTAATAAAAATAACTATGGATAATTAATAAATTAATCCATAATCATTTTCGCAGATTGATTTTATATTCACATAGTATTAACTAATGTTATTTTAAGGAAATCAAATATTATATAATGAAAAAAGTGTGGACAAAGATCAAACTTTATCCATAATTGATCAATAATCATAAGAGTTCATTATCCATTATCCCATCAATGACCATAATAGTTGATTATCCATAATCCCAACAATAACCATAGAGTTGATTATCCTTAATTCCATTAAGTATATTTTAATTAATAAGTTGACTAATAATTGTAGACATAAAAATGGATACTATGGAGATGTCAAATAACCCTCCTAAAAAACTCACACCACATAAATCTTCAAAATATCAAACTGATTAATAATTTTATATTTGGGTATTGCATTTAACATGTATCTCAATCACTTTTGTTTAAAATTTTAATATGTCAATGCATATGTAGTTGCATTATGAGTTTAGTTTAGCACCAATAAAAGATTATTTTTATAAATGAATGTACTTAGCATGCATATTAAGCGATATAGATTAAAAGTTTAATATGTAAATGCATGATGAGTTTAGTTTAACACTAGTAAAGACTTATTTTTATAAATGAATGTAATTACCTAAATTAAATGAACCTAATTATATAAATTAAATTTATTGCAAATATTGATAGACATTAATGTATAATAAAGATCAAAATATTTATTTCACATTGTTAAAATTTAAAAAACATATAAAATTTAATTAAATTATAATTTTATTTTAAATTGTTATTATTAAAAAAAATTAGTATATAAATAAATAAAAGGTATGTAATAGGATTCTTAATAATGGATATTTGTCTTCTTTTTACCATGGAAATTCTTATCTTTTAAATAAGTTTTTTTACAATACTATAGGCTAATAACTTATCAATTCCACATACCTAAATGTCCACAACTTTACTTAAATAGAAAATATATATTTTATTTATAATATTTTTTAATTAAGTTGAAAAGAAAAAAGAGAAAAATTACCTTTAAGATAAATCTCAACATTCTTTTTTCACTATTGATAAAAATATTTTGTAAATATTTTGCAAATATTAAATCTTTTTCATCCATATATTAATTATTAATTAATTAAATTAAGTTTCTCAAATTTTTATTCGAAATGAATTGTAACACACAACTCCTTACAAACTACATTTTTATCCTATCTCTTTATGCAAATTAACCATTGTAAAAAAACACATAAATAATTGCAATAGCTGGAAGGAAATTATCAAAACGTTATGTTAGCACCCATCATAGTTTTCATGTCAAAATACATTGTAATAATTTATATTAAAAATACAGTAGTTCTTTTTTTTTAACACTAATGACACACCATGCATTATTCGACATGCCATATTGTTGATATCCAATGTAGCTAACTCATTTCATAAGCCAAGCTAAATGTATGGCCAGGTATGCCTCAATATGATCCACTATGGTAAACGTATTGTACTCGGCTTGGAGATGTGTCTAGAATACCTACCTGCAGTTTTCGGTGACCACCAACCCTATAGGCTTCACGTAGGGACATTTGGCACTTTTGAGTTGTCGATCTACCTAGGCTCGATCTGACGGTTGTATTTGGCCATGATAGGGTTAGTGCAGCCAACACGAACCAATACCCTAGCTCATTCTTGGAGTTTTTTTCCCTTTTTTGCCCGGATGAAGCTCTGCAGCTATGGAGACCTTACTATGCACAGATATGGTCATCGAATACCCTTATCTCTAGTTAGTTTTCTCTCTACTGGTATTTGACTCTGAACCTAAATAATTTTTCATCCTTCGTAACTCGTTTGGGAGGTCACTGTCGATTCATATCTTTTGGTCTCGACGGGATTTCGAGGCACTGAGAGAGATAGGCACTATGGCATACAGTGCATTTGGACACGCGACACTCTGTCTGGTAAGTCTATTTGCTTTGCATAGAACTGTTCTTAACTCGTAGGCATTCAAAGGTGAAATTGTATACCGTTCTTAAGTTTTTGTCTTTTTTTTTGTGTTTTGGTAGGTTATGGGACCACCCACTCTTAACGCCACTAGCCCTCCTCATCTTGGCCACCACTGTTCTAGATTTTGGTTTAATTCCTTTTACCTCGCTACTTGTAATGTATCTAAGGGTTAGGTTAAGAGGCATTCATGAACCGGGTTTGTTCCTTCAAAAATTTTCATAAAGGATGTATTTGTTACAATGGAGTGTGTGTAAATAATATTTCAATATTGTTTATTTGAAATCAGTTTCGGCCAAGGGTATTTTTAGCTTTTCTGGTGACATACATTAGGCTGCCTTTTTTAATATGGTTTTTCTTTACCCTTGGAACTTCCAAGTCTTCATGATGTAATGCTATGATTTAAATGTTTAAAAATTTTGGGGTGATAATCCATTGTTTTTGGTTTCATATCGAATTACAGTCCCTTGTCATTACCATTTTAGGTTGGCACTGTTGTCAGGGTTCCTATCATCCTGCCAACAAGAGTTATTTTTTAATTTACTATTACATTAATAAATGAAACTAGTATAATACCTTGAATTAATGCATTTACTTGTTGGGTTATTACTGTTGTAACTGTAATATTATACATGAAATTTTGTAAATTGTTATACTCGATTTCTTACGCCATGAAGGTTTTGCTACACACTGGTTTAGTTTAGTTGACTCATAGCTTAATGTCATTTCTGATAAATTTCATGGAATGTATATCATTTATTCATGGCTATTTTCTAAAGAAACATCTGATAGAGAGAACCCTGTACCCTCGGGCTTCCATCTGCCCATGTGGTGTACATAATTTTTCTAAGGTTTGGTATCATACTGTTCTAGAATCCTCTTTGAAGTTAACTAATGTCTGTCTATAGTTTGATTCATCGCCAACTATATTCTTAGATTAAAGGTTTTATTTTTGTTATACCATCGCTCCTTGGTGGCCAGTTAATGAGTTTTGTCTACTGGTTTGGATTACCATATTATTTATCGGTTTTACCATAGTACATACTTTAAAACTGTCAACAGGGCACGAAACCATTACCATTCACAATAGAACTTACATATTAATGTTATAGAAAATTTTAAGTAATAGGAACACACATATAACTTATAAAATTATATTTCAGTTTCTCATACTTATTTGGTTATTCTCTTAAGTATAGAACACGACTTGAAAGATAAATTAAAGACTCTTATTTGGACTCCCTACATACCAGATGGGATCCTTAAACCAAACATTGTAGAATCTAATTTGGATTCTGCACCGGGGAGATCCCCTTACTGTTGGAGATACATTTTCAACCATCAACACATACATAGCACTCCTAAAAAAAAATCGAGCTACTATTCTCTTAAGCCATTGTTATCAATAAGATAACATAAACACATAGTTTCACACATCAATTAGAAACATAATATTAAAAAACAAAGTATATACATTCATTAAAACCATAGACATACCAAATCTCATAGAAATAAAAAAATAGCATTGAACAACACGGTTCGTGATTCAAATATGCATAAGTAATATACCTATTTTTATATCTTAAACTAGTTGGAAACTAAGAGAGGGACTTCCACTCTGCACCCAACTATAAGCCAGCTACAATGAAGTTTTCTTATACCTGACCACCCTTGATTTAGATCGAATGTCTGAGGAAATTCACACCAAAAGCATGGCTTTTCATCCACGTTATGTAGCCCACTGCCCAAGTCGTTTATCAACTTACCTTTAAAAGCAAGCACCAAGGTGGTTTACTTGTTGCACCTATAATAAGTGCTAGGTTGGTTTATCAATTTCTCTTAGTAGTGAGCACCACAATGACTCAGTCTTATCTTTTAGTTCATTCAAAAGGATTCACCAAAATTTTAGATGGGGTATTGCTTCGTTTCAGGAGTTGAAATCAACTGTCAAGATGGTTTTCCTATTTTCTTTTCATATTTTCCAGGTGGTTTATTAGCTATACAGCAAGCACCATAATGATTCAATCATCTACTAAGCCCCCCACTCACCACACAAGCTTAAAAAACATAATACGATGGCCTCATGCAATTCACGGGGAATGCAGCCAAAATTCATAAGGGCTTAACTCATACATAGGGCTCCACAACTAGCTGATATATTACTTTGTATTCTCCTACCAATTCCCAACAACTTCCACATGCTCAACAATCAACTGGACACACTCAAATAATAGGAAAACATATTCCAAGGGAAAGGACCATATCCTAATGGCATGTTGCTAATGGGGAGGTCATAATTCTTCCATTGCAGTGTTTGTGTACAGAGAGAGAGAGAGAGAGAGAGAGAGAGAGAGAGAGAGAGAGAGAGAGAGAGAGAGATAGAGTGAGAGTCAATTGGATCTAGCTTGGATGGTTAAGAAATGAAATTTTTATCCTCCCCACACAAGTTCAAATCCCACTTTATGACATGTTTTCTATTTGTGAACCAATGAAAGCTAGCAAGGTACCAATAATATCATTCTCATATAAGTGTTTTAGGGTGGGATGAGATGTTTCTTTTGCGTGTGTGTACACCTACATAAACCTATGCTCAAATCCTACCTTATGACATGTTTTCCCTTCATTGATTGATTGAATCTATCAATGTACCAGTTATCTCATCTCATTCTCTCTTAATTTAATATTCTCACCTAAGTGCTTGAGGTTGGAATGAGATGTTGCTTGTGTTCGTGTACACCTGTATACACCTATGTTCATATCCTATCTTATTACATGTTTCCCTTCATTGGTGGATTAAATCTAATAATGTACTAGCTATATCATATCATTCTCCCTTAATTTCTTAAGGGTGAGAATTTACCAATTATCTCATTCTCACTTAAGTTATTAAGGCTGGGATGAGTTTCTTTTTTGTGTGTGTGCACATGAAATCACTTACGTTCATATCCCACTTTATGGCATGTTTTCCCTTCATGGTCCATTTAGAGCTAACAATATACTAGTTATCCTATTCTTGCATAATTGTATGAGGGTGGGATTAGATGTTGTTGTGTGTGTGTTTTAACAACCCCAAAGTTTAGATTAATCAATTGAACCATCAACTCAAGTCATGTTGCTAATAAAGAGGACATAAGCAAAGGGTTAAAATTTGGTAAACTTATTTAATGTTATTAGTCATTATTGTAACTAGTTAATTCATTACCCTCCATCCAAATATTCTAGGGAAGAGGGATGGATCCCATGAGTTTTCACTTGGAAAAATATGTATATATTCTAAGAAAATAATGTCACCCCATGCTCACGCACTTAGTAAAAGAACTAATATATTGGTACCATGCCGATTCTCCTTGGAATTTTTTATATTGAGGGTAAATCAACCATAAATGTATGGGAGGCTTGTAACCCCATATTACACTATGATATTTAATGCTAATACCTTTCTAGACTTAGCACAATAGCATCTATCAATCTAGTGAAACCTTTGGGCACTATTTTTTTTTAATGGAAAATTCCCTTGGAAAATCCCTCTAGGCACTTACCCAAATTTTGGTAATGGTTCCTAGGATAAGTTCTACTAGAAAAAAACATTTAAACCTAACCTCAAACCCCCATGTGAATTTGACCTCGTGACCTTCTTAGAAAATATGGCTTTGGCATGGAAAACTTCTTAAACTAACCATAAAGATTAGGCCTTCCAGATTATTTCTTTTATTTTTCTATCAATAAATATGTCTCCAATGCTTACATTAATAATTTCAAGGTTTTGTGTGTGTGTGTGTAATTTTGCAACAAAAATCTTAGACTTGTATGATTTTCCACTACAATTATACAAACTTTAATCTAAAAATTTCATCATTCATGTATTGAAAATTCTTTAACAATATAAAAATTAAATTTTTTAAAATTAGAAAAGATATTACTAATATAAAATTTTGGATTAATATAAATTTTTTGTATACATGAAATTATACAACATATTACCAATATAAAATCTTGACTTTCTAACTCTTACCAAATTTTTTATAAATATATACACAAAATTATATTAAAAATGCTTCGATAAAGATCCACAGGGTTGTGGATATACAATGATCGGATGCTTTGTTAAGGTACTCCTTGATACAATTGGGTAGCTTTTGTTGATTCCCTAAAAGATGCGTAAGGAGGCTCGACAAAAGGGAGAGGAATTGGAAGCTTGGGGAGTGACTTATTTAGAGGGTCCACATCTTGGGGGTCACTTATTTAGAGGGCCCACCAAATAGGTAAACCAAGGAGCAATACCATCCTCCTGTTTTAAACTAACATGACCTGTACATGAGATGGAGAACTTCGCATCAAGAGAGGGACCACACAGTGCTAGAGCACACTAACATCTAAGTCACTCGTGCAATTCCCTCGCTAGATCAGAATGATATATTGAACATGTTGAAGATGTAATCTTGCCAAGCTTAAAAGAAATACTTCTATAAATACTCAAAATAACACCATAAGAAAATTACACATATATAAATGATAATATCATATAATTATATAAATAAATAAAAAATGAAATATTATATATATATATATATAGATATATATATATATATATATATATATATATATATATATATATAAACTAAAACAAATGATTATTAAAAATATTTCTAATAATATTATATAATTATAATAAATAATATTAAATAATATATTATATAAATATCAAGGATTATATCTAGATCAAATATTTATTTCCCTTCATTAAACAGATTCTAAATGGATTTTAAAAAACATTATTAAATTGAAAATTTAAATTGAAAATTAAACTACAAAATTAAACTTTCCCACTTTGTTAACCATAAAAATTTTCTCTCAAAAATCTTTTTTATATAATGAGGAAAAAACAAAAGTATTAGCCATATAAATGAAAAATATTTCATGAGTTAAGTTACACCTAAATCTACTATTACAAGAAAATTATAAAAATCAATATTAAGTATGTTAAAAATATAAATTTGATTTTTTAAAATAACATATATATATATATATATATATACTTCTTAAAGGATAAAAGAAGACGAAAGAAAAAAAAGAAAGAAAGAGAAAAAGCGTTATCATTTTCCCGTTTATCCCGTGAGATCATCCATCAATAATTCGAATACTATTCACATCCTCTTGTAACTCATTTATATTCAAGATAGTAGTTTCGTGTAACTCATTTATATTGGATAACTAACGCATAGATAATGAGCACTTTATTTTCATATTTATAACCATGGGAAAGTGGATTCCAAATATCTCAGCAGTAATCCCTGGTGCATTTGAATGACTAAAGCTGCAAAGTAAAAAATAATTACAAACAAAATATAAGATTTTTTTTAATGTGAAATCACAAATAAAGGTACAAAATTAAAAAAAAACCTACGGAAAAAAGTAATCACAAACAAAATATAAGATTTTTATTTGAAAACACAAAATTATATCATTAGATTGTTGGAGATGCATTACCCATAGAAGTGGTAGGTTTTCTACAAACTAGAGTACATATAATTTTAGGGTCATGCTGTAGAGAGAATAAATAACATAAATACATGAAATCCTGATTAATATTTATTATTATTCTTTCACCATACAAGGAATGAAATTATTCTATATGTAGTTGCCATTAATAATAAAAACTTCAAGCTTCGTCCCGCACAAACTACTGCCAATAATGTGACCTTTTCTCTTTGATTTCCTCAGCCATGGACTAGCTATCATGTTGTATTGGGATGTCAACGTAATTCTTTGCCAGGCATCATGGAGAATCGGTTTCCAAAATCGCAGATGGCACTGGCCACTCCCGTTGAACCAAAGCTCAGCCCTCATAGTTCGCTACTTATTTTCATCCATTCATTCATTAAATAAAGATAATCGACTCTAATGTCTCTCATGAAAATTGAAAGAAACATTAGAAAATGAACGATAGTTATATTGGCATTTCAGCCCACGGACAAATTTATCTATCAGATAATATGCGATTTTCTTATACCATTTGTCTTCTGTAAAAGAGATCTGCGGCGGGGTTCAGATGCAACAAAGTGGAGTGTAGAAGGGGGAGGAGGTCCATATTCGTGGGCATAATGTGACAGTGTGGGGAGTATTATGGAGTTGCTAAATTCAACTCAGAAAATACAACCAAACATCCATTCGTATTCTCCATAGCTTGCTCAATTTTGTTAGTTTGGAAGCAAAGCCAGGAGTTATGAATACAACATCGCATGTAAAGCATGTCATTAAAGGCCCGATTGCATTGTTGCCGAACAATGCAATGACCAGCCTACTCTTATGAGTTAATCAATTAAACTTTATTTTAATTTGACATGAAATTAGTTGAAATGATCATTTCAACTAAATAATATATTGATAAATAACAATCTAGAAAGTAAATAATATAATAAAATAACAATTTTAATCTCAATAGTGTATTAAAAAATACCATTTTTTTAATGATCGTTCAAGTTACCGTCCCCCACACACACACAAATATATATATATATATAAACTAATATTATTTTAAAAATGATGTTACAAACTATAAAAATATATTATTAAAATGGTCATTTGTTATTTCTTAGTCGATAGGTATGGATGTTGAGTGACATGTTATTTAATGCATTGCAGTGTATAGTTGTATAAGAATAATTATTTATAAAATTGTAACAAAATAAATATAATAAATTATTAGTAAAATGGAAATAAATATGAATATAAGAAAAAAATATATATATAAAAATAGGTAATATAGAAATAAATATAAATATAAGAAAAATCAAAATATATAAAAATTGTTAATAGAAATAAATATATTTTAGTTTTTGGTATTGGTTTTATAAATATTGATAAATATTGATGAGTAATGAGAGTTTTCAAAAATATGTTAAAGAGAAAGAGCTTAAGAGTTTAGGTAAATATTGTCTTTATTGGAAGTGAAAATACAGGCTTCATGGGAGATTTTTTTCTAGGGAGGACTACCAATATTTAAATTTTTCAAAATGTAACGAAGTTAGTTGATAGACAAGTTCCCATGCTTGGATATGGGTCATGACATCAACAATATTTTCGTCTTGGACTTGTAGTTGTTGTACTATATCATAAAATTCTATTTGTTTAGTGTTTAATTTCACGTGCACCCTAAAAGAAAAATTGATAAAATCAAAAGATTGACATTTGCTAGATTTATACTAATGAGCTAATGTTTTAGCACAATGATTTTTCTCTCATAATACTTTATATTCTTCCCAATGTCAATAGCCTAATGGACACCAACTTTTGATAGAGTAAACTAGCAGTAAAAAAAAATTAAAAAAATTCATCACCATGGTCTCAATAGTGAGAATTATTTCTTAATTCCAAGGAAATTCTCATAAATTTGTGCCTCTACCTTATTACTTTGCTTCATATACTTGTCTACTTATCAAATATAAATAAATGCAAATTTATAACTTTGTCAACTGGTTTCGGAATAAAATCATCACTACCTACAACCATGCTCACACAGCAATTTATTAGCGAAGGTTTGAGTAGTGATGACTTATTTCATTTATGAAGAATGTTGTTGCTACATATTGAACTCATTGGCATTGGTATTTTGTGCCAATTATTTTTATTTTTTTCTTGTCTCATAAACTTTTTTTTCATCTTGATTTTTCTCCTATTCTCCTCTACTCTTTAACATTATCTTCAAGTTCTCTTTTAGCTAGTTCTTATTGGTTTAGTTTTTCTATTTCAACTTCAGCTCCTTGTTTTTCTTCTCTTCTCCTATCTTTCTCCACTTCAAATATATTTATGTTAGTTTCAACGTTTTCCTCGCATTTATTCCTTGTTGCTTGTTTCTTCTTGGGCTCAATCTCTTTCATTATTTTCTTCTTATCTTCTACATAAAAATTGGCTTTCTTTTCAGATTCTACTCTTCATTAACATTTCTACCTTCACTCTAGGATTGACCTCTTTGGTAGTTCTTCTTCCATAGCTATATTTACTTGCACCTCTTCTTTTCTTTTGGCCTCAACCATTTCTCTAGGTTTTTATTGTGCTTCCAACCTTATGTTTTCTTGCTCTTTCATTTTTTGTTGAATAACTTATCTTTCAACTTTAACAAAAATTAGCTTCCTCTTTGTTTTTCCTCAACAATAACCTATATATTAGTCAATAATTATTCATAATTTAATGTTTGTATGAATATTTTAAACGTAATTTTCTTCATGCTTGTAATGGTAGAAGATTCATCGTAACTTTTTTATTTTCAACAATTCTCAGGGGAGTGCAATATGGAAGATAATGAATATATGTATATATAGTCAACGTTTTAAAGAGAATATATCTTACTATGATACTTGATAACTATAAGTTTATGTTGTTAAAAGTTGGAAAAGAGAAGACAGAATAGGTCATTACAACTTATTTGGTGATTATCTCACGGGATAAAAAAATATAGTAGGCTAAAGGGATTTTTTATTTATATATTTGATAATATGAAGAGATGGGAGTTTTAAATCATTGATAAATTCAAGAGTTGATGGTGGTGACAAGAGATGAAATTCCACTTCAACCACAATTGGTAGTAGAACCGTTCGAACGATGGGCATTGGATTTTGTTGGACGATTCAACCCACCACCGAACCATAAAATATACATACTAGTTCCCATAGATTATGTAACAAAGTGGGTAGAAAAAGTGGCCTTATCAAGAGCCACGAAAGAATCTGTAATTAAATTCATTTTTGAGCTATTTGTGAGATATGGTTTACTACGAGAAGTGATAATTGATGGAGGGGCACAGTTTGTGAGTAATAAAATTACAGCCACCCTAAAGAATCACCATATCATCCATAGAGTCACGTCTCCTTACCACCTACAGGAAAACAGGTAGGTCAAATGTACCAACAAATTCCTTGAGGAAATTCTTACTAAAACTGTATCAACACATCGCCGGGACTGGGCCACTAGACTACCAGAGACCTTGTGGGCTTACCGTGCAATGTTGCAAAACACCATAGGATATTGTCTGTATCATCTGGTCTTTGGAAGAGAGCCTATTTTTCCTATTGAATTCAAGATAACGAACTTAAGGACAACATAGGAGGTAGGGTTAGACTTGACGGAGGCTTAGATTAAAAGACTCCAACAAATAAATGAGTGAGATGAAATACGACTACTGGCTATTCAACGCACAGAAATCATAAAAAAACAACGAGCTAAGTGGCATGACATCCTCATAAAAAAGAAGAAATTCCAAAAAGGATATTGGGCATTTCTCTATGACTCCAGATTCAATATTTTCTAGGGAAGTTGCAAACAAGGTGGCTGAGTCCATACGAAGTTCAGGAAGTACAAAACAATGGTACCCTCACCTTGACCGCCATAGATGGGTCCGGTTCTACATTTCGAGTCAACGGGCACAGATTGTGCCTCTATCACAAACCTCTTACAACGGAGACTTTCTACCATCAGGTACACAACGATCCTATTATCCAAGTTCTAGCATAAGGGGGTGATAACCCCACAACTTTAAATACATAAGAGCCTGTTGTTTCCTTTTGTAAATATTGTATATAATTTCCCTGCAATTTTTTTATTATTCTATTGTAAATTCTTCATATTCACAATGGTGTCATTTTCCTTCATCACCCCTTGTTTTTTTTTTTCTCTTTGTTGTTCAAATATTAGAACAACTAATTTTCAATCCCATTGAACAGTTGTTGTTCAATCGGATTGAACAACCGTGATTTTGCGATTTTTTTCTCTGTTGTTCAAATCTTTGAACGACTGTTGTTAAGTCCCATTGAACAGTTTTTTTTCAATCAGGTGGAAAAACCGTGTTTTTGTGTTCTTTCTTTGTAGTTAAAATCTTTGAACGGCTGATGTTAAATCCCATAGAACAACTACTATTCAATCGGGTTTAACAGCCGTGTTTTTGTGTTTTTATTCAGTGGTGTTCAAATATTTGAACGGTTGTTGTTCAATCCAATTGAATACTTGTTGTTCAATCAGACTGGACAACCGTGTTTTGCATTTTTATGGCTGCTGTTAAAATCTTTGAATGACTGCTATTTAATCCAATTGAACAACTACTGTTCAATCGGATTTAACAGTCATGTTTTTTTGTGGTTTACTTTGCTGTTTAATCATATAGAACAACTGATTTTTTCCCTCTTTAAGCATGATTCTTCTTTTTCTTTTTTTATGATCTCTCCTCACAAAAACCTCTCCTCGTCCCACACCGTAGCTGTAAAACACATCTTTGAGTCAGAATTGGCACTTGAAGAGGAAAAAAGTAGCAATATTACTAATATGATGATCCTTTGAAAATTTAATGGAAATCTCTACTCCGGAAGCTGACATGGTACATCTATGCAATGGATGGCTAAGACATATCCTATTTAAACATGTTATTACATGATACATAGTCTTATAATGGTATATCTTTCTACACTCTCGAGTAGTATTTCCCTTTGTCATAAATATTTAGGGATAAGGAGTATTAATTGTATTGGCATTCTTTTTTTTACTTCACAAACCATCCCTAACTCTTAAGGAGTTAATGAGCCTCCCTTCATGTATAAAGAATAAATATTATGCTTGCATGAAATATTTTAAAAGAGAATAGGGGGTCTCATCATGAGCCAGCCTACCATGATCATAAGGGTTTAGCAGGTGACATGCCCACAATGGCCAACACACCAGGGTAATGACCTTCTTAACTACTTGAAGGAAAAGAGGTCTCATCATGAGCCGACCTGATCATTCTGTTACAATCCTAGTGAATGGCACTGTGACTATCTAGCTACCACACCAGCACAATGGTCTCTTCATAAAAAAAAACGAAATGCCTACTTTTAAAAAAAATAAGTACTATGTATATGTGCAAATTGTTAAGAGAGAATAGGGGGAATCATCACGAGCTAGCCTACCATGATCATAAGGGTTTAGCAGGTGGCACACCGACAATGGCCAACACACCAGGGTAATGACCTTCTCAATTTCTTCAAGGACAGGAGGTCTCATCACGAGCCGGCCTGATCACTTTGTTAGAACTCTAGTGAGTGGCACCTTGACTATCTGGCCACCAAACCATCATGGTGATCTCTCCATAAAATTGGAAAAATAACTACTTATACATAAAGGATTCTGGCTCATTTTTAGGGTTAAAATAGCAGCCCTGTCGACGCAATGAACGCTAGCTAGCAGCAGTGGATCTATTTTTGGTATGAGAGTATATTATAATGATAGCCAATTACTCTTACATATACCTTATCTCTTATTTCCATCCATTTCCAAGATAAATCAACTACTCAAATTAGTGATAATACTATTTGAACGCATAAGTAGCTATAAATGAACTATGCTTTCATGCTTGAATTCTGGGATGACAGCACCAATCATTATCTATCATAGCCATGCTTCCATCACACCATACCATTAAATAAGGAAATCCTATCATAATAATTGTTGTATTGCTTTCTTCCCATCTTCGGTCACTTCCGCATGAGATACACTTATGATAAATTCAAATTCTGATCTTTAAAACCGCACGTGTTCATAATTGTTACAATCACTCCTCTTTTCTTGAGCTCCAAGGCCACGGACATCATTATCCTGTACAGACTGTGATTGCTGGTCCCTGACATTTTCCCACATATGCATTCATGATTGATTAAATCTCTCTTGTACTTAAGGACATGGGCTCCTTTATTTCGAGAGAGGGGGTGTAAATATCCATCAATATTAAGCATGTGAATTCCCTGCACAAATTTCTTTGGATATGCTGATAAGACCAAAAGATCATTGCAATTATGATATGAAGTTACCTACATTTATTACAGAAGGCTGCAATTTATTTTTCTCTTGTATACAATGTTTATTCTAACCAATAGGGCCGAAAGGAAACATAGATAGAAGGAGAAATTAGCTCAATAGAACGCATCAGCCATGGGAGGGAACTCTCTCCGGAATGAACCTATGACCTTCCCAATCTCAGACGCAACTCACACCATTCTCCAACAAGCTGGTTGGCTGCCATACTTACACAAATTTCAAGGGTTTGACACAGAGATAGAAATTGAATTCCTGCATAACCTACAAGAGGGACATACTAGACTCAATGGAAGGACTATACCGGTCACATAGGATATCATTGTTGAAGTTTCTGGAATGGCAGGAAAGGGAGAAATATTGATCGAAAAGCACCTTCTTCTACGAGAGGCAATCGGAGTGTACCAGGATCTAGGAGAACTATTGGAACAGAAAGGAAAGGGGATTAAACCTACCTCTCTACAACAACCGTGGTAGGAATTGGCATCATTCATCTAAATATTCATCACATTCAATAGACGCCAAGAGATGGTAAAACCCCGTCAACTCAAATTGTTAGCTGTTCTTAAGCAAAATATCTCAGTTAATCTCCCTTCTTGCTTAAATTTTGTACATGACACTGTTGTTCGAATGAGAAAGGCTAAAAACCCCCAAGCATTCGTCAGCCACCATGGTTTAATCAAGTTAATTATCATCCATGAATTAGGCAAACAACAGACATCCTAGGACAACTTTGTTAACCATGTCGTGCATGCACATGAGGAAAACCTTTTCGGAACTGAAATTGAGCTCCCTAAAATGAACATACCTAGAGGAACAAGAATGAAAAAGACCCATGCTTCGAAAACAAAACCAAGCAAGCGAAGACGGTCCAAAAGACTGCAATTACAAGAAGAAACCTTGGAAACGCCATAGGAGGCAGGGCCATCCCATTCACCACCTTGAATCCCCCAAAAAATATCATTATAAGACTACGAGGAAGATATGGATCGAGTTCTAGAGAAAATGAAGGCATCCTGTGAAACTAGAAGCCCATTTGAATAGCTAAGGAGTAAGAGGAACTGTTAAACCACTCTGGCACTGCCAGCAGCTCTGGCCGTAGTTAGATATTACCTCACCAAGATGAATCACAAGGTTTTAGGGCCTTGTCTCCTCCAAAGAGTGATGGGGTGAATAGGGAAGAGCAGGTAGAAGGTGTAGCCGAATCTGAAAATCAGTCAGAAGACACCATCCCCTTAGAACAAAATGCAAGCATGGAAACAGTCCCTCTAACTCTGAAGGGAATAATATCTCACCCAATCGGGACATTAATGCAAAAGTAAGCTCTAGAGTACAAGTAGAAAATATCATCACAAAAAACCTTGAGACTGGCACCACCATTCCTGAAAAAAAGGTTACTGCTCCTCCATCCCCTGCCAAAACCAGACCATAAGAGAATTTCGCTGAAAATAAGTTGAAGAAAATGAGAAGAAACTGAAAAAGGTTAAGGAAAATGATAAAACATTTGAGGAAACAGCTAAAGGAAGTAATCAAGGCTCAGAAGCCTAAGAAAGAATTGGTCACCACAGAAACCCAAACAGATCTTGTCACCAATTTGATAGACACTGCTGAGGTTGAGGTACAGACTGACTTAGCAACTACTGCTGAGATTGAGGTACAGACAGACCTAGTGGACACTATTGAAGCCTTTGTGCAAACTAGGCTGGAATTTAGAGAATAAAAGGGAACCCAAATAGAGGAAGCCCCTGCCTACGCTCTTATGGTGGAAAAGGCTGCCAATGAAAAATTGCATAATGAATTAATTCGAACACAGCATGAGTTAGCACAATGCAGAAAGGAAGTAGTGCCCACACAAGAGTATTAGGCACTGTTAAAGAAATTCACAGACCTTTCTGCAGCAGAGCATGAGACATTTTCTCAACTCAGAGAAGAAAAAGCGAAGGTAAAGAAAGCACAGGATCAGGTGGCACTATAAAATTTGGCCCAATTTCCAATGGCCAATTCGTCGCTCTTCTGACACATAGTTGTCGCAAGAGCGACAGTTCGAGGACGGGAAAAACGTGGTTTTCCATTACGTCACAATTCCGATGCACTGACAAATTGTCGCACTACCGACACTTTTTCCGTCGCTTCCAAATAAGCGTCACTCTTCCGACGTTTCCCAAACCATCGCGCTTCGGACATTTGTAAACGGTCGCAATTCTGATGAAATGTGGTTCGACATTTTGAACATCGCTCTTCCGACGTTTGCAAACTGTTGCAATTCCGACGAAATGTGGTCCGACGTTTTGAACATCGCTCTTCCGACGTTTGTAAACTATCACAATTCCAATGAAATGTGGTCCGACATTTTGGACGTCACTCTTCCGACGTTTGTAAACTGTCGCAATTTCGACGAAATTTGGTCCGACATTTTGAACGTCGCTCTTCCGATGTTTGTAAAATGTCGCAATTCCGAGGAAATGTGGTCCAACATTTTGAACATCGCTCATCCAACATTTGTAAATTTTCTCTCTTCCGAGCTTTCTAAGTTGTCACAATTCCGACGCTTACAAAGCGTTGGTATACCGACGACGGGTTCAATTTAAAAAAAAAAATGAAACTTTAAAAAAAGACAATAAATCTCCAATATTTGTTATGAATTGTGGGCGTTCCAATGACCGTGAAATATTAATATAATAAACCACCCCGCAGCGCTTTGACTACAAACAATCATATAAACATGGCTCTGTATTTCAAAAAACAGGTTTAAAATAGAAATAGGGCAACATTCTTTTTTTCCAATTGTTATGAAAATAATTCGACCGTGAAATATTAATAAAATAAACCACCCTGCAGCACTTCGACTATAAACAATCATTTTTTTTTCACAAGAGAAAAAACGTCGTTTTGAATATATTATATGAAGTAAAACCGTCCATGGAGTCATTACATTTTCACATCTGAATATTGGAACCCAAATATCCATCCAGAAAAATGGAAGTCCCACCCGAGACAATGATAGAAAAATACCCCATGTCACATACAAGGACATGATATAAAACCCAGTAACGGTGCACATGGAGATTATCGATAATCTGAGAAAGCATCCAAATATGCCCGAGGCATCTATAAGAAAGTGAAATAGCAGTATGTAGAATAGTAAAGAAACAGATAGAGTACCGACGTCCATTGTTTCAAATACAAATTAAAGTACCCAAAATCCTTGAACAAAGAAAAACGCTAATCATGTGAGGAGTGTGATATGTCCAAAATATAAAAAGACCATCAGACCATATCAATAAACCAGTAACATAGACCAGCATCTCTAGTTTTGAAGGTAGAGTGATAACCTGTCAACACATAAAATAGTATCATAAAGCGGATACAGGAAATGTGTAGAGACATGTACTGTTGATATACACCTCACACAAAAAGCATCCATGATAGAGAAAAAATATGTATAAACCCAGGGTCTATTGTATGTTCTGGCTCGCTTGTTCCCAGAAATAAAAAACCATCTGCAGAAACCCAGGCTCGCTTGATTCGAAACTTGGTAACCATCTGTTGCATTCGATATGTAAGGTTTAGGCTCGCTTGTTTCAATTAGTAGCCCACTACAGCATCCACCCTGTTCATAGCAAAAAGGTTCCTGTAGATATACAGAGAAAGAGTATAATACGCAGACCATATAAACATGGCTCTGTATTTCAAAAAACAGGTTTAAAATAGAAACAGGGCAACATTTTTTTTTTCCAATTGTTATGAACATAATTCGACCGTGAAATATTAATATAAGAAATCACCCCGCAGTGCTTCGACTATAAACAATCATATAAACATGGCTCTGTATTTCAAAAAAAAGGTTTAAAATAGAAACAAGGCAACATTTTTTTTTCTAAGTAAAGTTAATCTATTAACAGTGGGAATAAAATTACAACACGAATTTAGTCAAAAAAATTACCCAGACTTATGGAAAATTTGTCATCAAAAAATAAATAAAGAAGACTGCCCTCATACGGAGAAACCAGTCTTGAACATTTACAGAATTCAAAAATGTTACAGAGGTTCGTCACAGTAATATAATCTAAAACATTCCCAATTAAGTGGGCCTGTGAAGCAAGAAAACCAAGTTAACCAAAATACTCCTCCGGTGGTTCCTCGACGATTCGGAACCATCCTTCGGAAGGTCGAGGATTGCTAGGTGCTATCTCCACATTCATGCCACCGCTCCCCTCCTGAAGGCCCGAATGCTGGCTGGCTTTTTCTGAGCTGAGACACGCCGGACAGGTGCATTGTTCCTCCGTTTGGGCCTCCTCACGGAAAACCACAGTGATTGAAGTTGTGATTCGTGGGCGGTTTAGAGAAAAATTAAAGGAAAAAGGTGTAGTGCACGTCATGGGTGAAGGTGAAGCGGTGGGGAAATGAGGAGCAGGGGAACCCATACGGTGGCTAGATCCTAGAACCCGACTTAAGAACAATTTTGTTTGATCCCATCTTATAAAATTTGTGTTGGTTTTCTTTGATAATACGCATATTTATAATAAATCATGGGAATACCACACTAGTAAACATGTGGAAAAGTTATATAAATTATTGAGAACAATCATTTTTATGTAAAAATATCCAAATGTGCTTTTGGGAAATAAGAATTCGAGTATTTGGTTCATATTGTTTTAAAGGAAGGAGTGAAGTTGGAGCCTCAAAGATGCAAGCTATTACAAAATGACCTATTCCTAAGAAAATCAAGGTTCTTAGAAGATTTTTTAGACTTACATGATATTATTGATAATTTGTTAAGAATTATGCATGCATTTCAAGTCCACTCACATATCTCTTAAAGAAAATATCATTTATATGGAATGATGAGGCTACTTTGGCATTCTCTCTTTTAATGGATGCCATGTCTTCTACACCAACATCGGTTGCACCTACTTTCGGTAAAACATTCATAGTAGAGTGTGAGGTACTAGGACAAGGAATTCAAAGAAACATTAACACAATAAGGGATATCATTGGCTTTTAAAAGCAAGGAATTCAAATAAAATATTTGGTGAAATCTACGTATGAAAAATAAATGGAAGAAATATTACATGCAATAAAAAATGGGGATAGTATATCATTGGGAGGTACTTTAAAGTCAAGATATACCATGATAGCATAAAGTATTTTATGAAGCTATGGATTTCATTAGAATATTAACAAAAAAGTGGAGAAAAAATGTGAAGTTTTAATTTTGAGATAATCTGCAAAAAGGGTAAGGAAAATTTCGTACATGATGCTCTTTCTAAAATAGAAGAGGCCTCAAATTTATATCCAATTACATTTTCTATTCCTAGGTGGCTAGAAGAAGCTTGCCATAATGGAAAAATGACAATAGTACTAAACAAAAACTAAAATTTATAAAGGATGGGAGGAACTCTATGGAGCATTGGGAGTGAAAGAGAGATATACTTTGGTGCAAATGTAGAATATTTTTATGCATGCAAGAATATTTGAATAAAAAAATATTAAGGGAGTCCCATGTCTCTCTGATGGTAGGACGTAGGGTTCCTTAAAACATCTCAAAGGATCAAAAAATATATTTTTGGAAGGAATGAAGAAAGATATTCAAAATTTTGTAAGAGAAGGTCAGGTTTGCATAATAAATAAAAGAGAGAAAGTAAAATCTCTAGGGTTACTTCAACCATTCCACATACATATTCAAATACTAGAAGATATATCAATAGACTTTATTACGGGGTTACTAAAATATAAAGGTAAGTATTACATTTTTGTGGTCATTTATATAGACAAATTTTGTAGATTTTTTTTGTAGAGCTCAAAGTACATAAACAACAAGCCAAGTGGCAGAAGTGTCCGTGAAAGAAATTCATAGTCTTCATGGTTTTCCTAAAGTAATAGTAACAAGAAACTTTTTGAAATAATTATTTAATATGAGTGGAGAAACACTAGCTGCCATGAGTTCTACATATCAAACACAATCAAATGGTCAAACAAAAATAGTTAACAAATGTTTTTAAGGTTATCTACAATGCTACTCTTTAGAAAAGCAATCTTAATGGATGAAGTGGGTTCATCAAGGAAGAATGGTAATATGATACTACCTATCACACATCTACTAAAATTTCCCCATTTAAGACCCTTTATGGATATCCAACTCCTAGTATCTCATACTTTTTGCAAGATAAGTCCAAAGTATAGGAAACAGAGTCACATATGGAAAATACTAAAGAAAATTTGAAAATTATTATGGAATACCTTCAAATGACATGAAACATGATGAAACAACAAGGGGAACAACATTGAAGTGAAATATAATTTGAGGGTAATTGGGTATTTTTTAGATTATAGCATTATAAGCAATCTTCATTCAAGAAAAAGAAGAATAAAGAATTAGCTCAAAAATGTTATGGCCCTAAATAATTATTCATAGGATTGCACAAGTGGTATAGAAGTTATATTTTCCTTCTTCTTGCATTCATAAGGTTTTTCATGTGTCTTGCCTAAAAAAGGTTTTGGGAAAAAATATGCCAATGTAAATAGAACTTCCAAAATTAGATGAAAAATGAAAGCTGATTCTTGAACCACAAAAAGTTATAGATAAACATTCTGTATCTCATTAGGGGAATTTTCAGGTCTAAAATGGGCCTCCTAAGAAAATTATAAAATAATAGTGGAAAGAATCAAATAAGATTTGATGACATCATCAAATTTTAGAGGGAAAAATGAAAAAAACTACTTTTTCAACTCATATTTTCAACTTGTCTCCCAATGTTTTTACTCAAATTTCGAGCGGGACTACTCGTTGGATGTGAAATTTAATTCCTCATCTAAGGAGTACCCATGTTGCATACTTTCGATGGGTCCTACTACGTGAAAAATGAGAAATACATGAAAAATGTGATTGTAATCACGTTTTTTTATGTATTTCTCATTTTTCATGTACCAAGGTTCATCAAAAGTATGCAACATGGGTACTCCTTGGACGAGGAATTAAATTTTGCATCAAAATTGTACTCCCACCGGAAATTTGAGTAAAAAATTTGGGAGATAAGTTGAAAATACGAGTTGAAAAAGTAGTTTTATTATTTTATTATTTTTTTAATATTTTTACCCTTTTATTTAAAAAATGGTAAATCATCCCCCATGGTTGACATCATCATCTTGAATCCTATTGGTTGTTATAAAGTTTATTTTTGTTGTAAATTTTTCTTAGGAGGCCCATTTTAGACCTCAAAATTCCCCTAATGCTTTGACATATAACCATTATGAAGTACCTAATCAAGTGGAAGAATATTCCTCTAGAAGAAGGTACATGGTAGAATGATCAATTCGTGATGAAATACACATGGCTAAAGGGTTCGTTTGAAGTTCTGACAAAGGTTTTGTTATATGTTTTATATAACGCGCGACAGAATAGTTTTATTGTTTGTTAAGGTCCCACACAGTGATCAAATTTGAAGGGTAGGTCTGAATTTCTATTAGAAGGGCATATATCTATGTCACCCTTCCATAATGAAAAGCTTTAAAAAAAAAACTTTTCAATTGACCACAATAAATTACTTTTACATTTCATTTTCAGAAAGACAAAACCATCAATCTTTATATTAATAAAAGACTGTTACATATACAACAATGAAGAAGGCTCCATCTTTCATTGCTTAAATATATCATTGGCAATGTCAACATAAGTCTTGAAGACACTATTATAATAATTTGGATACATACCACTGGGATATAGGAGATTCTTATGTGTCAGATTGTGTAATGCAATTTTGACTTTGTCTCACAAGGAGAAGCAGCATGGAGGTCTGGATTTTTCTTATAGAACTTTATTATTATTATTTGAAACGTTGTTTATAGATATGAATACAACAATGAAATTATGAGCATGGTGGACAATTAGTCAAGCTCATGATGCCAAACCTTGATGATGTAAGTTTGGAATTTAACATTTTTACATGTTAAGGACAAATAGTCAAAATCACTGACAACTTAGCATGCCATAATTAATAATCATTCCCTGTTCACTTTTGTTAATAGTTTTATGTCACACGATGATCTCTCTTCTCTGGCATTTACTTGTATTGAAGATCACTATTCTAGGAATAAGGAGTTATTTTCTCCAAAAATAACCCTAGCCAAACATTGACAATGCATCAAGGATATCTTTCTATGCTTCATAAGTACATATGTTCTACTTCTAAATCATTTCTTGGAAGTGTTTGTCTTGCTGGAAATTACTCACCAGTTGGTTTCATACGAAAGTCTTTTTCTCATTTTCAGCATCCAATACATGAAAAAGACAATGGTTTAAAACAACATAAATATTTGAAATTTTTAAAGAATTGTCTGGCACACTTTGAATATGAATTTTGAATTCAAGTGCATGATGTTGTATAGGATCAAGTGTCATTTTGAATACCAAATGTTTCACAAGAAACTTCTCAACATGCTACCCTGCAGTAAGGATTAAATGACAATATTGCATCAACTATTTCCATAATATAAGTGCACCTCGGCCATAAGACTAAACAACTACAAATGTTGTAGATCTAACAAGACCACACAATCAAATGTATTCCACAAGGCCAATACTGTATGAAAAATGAAAAGGAGTTTGCAACAAAAAATACCTTAGGAAACTAATTCAATTAGATACACCAAACCATTAGCAAAAAGGAAAACCAGCCTACTCAAAAGGCAAGCGTTTACCTCCTTTGAAATTTTTTTGAGTTCCGAAACAAGGGCCTTTATTGTCTTGTCAATTCCCCTAGTAATTTGAATGGGGTTTGCACCTGCTAAAACAACCTAAAAAAAAAGGTTTCATTTAAAATTATTTTCCACAAATTTAAGATACAACCATTGTCAGTTTTGCATTTCCTAACAAGCTCATAAATTTTGACAAAAGAACCAAAATTTTTTAATACCTGATAGCAATTGTTTCACTCAAAAACTCTCTTATACTCAATAAGCCCAACCCAAAACTAAAAAACCAAACACCATAAGACCCTACAAAAATGAATAGATGATCTTAATCCATTACTATCGACAAAAAATTACCTTTACACCCTCACTTATTAAACCCTGTGCAAGAACAACAGATGTTGTGGTTCCATCCCTAGTTAAATCATTTGTCTTTGCTGCAGCTTGCCTTACCAACTTAGCCCCAATATTTTCAACTAGGTCCTCTAATTCAACCAATAAAACGGCCAAAACCATAGCATTGAGATACATTTCATTACACTGTCAATAACAATAAAATTTGACTCAGCGTTTAAAAGAGGTTAATTAACCCTCATGGTTAGTTAATAACCTACTCGACCAATCAAATCGCCCCCGATGTAATTAAATTATGGGCCCACTCTTTTATCTCTCCGTCATCTCCTGTTCCCGACCATCGTTTGATCAACCAATCCACAATCAAAGGCTGTTATTCATATCGCTGCACCCCCACGTCCGAACAATAACGTGCGATGGCTGAGCGATTTTCTGAACAGTACCTCGCGACGTGTCGTGTATTGTATGGAATCGCTCGCCCTCCGCTTAAAACTGCCTGTCCCCCCAAAAGCGATGCGATGTATACCACTTTCCGCTTACCTCCTATGACAAAACCACTGTACCTGCTTGCGTCATCCACTTAAAAAATTAAAATCTCGCTAGCCTTTGACTTTGCAAATAAAACGTACTAACGTGCGTCATTTTCACTATTTTGCACAGCGACTAGTGTCCCATGCAAAAAAAATTCAAAAACCAACTGTGAAGACCGTCAACGGCCACCTTGCTAAGAAATTTGCAGCTGAACAATCAAGAATTCATACGCCATTGCCTACACCTGTTTTCGTCACTGTTCATTTCCCGGAAAATAGGTATTTACCCAAATTCCCACTGAACTCTGCAAAATCTTGGTTTTTGTTTTAATTCCACAGAAAAATACTGAAACAGAGTTCAAGTTGGTCTCTATTTTGATTCCTATAATTCCCAGATTTTCAATTATATTCCCAAACCTCTAATTATCCCTGTTTTTTCATCAAAACCCGAATTCATTTCTGAATCCACATGAACGAGAAATGGAAATTCCTGTAGCTTTGAATGTTGCACCTCTGAATGCCCCTCACAGAGATTTGGACTATCTTCCTCTAGCAGATAGGGATTTTCAAATTAAAGACCTCGTCCTTAGTGAAAATCCTCTAAGAATGTTTTGCCAATGCAGAGATAGCTACCTGAACGGCTCTGAATTTTTTTGACTATGGGAATCCAATCTTCCGATGTATATTCTACCCTCACTCCACATTTTTCCTGAAATAATCTATCACTGCCATGCTAATTATGATCCCAATCAACTGGCAGTCATGTCTCCGAGTCAAACTGTCCTTTTCCCAATAAGTGCTCAGTCTATCAATGAAATGTTACAATTTCAGCCTGGTCAAGCCCTGACTCCCCTTTCCATGGGAGATTTACTTGAAAAATCGACTAATTTATCTCAAGCAGAGCTGAATCGTCTCTGCCAAACTTTCATGTTGCCAGAACATTAACCCAAAGGCCCACCTCCTTATGGATATACTTTTTTCACAAATATGGGTAGACTCATTTTGAATATGATATCCTCTATAATGGGTTTCAACACTAGTGAATATGTTGACCAGTTAACCCTAGTGTTATTGCCAATTTTTACCCCTAGATAGCCTCCTGCTGTCAAATATGATTTTGCTTTCTATATTGCTGATAAAATTCATGACCAGTTCATGATATTAGAAGATGAAAGAGTTCTCAAACATTCCACTATTATATACCATCTCATGATTTACTATCATTCAGAGAGTTTCCCTTTCCATGTCATGAAACTTGATGCCAAAGGAAATCCTATGTCTGTCATTTTTTGGTCTGCAACCTTCCATAATTCCTTTGATTCTCCTTATTCTTAAAATGAGTTCATTTACCTCTTTAGGCACCCTACAACCACTTTATTAATAGGAGTCTCTCCTCCTAGGGTCAATAATGACATTAAGAAAATTCTCCAACTCTCCAAGCAATACAAGATAGGTGATTGGTACCTATACAGGAATCATACAGAAATTAGAATATATGGCAGTGAGCTATGTCCTTTCAAGCTACCAAAGTATGTTCCAATGAGGCTCTTTGCCTTAGAATATTTCAAACACATGATAAATTCAGAAATAGTCCATTTTTACAATGCAAAGAAGAAATCTCAGCTCAGAATTAGGAGTCAATTAGGTCCTTTTGTCTGCAATTCTAGGGATGCAGGAAAAGAAGTTGAAAGAATCCTAGAAGATTATCTCAAATTGCAAAAAAGTTTCTACTGGGTACCTTATGACCCAAACAGCTTTATTTATGATACGAGAATGAAAAAAAAATTGTCACCATACCTTCACCATAGAATTCCAGAGATTGAACAATTTGCCAATATGGATGAATGGATGGAAGGGACTTTAATAGAACAAGATAGTGAACAGGTCAGTGTTGAAAATGTTATGAAATATCTTGAGAAAATACTTGACCTGGATTCTTTTGGACAGGTGCAAAGACCAGGAAATGGTCCTTCCTCTGCTGGAGCCTCTCAGAAAAATTTGCAGGAAATCAGTGCATTAGCCATAGTAGCATCCAAAGGGAAGGAAAAAGAGACTGATACATAGGTTTTAGAGAAATTCACAATGACAGAGCAGCCTGAAAATTCCAAGGAACAGGCCCAAATACAGACTTCTCCTACTCAGATCAATGTGGTAGAAATTTCAATTTTGCAAACTCCTCTCAATGAAGAAAAGGGTAAGAAAAGAAATGTAGAAACAACTACCCCTATCAGTGAATCTTTAGAACAACCTGATATAAAAAAAAAAAAGATTAAATCCTCTTTCAGAAGTATAATTTTTTCAAGAAATCCCTGATCGTTACAGGAGAGAAGAATTAGATAACCAACAAACATGCACAATCAGTGGGACATCCACTAATTCACAGAGAAAAGAGCTACAAAGGCAGCAAAGTGCAGAAGTATCTTCCTTCAAACCACTAGTGAAAGATGCTTGGGATATTACGAAGACATTTATAAATATAAAGGCTAGAAATGATCCATTAAGACTTCAATTTCATAATCACTATCTAAACATGGCTCCTAAAAATCAACAGAGATTGATGTCAGCCTATGACATCCAACGGGGTAAAATGTTGATGAGTCATTTTAAACCCAAAGTGCAGCAGCCTCAAGCAGCTACAGATTATGTCAGAACCAATTTTGAAATCATAGCAAAGGATATTCATCCTTTGGATCAGATTGAGCTGCACAAACAAACTGGTGAAATGATTTACTCAACTTTGACTGATAAATCAATGGTAGCCCATAGATTTCAGAATTTCTTGGAGAATACTACTGCTCAATTGCATCTTGAAAAATCCTTTTCCTAGGCTAAGGATAAAAGAATAAAGACTTTGGAAGAAATAATTATTGGTTTGGGTCATAATCCCAAAGATGTCAAAGGTATAGAAGCTTTGATCAAGAAGAAAGATGATGATATTGTAGCCTTAAGGAAACAGCTGAAGTTTCCATCTTCAAGGCATCCACAAACTGCAGAAATCATAAAGAAAAAATCTGAAGAAGAATTGATGGATTTGCTCTTGAAACTAAATGAGCAACTAAATGAGACTGAAAAATAACTTGAAAAGGCATTAAAGGACAAGCAGGAAAATATTCCAGCATCTACAACAGAAGTAATTACAGGTACAACAACAACAGGTCAGTCAGCACAATTATCACAGGTCAACACTTCCAATTTAAGCACTGAAGAATTAATAAAATCAATGGAGGAATTGAAACTCCAAGTGACAGATCTCCAGAAAACAAAGGTACAGTTTATTACCTTAGAACAAAAATATTATCTCTCAAATATGAGTGTTACAGAAAAGACAAGAGAGATCAACAGATTAGAAAAATTGGTGAGAGAATTAGAAAAGGATCTCACATTGGAGAAACCTTTGGGAGAAATCAAAGAAATTATTTGGACCAACATCATTCAATCAATAAAAGATGTCTGGCCATAAATCCAAATAATGTATGAGCAGAACGATTTAATTAAATTAGCTCTGGAATAAATTCTAAAGGCAAGAGAAGAATTAGGAAACATGCCTGAGGAAGCCAATGAGCTTATACAATTTTTGAATACGAAGAACAGATATCAACTTGAAGAACTAGGCATCCAAGACAGAACTGGAACAATTTTGGAGATTAAAAGAGTTTTTACTAAAAGAACTTTGATGCAAAATCTAGAAAGAAGATGCTCTGATATGCAGGAAGAAATCAATGCTTTTACAAAGAGATTCAATATTTTGCAGAATAAAGGATTGCCAAGTCCATTAGTTACAGAGGATAAAATTATGAGCCTGGAAAACTATGTTGATAAATTGAATAAATACGCTGACAACCAGGCCAATTCATCGACCAGTTCATCAGTAACAAAAGCATTGCCTACAGGAAAGATTCTTCACGACAATCTGGAAAATTTGTTTTATCTCGAACATGAGGTAAAACACTTATTCCCAATTCAGCCTACTTTCTTCAGATATACAGAGACTGATGAAACTTTGAGGAAGCTTCAAAGAAGAAGAATACCAGAAACACAATGGTGGAAAGAGATGTTATACTTTTTGTAAAAATTATCCTTGCATGAATTTTGATTATTCACTACAGGAAGTCATGATAAAAAGGATAAACAGAGATTAAACAGGTCAAAGTGTATCAATACAGGTAAAGAGTATCAGTAAAACAGAGCAGCCAGCACAGTGTTACTAAAGAGGACAACAACAAGCCAAATCATAGGGCCTGCCTCCAACACATTCATTAAAAAAGGGAACAGCACAACATCAGTTATCTTTTCTCTTATCCACGAGACCATCTGTCTCTATTTTATTGTAAAATATTCATGAGTCATCCTAAATTATATCTCACTTTGATATGAGATATTTCTTATAAATTGTTTTTATAAATACTCCCTCAATTGGAGTATTGAGGGGTGGATTCTTATACTTTGATGTAACATTGATTATTTTGGAATAAAGTGTTGTTGGATAAATTTTGTATGGCTAGCTGGATAAGGAATTGATGCAAAAGACTTTTCACAGGATCCTTGAGTCAGACAACAGATCAATAGGTCTTCTATCTCTTATGTTTTAGAGTTTTATACTTGTTTATTATACCATTTGTGTTTCATATCTGAATGATAAACGAAAAGGAATAATTCAGAAAGTGCTTAAGTGCAATCTGTTTTCAATCGTTGTTGTTCTTAATGTTTTCTTCTGAAAGAGTTTAAACAGTGAATTCTTAATTGCTCCTATTTTCTAGTTTATTCATTTTGATTATTTAGTAAATAATTTTTGACTACTATTTATTAATAATCATTTAAGTTCCCTCTTTCGAATATGTTGAATGATTCTTAATTTCCCTTCACCCATTTCGAGTCCATTACATTCATCTTAGATCTATAATTGTTCCCTATTTGATTACCTTGCCCTGTGAAACCATCCCTTGTTAAGAAACTAAATCTAGTTAAGCCATATTTCTTTGACTCCATTAGCCCAATGGTCTAAATTACTCAGTTTTACCCTCTGCTATAGAATTTCATCACCCAAACTAAATCAAAATCCGTGGACATTCATAACTAGCCTAATATCTTTCAAAACAAAGCTAAATCTTACAGAGAGAGCCCTCTTTGGGTACAGATTGACTAGATTCTGTACCTAAAAATTGGTTTGTGGTTACCTCAGACCCCTTTCCTTTTCCAAAAACTTCAAGGAAAATCTGAGTGATAACAGGATAGACAAATTTAGTTCAGATATTGTGAAATTGCCTCGGAAATTCACCTACAAAGAGCTCAGCAATGCTATGAAAGACTTTTTTTGAATGTGATTGATAATCGATAATTGGAAGCAAGGGTAATCCCCTTGTGAAACCCAAATTTCTGAGCATTTTCTAAAACCTGATGACAGAGTCATTGTAATGAACAAGCGCCTAGGTCCATATTACGTCCAAATCTACCAAGCACCAAGATCTATAAAAAAAATCCACAGTATCTGTGAACTAAGAAGAAGAGGCAGAAAATGTATTCTTCTTACCTGTTCGAATAGTGGTTGGGGTTTACGTCACGGCAAAAATTTGACAGAGCCCATGTAGCATTTCTTATCATTGAAATTCTTGCAGTATCATTCAATTGGGCAAGCACCTGCCTCAGAGCTCCATGACTGAGGGCAAGATCCCTGAATGTTGCAAAGTCTCCAGCAATATTTCCCAAATCCAAAACAGCCTTACACGAACACCAGTTGAGCTCAAAGTTGGGTACTAGTTTTTTAAATAAAATTCCAAAATTACAGACATATAAAGATAGTTGGGAAGAATAATTTTATGCCTCTAAAATAAACGTCCTACCTGTTCTCAAACATTATCATTCCCAGAGGTAAGAAGTTCCACAAATATAGGCAGTGCCCCGTAATCAATCACAACCTTTGTATTCTCAGAGGTTCCTGAGACTATATTAGTCAAAGCCAAAGCTGCTTCAAACTGCATTATGAATCACAAGGTATCACCATCAAAGCTATAATTTTAAGATAACAATTTATCTAAAATTGAAACTATAATTTTAAAATAGATACACCTAGTGAGAGTAGAGGTTAGGAAATTATAATAAGAATTATTACAAGATATCACTCACAGTGCAGTTGATTGTTCATTTTCTTCTGTAACTATAATTTTAAAGAAGACACACTTAGTGATATATACAACACCAAGTGAGAGCAGAGGTTATGAAATTATAATGAGAATTATTTCAAGATATCATATTACTCATAGTACAGTTAATTGTTTATTGTTTGGTGTAATAATTTTTTATTATTTATAAACACAATCAAACATATTATGAGGGATGGTGATGAAATTGACAATGGTCTCATAAAAAACCATAACAGGCACATCCCCTGGCAAGATAGACTCTGAATAAGAAGGAAAGCAAAAAAAAGTGATTACTTACAAGATCATAGGCTTCCTGAAGAACAATATCCAGAGCAGCATCTGTAACCCCTAAAGCAACACCTCTCTCTGCAAGACGAATCGCTACATCTTTCATATGTAGTCTAGCAAATTTTCTGAGCTCATCACGAGAAAGAGGATCAAATACAACTATCTCATCAAGTCTATTCAATAGCTCTGGCCTGAAATGTCTTCTAACCCGCAAAAATATTCAAAGGCATGTCAAAGCACTACAGCCAACTTCGTGATAAAATTATATGAAAAATATGCATACACAGAGTCCAGGAGAATGAAACGGTAGGTGTATTGGCAGTTGCCGAAATGCAACAACTAAAACGACAGGTGTATTGGCAGTTCCGTAAATGCAGCTACTAAAATGGCAGGTCTGTCGACGGTTGTAGGTGTGTGGATTGTTGCTGGTATTTTCAGACCGATTCCATGGAAATATACCAAAAACTAGTGGTATGTCAAACCTAGAAGGTAACCTGAGAGACAGTGACCGTCAGATTAAACAAGTAACATATGTCGTGCCTAGATAAGAAGTGTTGACGAAAAAAAATTGATCTCTTTCATAACAGAAGGCATATCGGCCTAAATATCTAGGACATGTGGCACTCCATGACAAAGACACATGGTGTGTGGATTTGAGTTTTTCAGGTGGTTAAGTGGGCCGAAAATAGGTGAAATGTGGCACCACTCAGAGATTGACATGTGCCAATTGGTACAAGTGGTAGAAAATTGGCATGCTCAAACAACGAGGTGATGCAAGAATGACACGAGGGAGAAAATATCAGAAAAGTCCCAAATCTGGAGAACTAAAGCTCATCACCAACCTGAGATTGACAACTTTACATGATGTAACCTATGAAATTGTAAATGGAGAAATCATAGTAACAATAAAGTAACCTATGTAACAATAAATTCGGATTCATCCTGGGAGTGGTAATGGGAGAAATCATAGTGAACAATAGGAAACCTGCAGAGCTGCTTAAAATCAAATAGATGAAAAATCATATACAAAAAACCTAGATAATAATCACGAACAAGCTTAATATTGAATTATGAACTGTAAAGGAACTTACAAAATGTGACATTACGAACCTAGTCAAGCGCACAAGAAAAAATATCCTGGACATGACCCTGGTTGACAAGTTGTATTGCTCATGATGCAAGACGATTTGTACATGCACTGCCAAGTCAATCAAAATCCATCATTATCTATAAAATAAATATAAGTAATCGATGTAGTATTTTTTACTCTAAGATGCATTCTTATGATAATGTTAGAACATATGTTGAAAATTTCAAAACATACCTGAATAAGCTCCTCTTCATTTCAAGAATAATTTATTGGAGTCACATGAACTTGGAACAAGCCTCCCGTGATCTGAAAGAGTAGCAACTAAGTCAACAATGACTTTTTTGTTGCTACGCTGGATCGACGGAGTTTTGCTCCAGGATTAAATCACTCCAATAAATTATTCTCTACTAAATAGGGCCAACCACGTGAAGGTGGAAGCTCTTACGGCCCCTCACCCCCCCCCCCCTCTCACATCGCTCTCAATTCCCCAATACCCAATCTATATTTCATTTTTTACTTTCATGAGCATAAAAAAAAATATCCAATAACTAATAAAAAAACAATTCAACAAAAAATACACATGGAAACATTGAAACTAATGCTTGACATAAAAATAGGATGATAAATGAGTTTTTTATATAACGCAAAGAAGTTTCCAAGTATGGTAACGTTTGTCTTATAATAATACAATATTTTACATTATCAAATTTTATTTTTATTCTTCCTATTTCTCAAGCTCCTAATTACATCATCAATATCATCGTGCTCTACTCCTGTTTTGTGCCTTTCAACCCACACTGCTGGCCTAGTTGCGTAGTCACGATGTCTGGTCTCATCCAGTGACGGGGCATCACCTACAAAAACAGATAATATTAAATTTTAATTGTCAGTTTTTAAATATCTTTGAACTAGTTCGGTAATGTTATTAAAAACAATTGCAATGAGATTATTTACCTGGTGCACCAGTTGTCACCGTTGGGACTGTTGCCTTGTCTTCCTCTCTGGTGGTAAGATCCTCAAGGGAAACATTCTCTGTCATTTAAACAAAAACATTTATAAGGACAACCATCAAGGTATAATTAGAAAAAATTATAAGTGGAAATTAATTACCGTCACGGCCCTCACTGATAGTAGCATTGTCGGCCTGGTCCCCACTACAATGATTAGGTTGCACGTGAGGATCATCTACATCTGGCTCTAAAACTGGGTTATTTTCCTCGTCGGTAGTGCTGCTCCACTGATTTAAACAAAGTTTTTATACATTAAATTTTATGACAAAAAAAAACATATTGAAAGGTTAATGTTTTACCTTATCAGGCATTCTGGTTCTTGGGACCTGCCCCAAGCTTTTGTGACATTCAACTATGGCTTGATAGCTGAAATGGAAAGCGATATTTTTATCTTCCTCTGTCGTTTTTGTTCCGAATTCATCACCCTACATTACATATGATTGTGTATTTTTAATCATATTTGATAGGATTACAAAAACGTTGGAAGGTGATACAATTAATTATAAGATGTTTAGCTACTTAATTACAATTCTTGCGGCTGATTTCAAGTAGCCGCCCTGGCCTAGCTTGTGATGGCCCTTTTTTTCAATCCTAGCTTTGGTTTCCTTTGAGGTGTCAGGCAACCTAGCATGAAAATATTGAGGTCATATATGACGTAGAACACTTTTATTTTAGACATAGAGAAAATTAAACCTATTGAATTAAAGTTGTAATTTACCTTGCGGGTCCAGTTGGCATTTTTCCTTCTTTCTTTTCCCTTTTCTCTTTTCCGTCATGGATGAGTGCTCTCCACTCACTCTATGGAACTGTGAGAGGACGCTCGTATCTAGGGTTAAATTTCAATTGCGTCCTATAGGTGTCCCTGGTATATTTCAAATATTTTCCGCCTACCCGAGCCACCGTTGTTCTGTCAAATGTGCCGACCCCAAAAAGGGCTTCTAGATAATCTAGAAGTTATTTTTTTAGGTTGGAATTCTAGGAATTCCACCCTATGCGTATGGTTGGGCCAAAACTTACCAATGCGTGGCTCTCCAAAAACCTGTAGAACTCATTTTTTCCTACACAGAAAAAAAGGATATTATCATTAATTTAAAAATAAAAATCATGATAAATATGTTTTAGATAGAGTACATGAAATAGTTAAAATATTAAAATTTACTTGGGAGTTGTACATGCTTTATAGGGACACCTTCATCGTTCACCAACAACGTGCCATTAATGGTCCCTGTGGAGCTGACAAGTGTAGCTCCAGGAAATAAAATAATGTAGTTGGCCATATCAGCCTCATCACTGCCAACACGTTCAACGGTTGGCTGGGTGTCTGCTTGGGCAGGGTGTGCTTCTTGGCTAGCACCTAAAGGAGTAGAAGGTGTACGAGATGGTTGTTGGGCAATATTTTACCTTTGTGTCCCACTACCACCAACACCCGGTTCAGCAAGTGCCAGAAAACGCTACATAAAAAGGAACTTTTTGTTAGTTTAGTCAATGTAAAAATTAAAAATCAAACTATCACAATTCATCTCATGCAGAACAAAAAAAATATCCTTTTGACTTTTTATTATTATCTGATATGTTTCTAGCTGGCTCATAAGTTTTTTTATCCTCTCTTCTGTTTCAGGTGTTTGAGGCACATCTGTCAAAGTATTAAATTCTGACCTTGCATCTTGTGCCTTTTTTCGCAACAAGAGCGTTGGATATAGGGATGAAGAAAGCTCTTCCTCATAGAGGGAATCATTAGGCGTACCATGGCTAGGTGTCTGCATATTTGAACAAAATTAGTATTATTTCGATTATGTAAATAACTAAAATACCTGAAGATAGAGAAATGTTGGCACTTCACATGTTCTTCCGCTGGCCTCTTTCCACAATCATCCCATCTCGGGGTTGTTCCTGCACTACCCTGATTAGTCTGCCACATAGCAATAAAATTATAAATGTAAAAACTTGAAAACAATATATAACTTGAAAACACAAAACGAAAACTGAAATAATTTCTAATAAGACACCAGAAGACAGAGTTAGAGTTTCAAATATGCCTTGCATTGAACTTAGTCCTGGAAACATGTCATTGCACATTAAGGCACCCAAACAAGAGACGAGTTGACAATGAAGACCTTATTGAATATATTTTTGGAGCAACTTCTAGTAAACTTGTTGTCAAGACCTTGAGGAAATTTTTGGAGCAACATTGTTGAAGCTGATGGTATAGCATTGTTGGAGACGATCTTGAAGGGCCTTGAAGTGAAGCTTTTGGAGCAACTATTGAAAAATCCTTAGAGCATTTAAGTAAGTCACTTTCTTCCTTCCATCACCTTTTTCCTTTCAATATCCTTTAAATGATTTTGTTGATATTTGATGTTTTAAATCACATTATAATTCCTTGATTATTACCCAAAAATACCCTGGCAATTTTATCTTCAGGATGCATGTCTGAGCCTACTGTTCAATATTTTGATTGATAGTAGTAAACATAGAGAGCTAGGGGGCTCTTGACTTGGTTTGGTTGGGCCATTAGATCCCTAACATCTACTAGGGAGAACCCCCCTTGAGTTGGAGGAGAGCTAGCTTGAAGTGAAAAGAGGTTGGTGAGGTGACAATGGGGCTATTGAATTACACATGGTATCACACTTTAGCTTTAGGACTTTATCTTGAGAAGTGCGAGATTTTTCTATATCAATTCTCAAATTGTTTACAACACTATTGTTAATAACTAATAAGAAGTGATGTTGAGGGGTTTTTGGGTATAAGAAACAATACCATTTAAAAACTATGGTTCTCAGTCCTTGGCATTCCTTCACCTGGGCCTAGGGGCACACAAGAATAATTTCACACTAAACCATGCAAACTTAAAAGTAACTTAACATATCCATAAAGTAATAATAATCATAATTCCTAATTTTCTATTGTACAATATAATGCAAATTATTCAAACATGAAGCAATGAAGACATGCAATGTCTAAATTTCAAGATTGATGAACCAATACAAGAAGTTAGAAACTACAACTTTGATTCAATACTCTGTGTCCTAACTCCAGGAAGGAATCTAGTTTGTAGTACAGAACATGCATCATGTATTATCAATTCTTAATTGACAACAACTAAAGGTCATCTACCTCATCAATTCCTTTCCATTTTGTGTTTTTATGTTATATTCCTTATAAAAGTGTCAAATTTCTCTCAAAGTAAGCAACCACTGAATAAAATAAAAAATAGTTGAGATATGATTGAGAAATGGTAATTTATTTCTTGAAAGGATCTTCACAATTTCTTTGGTTGTTTTTCATCTCAAGAAATAAGAAATGACCTAAGAAAATATCGTGATGTAATATAAGAAACAACACGGTGCAATGGCCATTTTCAAAGCCAAATGATGTCCATTGAGGACATGGCCTTTATTTGGTTCCTGTTTCATAGGAGTTTCGGGTATAAATGGAACTTTTTTGTACCATTTCCAGTAGTAAAAGGGGAAAACCTTCTTTTTCCATGGGAAATAATTTACCTTTCCTTTTTCAAGATAATCTAAATCACAAAAAATATGAACTATACTGCACACATTCTTGGATAATGTGAAAGTGGAAAAGGAATACCCTACACAAGTGATGCACACATGTACATTTGAACACTAATAGATTTTTGTATTTGAAATGCAATGCTTATTTTCATTTAAATGTAGGGTTTTTAAAGAAGGGAGAAATAATGGCTGCCAATTTAATAAGCGTTTCTTTGGGAAAATTTTAAATCTTGTATTGGGTGATGAAGATAATAAAGGGTATTGAATCTTGATTCTTGACATTGTGTTTAACTTGAATAACTCAAATGATTATAAATATCGGTGGATGAGTTCTTTTTTTCAAGTATGTCACTCAAAACTCTTATGTCAAAGCATTGTATGATGGCTCACATTTGCTTGTTTCCCTTTCTTTAGTTCAATGTAAAAAGTATATTAATATATTGGAGCACGAATGATAAGTACAATTGTTTGCTCTGCAGTATATCCAGCCCCAAGATTATGAAATTTTTTCTCAAGTGGAGCTATTAGTCATTGATGAAGCAACTGCAATTCCATTTCCTGTTGTAAAGGCTCTGCTCGAGCCATATTTAGTGTTTCTGTACTCTACTGTAAATGGGTAATAATTATAAATGAGCCAACCACAATCACAGATTTTGTAACCATTCAGTTTCCATGGATAGTGATGGTGATATTAACCCTACATATCAGTGACCTATATCTATATGAGAATGATCTCAACATTGACCTTGATATGGTTGTATGGATGTGACCTTTGGTATGTCATCAGAAAATCCCCAAATATCAGAAAATCGCCAAATCTGGAGAACTAAAGCTCATCAATTTCGATCTGGAGTACTACCCTTGTGATAAAGTTGATGCCTTTCGATCTCCCATTCTCTACCATTTTGCACTTCACCTTCAATATAGATCAGACCAAGGGCAATTCGTTACTCGGTGTTGAGATGGATGAGTTTTTTGAACTAAAATCCATAGCTTAAACTTCATGAAACTGGTGGAGTCAAATTCATGCAAGCACAAACACACCTTACACATCCTCTTTGAAATTCATCCTAAAGAACATTGGAAGACATCTAGAGAGAACCCTACAGCCTAACACAATCCAATATAATTGACCAAAAAAACCCAAATAGAGTCAACCCTACTATAGGAGGAAGGGCCTGCAATAAGAACTTACCATTTTGTAAGAGATGAGGGCGAATGTTGTTCTGCAAGAGCTGAGGGTGAATTCTATTCTACAAGAGCTTAGGGCGAATGCTGAGGGCGAATGTAGGGCGAATGCTATTCTGCAAGAGCTCAGGTTGAATGCTGAGGGAAAATGTTGTTCTGCAAGATCTCAGGGCGAATGCTGAGGGCGAATGTTGTTCTGCAAGAGCTGAGGGTAAATGCTGAGGGTGAATGTTGTTCCACAAGATCTGAGGGCGAATGCTGAGGGCGAATGATGTTCTGCAAGAGCTGAGGGCGAATGCTGAGGGCGAATGATATTCTGCAAGAGCTGAGGGTGAACGCTGAGGGCGAATGATGTTCTACAAGAGCTGAGGGTGAATGCTGAGGGAAAATGCTATTCTGCAAGAGCTGAGGGCGAATGCTGTTCTGCAAGAGCGGAGGGTGAATGCGCGCGTGATATCAGACGTTAATGTAGTTTTTAATAAAATCATTTTTATGTAGCACGCATATAAGTTTCATATTTTTATGTATCACGCATATAAGTGTCGTTATACCGACGGCGGAAAAAGCATCGCTATTGGGACGGATGCCTTCAAACGTCACAATTGTGACACTTAGAAATTGTGTCGCACTTGCGACGTTTGGAGGCCTTCGTAATAACGACACTTTGGGGCATAGTGTCACAATTGTGACGTCTTCCTCCAAATGTCGCAATTGCGAAACTTTGTCTAAGTGTCACTATTGCGACACTTTTCTCTAAACATCGGTATAGTGACAGTTTCGGGCGGGATTGAAAAAATTTGGGGAAATTTCTGACATTTGGCCAAAAGCGTCAGAACCAAGTGTCGGAATTTCCCCCAAATGTACTAGTGGGACAAGCTAAGAAGCAAGCCACTATGGTTTGCTCTCTGTACTCTGATGTGCTAACATACAGGGCACCAACCACCAATTATGCCCTATTTCTAGTAGAACGGTAGCTGTTACTGAAGATCAAGGCCGTCGGGGCAGGGAAGCCCAGAATTTTAAAACCATAGAAGAATTTTTCCATTGCTGCAATGATCAAAATGAGCAGATCGAATACCTCTTGTGTGAACTATACATGCACAAATTCTTCTTAGAGGAGGACAGGGACAATAATCCCAGCTCCTTTAAAGAAGATATTCAGTTCTCTTTTTCTGAGAACAAGACTTGGTGGGCTAAAGCCTACAACATTTTCTAGAAGAGGGAACATGGCCTAAACCTGTGGGTTAAAGGGTAGCCTAGTAGACCCCTGCATTTATTCAGACAACATAAGAATTTCATGCAAAGAAAGGGAGTAAGGACTAAAATGGGGCCTATCCATAAGGAAATTATATAACATGGGCAGGATTCTTTCGAGGAAATTCAAGAAGCAGCTCTAGAAGTAGCCAAACAAAGGTGTATGGCCTCAACGAAAAATGTGAAAAACAGAGAGACATTTGGCTACAAAAACTTCAAAGCGACTGCCTCCAGATTCCTTTTATACAACAATCTGGTCTTAAACATGGGCCCTACATGGATAGGATTCAGGTACATATGCCCTCTCATATGGTACCCCCTGAGGGTTATGATCATGGTTACAACCTACCAGAAGGGCACACAAATGCTACCTTTGAAAATATCGGACAGAGACATGGATTCTGAGCCTAAAAGAAGAAGTCTACCGTGTCTATTCTCTGACTTAGTTAAACCTCAATCATTTTTTTGCACGAGGACCTACAAATAGCTAAGCAGGGGAGTATGTTGGGCCAAGAATGAGGTACGTTTTCACCCTTCCTTTACCAAAAAATTTTATCCACCTTTACGAATTTTTCCTCATCTTAACAGTAAAGGAAAGGAAGATTAAGGTAAAATCAGGACAAAACGAACTAACAGTAAAAGGGATTTTTTACAATGGGAAATTGAATTGTTATATCTTTATTTACAAGGAAATAAGTAGTTGAATCAATGATGACCAGAAGACAGCTGATAGATAGAGACTAACGAAACCATGATGACTACCATGGACCGGCGGAAGAGGGAAAGGCACCTCCATGTCTGAAGAACTCAAACGACATCCACAAGCAGCAAAATATCGTATGGAAAAGATTTTTACCACTGTTGTAATCACCTTGAAAAGGCCGAAAACGAACAACATAGATAGATCAGAATAGAGAATTTATTCTGTAATAGATGTATCGGGACATGATTGTCCAATTATATCAATGTAATAACTTTCATCTTAATAAAGGTCTTGGCATTTTTATAGTCAATTTCTGAGTTTTTCGTAGCGACAGACTTCTAGTGGTTTAGGCCCAGCCCTGGAAATTTCTGTGCTAATCTCTATGGTATACGTTCAATTACAGAATTTATGTTTCAGTCATCAAATACATTTTATGAGATATCATTTAATTGGTTGAATTGTGAACATAAGATACTATAGCTTTCTCTTTCATTATAATAGTTCATTATTCATGTTTCCTTGTTTACAATGAATGCTTTCATAGTTTTTAGATGCTTTCATCATTTCCCAATGCTTTTATACTTGTTTCATTTTTTTTAGCATGACTGTTGTTCAATTATGTATATAGCTAAGAGTTGGATCTTTCCATCAGTAATGTAAGGCATCTAGTTGTTAATTGATTCAGAGAGATGTCATCTATTTAATTTAAAAAGAGAATTCCATTGCAAATTTAGATAAGAAATTACTATTCAATTTATTGAAGCTGTTGTTCAATTCCATAGGACTGTTGTTCAATTCATTGGTATGTTGTTCAATCATAGGTTGCTCTTTTCTGCACTTACTTAGACAGAATAGTTAAACATAATTTTACAATTCCATTTCCCTTTGAATTGATTGAGCTTTGAGAATTAGATAGTCCTATTTATGGTAATATAGAGTAGTGGTTCTTTGATATCACTTGCATATACTATGCTCACAGTCTTGAAATAATAAGACTTGCCCTGGGTTGACAATTGAATGAGAAGCATCGAAGTTGGCTATAACAGTCACCTTTATGACCCAACAGAAGTGTCAGTGACTTTCGGGTGTGCTAAGGAGGGAGTGACGTCAAGTTATGTTAGGAAGTGTTAAGGCATGCTAGAGGCCAGGGAACACATGCAAATATGTGCTAGGTTCCATGGTGTGCCAATGCTTTCCAGGCTGGAGTGTTTGGGAGTGGCTCAGAAAAATAAGGGAGCACTTGTCTCAAATTCATGAAGTGAATGAATAAGAGTGTGTAACAATGAGTATCAGTGAGTTCTAGGTGTGCTAAGGAGGGATTTTAAAGGTATGCTAGGTAGTGCCAAGTAATGCTAGAGTGCGAGGGTGACGTGCTAGGATGTGCCAAGTGCTAGGTTGCGTCAATGCATGCTAGGGAGTGCCATGGAAACACAAGGGAGAACTAGTTCAAAATGCATGAAAATGAAAGAATAAAGATGTGTGATAGGGAGTGTCAATGAGTTCCAAGTGTGCTAAGGAGGGAGTAGCAAGGTTATATGCTAGGAAATTCCAAGGTATGCTAGAGTGCTAGGGCATGTCATGGAGTGTTAGTGTGTGCTAGGGAGTGCCAAAGCATGCCAAGGAATGGAGGGGATGCTAACACATGACAGATAATGCCAAGGGATTCTAAGACGCACTATGCGATATGGGATGTTAAGATGTAAACTTTGTTGCTAATTTATTTTACTCCCATAGTTGGATGTGAGCCTTGTCTTAGTAAATTTTTAAGTTGGATGAGTTGAAATTGGACATGAGTAGCATAAGATGAGTTATAGGTAGATTTTAGGTGAAAAAGGCATATGTTCAATTTCCACGACACATGAGAATCTGGGTTTTGTCTTAGAATATTTAATGCAAACACACTCAAGTGCCAGAACGCATATTCTTTAACGCACAATGAAATCTACACAAATCAAGGAATCAAATAGTGCACATGATAATTTTCCCATTTTCAAACCCTTCTTCATTATATTACAAACTACAATACAACAAGCTAGAGTTCATGTAACATGGATCGTGACCCTTTACAATCACACTGAAACAAGGAATACAACCAGGGCTCAATCACCCTTTCCAACGCTTTTGATGGGTCCCATGCATCATTATGGCACTCATGGACCCAAGTATGCCTTCTAGAAGGCCCTAAGACATAAGCTGACCTCTTGTGAGGCTTATTATTCCATGTATGAGCTGATATCTTGGTTGGATTGTCACCAAAATTTAGGGTTACTTTCATATCATTTTATGTTTAGGGGCTAATGTAGGCCCATAAGCTAATTCTATCAACTCCTAATCAATGTATAAATAGGAGTTAGTTGGATTCATTTGTATCATCACTTGACTTGGGATCTCCCTAACTTTAGAGAACTTTGAATTTTTCCTTGGAGGACTATTTTGGATGATGGATGCATTTTTATGTATGGATTGGACTATTTTTATCTTCGAGCTTTGTTTTCATTTTAACTATGCTTCATAGTAATAAATACAATTAAATCAAGTGACCAAATTTTCATTATGAATACCTACCATAGTTACAAAATCAACATCTTGAATTCAATATGTATGGAGATATTATGGTGAGCATCAAAAGGGTCGATGTGTGTAATTGTATGTGCTATAGACGTTTACATATCTTGTGAAAACTAGGGAAACTGTCATGAACACAAATTTACAAAAGTTAGAAACTTTTTTTAATGAAATAAAAAGAAAGATACATAGCCTATTATAGGGGAATAAACTATGATACATTAAGAACATAATATATTAAGAGAAATGAAGGAAAAATGAAATATTATTATTCGAAGTGCTTATAATATTGCTCAACTAAAAAATTTATATGTCTTGGTAATGAAGGAAAGGGCTTGGAAAAAAAATAATAGTTGTAAATTTTGACTCGAAATGAAATAACTTTTATTCAATAAAACAATTAACTCTTGCAAGTGGTATTTACCTTAAATAATTTATATTCCTTTTGAATTATATTGGGATGTGACATGTTGCTATGCAGGTTAATAAGGAGGAATTATCATAACATATATAAGAATTCCCTTCATAGTTCTTTATTACCATATACATTTACCATCACTCACATTCCCCTTCAGGTAATCGTTTCCTTTCAAGGGTATTTATATAGTTTCTACAAGTGTTTTAGATGTTTTATATGATTGTTAGGTTAGCGTCTTCATATTCTAATGTGCAAGAATCCTATGTGGAAATGACATCTATATCTTGTCTTTTTGACATGCCTTTATCTCCTCCAAGAAACCAAACCTAGCTTACCCTAGCCTATCTTCATCTAGCGTGGACTACTCTATCCTAACCTAGCATAGTCTACTCTAGGTTATCCTAACCTCTCATGGTGTAGACTAGCCTACTCTGTCCTATCCTAGCCTAACCTATCCTAACCAAGCCTACTCTAACCTAGCCTAGCCTAGGCTACTCTAGCATTTCCTACACTGCATAGCTTACTCTATCCTAGCCTAAAATACTCTAGGATACTTAACCTAGCCTAGCCTTCTAGATCCTAACCTAGCCTACTATTTCCTAGACTTGGTGACTCTTTTCTAGCCAAACATGCTCTAGCCTAGCCTAGTCTAGCCTACACTAGCCTACACTAGCCTAGCCTAACCTAGCCTACTATAGTCTACCCTAGCCTTCTCTATTGTAGCCTAGTGTTCTCTAGCCTAGATTTCTCTCAACTTAGGTTAGCCTACTCATGGTTAGCCTAGCCTAGTCTACTTTAGCTTAGCCTACTTAGCCTAGTGCAGTCTACTATTGCCTAAGCTAGCTTACTCTTTGCTACGATAGACTAAACTTGCTTAATTGAGCATACTCTAGTCTAAACTATCGTACCCCACTCTATGCTAGTCTAGTTTAGCTTACTCTAGCTTAGCCTACTCTATCCTAAACTACTCTATTCAAAACTACTCTAGTCTAGCCTACTCTTGCATAACCTAGCATAGCCTACTCTAGCCTAACATAACCTACTCCAGTTGACCCTATCATAGCTTGACCTATTCTACTCTAGCTTAGCCGAGCCTAACCTGGCCTAGCCATACCTACTCTATCCTAGCATAGTCTATCCTAACATTGTCCACTCTAGCCTATTCTAGCCTCTAGCTCACCCTATCCTAACCTAGCCTAGTCTACTCTATCCTAGTCTACTATATCCTAGTCTACTCTATCCTAGCTTAGCCTAACGTAGCCTAGCCATACCTACTCTATCCTAGCCTACTCCATCCTAAAATATTCTAGTCTAGACTATTCTAGCCTAGCCTAGCCTAGCGTTGCCTAACCTAGCCTAGCCTAACCTAGCCTAGCCTAGCCTAGCCTGGCCTAACCTAGCCTATCATAACCTAGTCAAGCCTAGCCTACAACCACCTAGTGTAACTTATCCTACACTTTCCTAGCCTAGCCTAACCTATCCTAGCCTAGCCTAGCTTAACCTAAACTAGCCCACCCTAGCCTAGCCTAACCTAGACTAGCCTAGCCTAGCCTCCTATAGACTAGCATAACATAGCCTTGCCTAGCCTAACCTAACTTGGCCTACCTTAGTCTCACCTAGCCTAACCTAGCCTAACCTAACCTAACCCAATCTAGCCTAACCTAGCCTAACTAAACCTACCCTACCTTGGGCTACCCTAGGCTAACCTAGCCTTTCCTATCCTAGCCTAAGATAGCCTAACCTAACCTTGCCTTGCCTAGCCTAACCTAGTTTACCCTAGCCTATCCTAGCCTAACTTAACTGAACCAAAACAAAACTAACCTAACCTAGCCTAGCCTAACCTAACATAGCCTAACCTAGCCTAACCTATCCTAGCCTAACCAAGCCTAACCTATCCTACCCTAGCAGAGCCTAACCTAACCTAGACTAACCTATCCTAGCCTAGCCTAGCCTATCCTAGCTTATCCTAGCCCAGCTTATCCAAACCTAGCATGGTCCAGCCTATCCAAACGTAGCCCAGCCTAGCATATCCAAACCTATCCTAGTCCAACGTAGCCTACAGAGCCTAGCCTAACCTAGCCTATCCTAACCTAACCAAGCCTAACCTAGCCTAGCATAACCTAGCCTAACTTAGGCTAGCCTAACCTAACCTAACCTAGCATTTCCTAGCCTAGCCTTCCCTAACCTAGCCTAGCATAGCGTAACCTAGCCAAGCCTAGCCTAGCCTAGCCTAGACTAACCTTGCTTAGCATAGCCTTACCTTGCCTAGCATAGACTAGCCTAGATTAATCTAGTATAACTTAACCTAGCCTAGCCTAACCTATCATTGCCTAACCTAGCCTAACCGAACCTAACCTAACCTTCCCTAGCCTAACCTAACCTAACCTTACCTAGCCTAGCCTATCTTAACTCATCCTAGCCTTACCTAGCCTAGCCTAGCCTAACCTATCCTAGGGTTAGCTAGACCAGCCTTACCTAGCCTACCCTAGACTCACCTAACATAACCTTTCCTAGCCTAACCATACCTATCCTAGCCTAACCTCACCTAGCCTAACCTAGCCTAACCTAGCATAACCTATCCTAGCCTAACATATCCTTGCCTCCCCTAGCCTAACCTACCCAAAATTAACCTAGCCTTGCCTTCTGTAACCTCACCTAGCCTTACATAGCCTAGGCTAGCCCAACCTAGGCTAACCTAGGCTAACCTAGCCTAGCCTAGCATAAGCTAACCTAGTGTAACCCAACCTATCCTAGCATAACCTAACCTAGCCTAACCTAGCCTAGCTTAAACTAGCCTAACCTATCATAACATTTGCTAGCCTAACCTTAGCTAGCCTAGCCTAAGCATGCCTAACCTAACCTAGTCTAACCTAAACTAACCTAACCTAGCCTAGCCTATCCCAACGTAGCCTAACCAATTCTAACCTAGCCTAGCCTAACCGAGTCTACCCTAACGTAGTCTATCCTAGCCTAGCATAAATGAGCCTAACCTAACCTAGCCTAACCTATCCTATCATAGCCTAGCCTACCCTAGCCTACCCTGGCCTAGCCTACCCTATCCTATCCTAGCCTAGTCTATCCTAGCCCAGCTTATCCAAACCTAGGCCATCCTAGCCTATCCAAACCTAGCCCAGCCTAGCCTACCCAAACCTATCTTACTCCAACATAGCATATAGACCCTAACCTAACCTACGCAAGACTAACCTAGCCTAACCTAGCGTAGCATAACCTAGCCTAACCTAACCTAACCTAGCCTTGCCTAGCCTAACCTTCTGTAACCTAGCCTAGCATAGCATAACCTAGCCTAGCCTAGTGTAGCCTAGACTAACCTTTCTTATCCTAGACTTACCTTGCCTAGCCTAGACTAACCTAGCTTAACCAAGCATAACTTAACCTAGCCTAGCCTAATCTATCATTGCCTAACATAGCTTAACCAAACCTAACCTAACCTTCCCTAGCATAACCTAACCTAGCATTACCTAGCCTAACCTAGCCTAACATATCCTAGCCTTACCTATCCTAACCTAGCCTAACCTATCCTACCCTTACCTAGCCTAGCCTTACCTAGCCTACCCTAGACTAACCCAACATAACCTTTCCTAGCCTACGCTAGACTAACCTAACATAACCTTTCCTAGCCTAACCTAACCTAGCATTACCTAGCCTAACGTATCCTAGCCTTACCTATCCTAGCATAGCCTAACCTATCCTAGCCTTACCTAGCCTAGCCTTACCTAGCCTACTGTAGACTAACCTAACATAGCCTTTCCTAGCCTAACCATACCTATCCTAGCCTAACCTCAGCTAGCCTAACCTATCCTAACCTAGCCTAGCCTAACCTAGCATAACCTATCCTAGCCTAACATGTCCTTGCCTAACATGTCCTTGCCTAGCCTAGCCTAACCTACCCAAACTTAACCTAGCATTGCCTTGGGTAACCTCGCCTTGCCTTGTGTAACCTCGCCTAGCCTTGAGTAGCCTAGCTTAGCCCAACCTAGGATAATCTAACCTAGCATAAGATAACCTAGCCTAACCCAACCTATCCTAGCATTACCTAACCTAGCCTAACCTAGCCTAGCCTAAACTAGCCTAGCCTATCATAACGTTTGTTAGTGTAACCTTTGCTAGCCTAACCTTAGCTAGCCTAACCTAACCTTGCCTAACCTAACCTATTCTAACCTAACTTAACCTATCCTAGCCTAACCCAATGTATCCTAGTATAACATAGCATAGCGTAGCGTAGCCTAGCCTACACTACCCCAACCTAGCCTTGCCTAACCTAGCCAACATAGGCTAGCCTAACCTAGTCTAGCCTAACCTAGCCTAACCTACAGTAGAGTAACCTACCCTAGCCTCGACTATCCTAACCTAGAATATCCTAGCCTATCCTACCATAGCCTACCCTACCCTAGTCTAGTCTAGACTAGGCTAACCTAACCTAACCGAACCTACCCTACCCTACCCTACCCTACCCTAACCTAACCTAAACTACCCTAACCTAAACTGGCCTAGCCTAGCGTAGCCTAGCCTAACCTAGCCTAACCCAAACTTACGTAGCCTAGCCTATACTACTAACCTAACCTAACCTAAACTAGCATAACTTAACCTACCCCCAGCCTAGCCTACCCTAATGTATCCTAGCATAGCATAGCCTAACCTAGGCTAGCCTAGCATACACTACCCCAACCTAGCCTAGGCTAACCTAGCCCAACATAGGCTAGCCTAACCTAGCCTAACCTACCGTAGACTAACCTACCCTAGCCTCAACTATCCTAGCCTAGAATATCCTAGGCTATCCTATCCTAGCCTAACATAGCCTAGTCTAGACTAGCCTAACCTAACCTACCCTACCCTACCCTACCCTAACCTAAACTACACTAACCTAATCCAGCCTAGCCTAGCATAGCCTAACCTATCCTAACCTAACCTAACCTAGCCTAACCGAACCTTACGTAGCCTAGCATATCCTACTAACCTATCCTAACTTAACCTACCTCGACGTCGCCTAGCTTAACCTAACCTAGCCCTACCTTACCGAGACTAGCATAGCCTTGCCTAGCCTGACCTAGTATAGCGTAACCTGACCTAATGTAACCTAGCCTAGCCTAGCCTAGTGTACCCTCGCTAAACCTAGCCTACCCTATCCTAGGTTATCCTAACCTAGATAAACTAACCTAGCCTACATAGCCTAACCTAACCTGACCTTACCTAGCCTAAGGTTTCCTACTTAGCCTACTTAGCCTAGCCACATAGCCTAATTAGCCTACTTAGCCTAGCATTGCCTACTCTTGCCTAGTTTAGCCTAGCCGGCAATAACCTAGTCTAACACAGCTTGCTCTAGCCAATCCTAGCCTAGCCTAACTTACTCTCGCCTATCCTAGCCTAGCCTACTTTAGACTAGCCTAAGCTAGCCTATCCTTGACTAACCTACCCTTGACTCGCCTAGCCTCACCTATCTAACCTAGCGTACAATATCCTAGTCTAACCTAACTTACTCTAGTCGATCCTAGCCTGTTGTAGCCTAGACTCTCCTAACCTAACCTACATTGTCCTAGCCTAGCCTAGCCTCACCTAGCCTAGCCTAGCCTAACATAACCTAGCCTAGCATAGCTAAGCCTAGCCAATCCTAACTTAATCTAACCTAACCTACCCTATCTTACCCTACCTTACCCTAGCCTAGCCTAGCCTAGCCTAGACTAACCTAATCTAGCCTAGCTTACCCTTGCCTAGCTTAACCTAGCTTAACCTAACCTAACCCAACCTACCCTACCCTACACTAGCCTATCCTAGCCTAGTGTAACCCAACCTAGCCTAACTTAACCTAACCTGGCCTACTGTAACCTAACCAAACCTAGCCTAGCTTAACCTAACCTAGCTTACCTTGACCTAGTCTAACATAGCCTACTCTAGCCTAGCCTACCTGACCTAGTCTAACCTAGCCTACTCAAGCCTAACCTACCCTACCCTACCCTACCCTATCCTAGCCTATCCTATCCTAGCGTTGACTGTCATAGCATATCCTAGCCCACTATAGCCTAGCCTAACCTAGCCTAACCTAGCCTAAATCCTAGCCTAGCGTAACCTAGCCTAACCTATCCTAAGCTAGCCTATACTAACCTAACCTAGCCTAACCTAACCTATCGTGGCCTAGCCTAACCTAACCTACAATAATATAGTCTAACCTTAACTTCAATAATATAGTATAACCTAGCATACTCTAGCCTAACCTAACCTAGTCTCACCTATCCTAGCCTACCCTAGCTTACCCTAGCCTAGCCTTTCCTATCATGGCCTACCGTACCCTAGCCTAGCCTAACCTAACCTAGCCTATCTTAACCTAACCTAACCTATCCTAGCCTAGCTTAACATAACCTACCCTACCATACCCGAGCCTAACCTAGCCTAGCCTAGCCTAGCCTAACCTATCCTAGCCTAACATAACCTAGCCTATCCTATCCTATCCTATCCTACCCTACCCTAGCCTAACCTAACCTAACCTATCCTAATGTAACCTAGCCTAGCCTAGCCTAGCCTAGCCTACCCTACCCTACCCTAGCCTAACCTAGCCTAGCCTAGCCTAACATAACCTATCCTCGGCTAACATAACCTAGCATATCCTATCATATCCTATCATCGCCTAGCCTAGCCTAGCCTATTCTAACCTAACCTAGACTTGCCTAGCCTAGCCTAGCATAACCTAGGCTAGCTTATCCTACTAACCTAACCTAACCTAACCTAACCTAATCTAACCTAGCTTAATCTAACCTAGCCTAGACTAGCCTAACCTAACCTAACCTAGCATAGCCTAGCCTAGCCTAACCTATCCTAGCCTAACCTACTTAACATAACCTAGCTTAGCATAGCCTACGCTAGCCTATCGTAGCCTAACCTAACCTACTTTACATAACCTAGGCTAGCCTATCCTAGCATAACCTAACCTAACCTTCCCTAGCTTAAGATAAGATAACCTACCCTAACCGAACGCAACCTACCCTGATCTAGCCTAGTTAGACTACTCCTAAAATATATATTCAAAAGGAATCTTAACTTTTATAGTACAATTTAATTTTATCATATATATTATCACTTAATATTATATAAATTTAAACAATTTTTCTTTATACATTGAAGTTATTTTAATTAAAAAATTATACCATTGATAAAGTATAATAAAATTAAATAATATATTAAATATTTCAATTTGAAAATCATTTTAAAAAATAAATTAAACTAAATCATATTGATAAAGAAATAATTCAAAAACAAAATAAATTAAAAACTATTAATAAAAACTAAAATATAAAATTTAATGTGTTGCACACATAAAAGCAGGAACTTCAATAGGTATTCATCTAACCGCAAACCTGAGTTTACCGTGCAATCACTATTTATATACGATTTCCCCGTCGCGCCCCTTTTTTTAATGGATACAGTGCTCAAGTGAAAATATTAAATCAGGTAATATGACAGGCAGCATAATACACAGGAATAATATACTCGTGATCCCATCCCCCAAAACCATACTGGTGTTGAAATCCTTACAACCGAAGGATTCTTTCTCCATTGATTATGTACCCATTATTGTTTGCGTTACCTTTCACAGACCAACCGTCTGGTACCTAATTTGTAATGGGGTTTTAATTTTGGATTACTTCTCTTCATAATGTGCTTATCGGTTCTATCCCTCAACCCTGTAGATTTTTCTCTTAGTTCTCAGCATGAACTCTCTTCCTAGCAACTCCATCGACACGTAAATTTCCCGTCAAGGTAAGTAACCTTTTCTGCAATGGTTACTCATTCTACCCCCAATTTTCTGGTTTTCACATTATATTCCTTTGCCCTTGTTAGGTTCTGGAAACTCTGTCAGGTTTGGTCGAGGGTATCACGGCTGTTAGGAGCGCATACACCGTTAATTAGCCATGGTAAATTGCACCATACTCCCGACAACTTTTCATCATGGAGGACCTCCAATCAGCCTTCAAGTATCTGTCACCTAAATTAAAGTGGTGGACACATAAAAGTCATTTAAAATATTCAGGAGGCGGCAGAGCTTTACATTCAATAAAAATTGCTGACGCACTAGATAATAGGACCATACCTGGAACTGGAATTGGAATTGGGATTTGATTTCATTTCTTTAGCTAACATTAGAAGCGCCCTCAAATGACCTGTATCATTCATTTATTTTTCAGCAATATTAGCGACCTTTTTGCTACCCAATACAGAGTGATGAGATTAAATGGAGTTCCATGTGATTACCATGCTGAAGAAAGATGATCATTGATCTGCATGAACCCGAAAACTGTTTGGGGTTCAGAAATCCTCATACAATTGAAAGAGAATCATAAGATCTACAGGATGCCCTTCGCTTTAAAGATTTAACTGTGGGCTATGGGACTAATATCAATATCTTCCATGAACTCAACCAAAAGTATGAGATAAAGAAAATTCATTACAAATTTCAGTCATCTTACGTCTATCTTGCTGATAATAGAGATATAACGGATTAATATACATCACCCCCAAATTACTGCCACGGGACGGTAATCTTGAATTCGGGTTCATTCTCTTCCCTATGTCAAACTAAAAATTCTCTTGCAGAGGCATCCGGCCCTTGTCTTGCAGAGGCACTACCGCCCTCATCGAAGGTCTAGTATGAACAGAAAACCGATCTTCAATACTCTGATCGCTTGCTTTCTATCAAAATCATAATGACGCCACTATCTAGTCGGAGACCTTCGCCACGAAATTCTCGTCCAGAAGAATGTCCTGAGGCTTGACATCCAGATGAATAATGTAAGCCAGGCCCAATACAATATTGATTTCTTTGTACGAGTATTTCCTCGCCATCACTTCGGACATACTGTTCATAACACCACTTGAAAGTTCTGTCCGGGTTTCGACTTCCGCTAAGAAAATAAAAATCACTGCAGCTGCGAACAAACCGACTGCCACTTTGTAAGAAGTACTGCCATGCTTTGAGGTCTTCGGATTCTTGATCATGTCAGTACTTTTCCATTTGATGAAAATAAAATTTCTCTCGTTTGAAAGTCTCTCACCGACTCAGACTGAAAAGACAGAGAACATAGCGAACATAGATAGTTGAGGACGAAATGGTGAAAAATGATAGGAGTCGAGATATACATATATATCTCTGGCGCTTCTGGAACCATCCATTGATATACATATTTGAGGCTCCTACCTCCTCTCCAACCATCCCCCGAATCATGGGCTTTTTTCGTGCAACGGTTACTTCAACGGCTATGGCTTGAGGGCATGGTTGATAGAAACAGATCATCCCTGCAGTCCATGTTTTTTTTACTCCAACGGTTACTTCAATTGACAACCATGGTTGATAGAAAGTCATAAAGCGCTGAGTTGATACAAAGCCATAAAGGTTACTTCAACGGCTATGGCTTGAGGGCTGAGTTGTCTTCCTCCAAAGCCATAAAGCATAAGCTATAGGATATTAAAATGCTGTATAGGGTTACTTATGGTTTATAGGATATTAAAACGCTGTATAAGGTTAATCATAGATTTAAACTAATTTAAATCTATATGAAATTTAATATTGTATAACTTACGATTTATTGTTTGCTGTAAAATTCCACTTGTGCTAAATGAATATTTGAATTCCAACGCGACGGAAAATTTGAAATTCAAATGCGCACACAGCAATGCAATAAAATTGAAATTCAAATGGGAACCCACCACTGAGTCAGTGTGAGAAAGCGCGAGAATGCAACGTACATTTATTTCATTAACTACAACATTTCGCATGCTCAGAAAGATGGATTGAGTGATCGCAAAACAAACGGCACACGTCACATCTTAGATGCGGCTTCCAGAAGCATAGCATGGTTATGTATGGTGAATGGCTGCTATCGGGCGCATTAAATCTCAATCAGGATTTCATGTGTTTATTTTATCTATTCTGTCAACCCCACAACTCTATTGCTAATGCATCTCCAACGATCTAATGATATAATTTTGTGCTTTCAAATATTTTGTGTGATTACTTTTTTCAGCGGTTTTTTTTTTTTTCACCTTTATTCATTCAAATACAGAAGAGATTACTGTAGAGTTCAGCTTTGGAATCCACTTTAGCATGGTTATAAATATATAAATGAAGTGTTCATTATCTCTGAGTGCCCTTTAATAGATGATTGTACAATATAAATGAGTTAGAAGAATCTATGGTCTTCAATATAAATGAGTTACAAAAGTTACAAAAGAATGTGAATAATATTCTTTTTCTTCATTTATATGATGAATAATATTATTTTTCCTCACTTATATGAAAAACATTTTTGAAAGAAGAGCTTTATAAGTTTAATTTTTATGATTTAAGTTTTCATGAAGGTATAAAACTCTAATTTAAATTTTTTTAGGAAATAAAAATATTTCAATAAATATTTGAAATATTATAATCATTAATATGTATAATATATTATATTTAAATTCATATATATATATATATGAAATATTTTTAATTGTTATTTAGTTTAGTTTTAATTTCATATATATTGTATTCTATTTTCATTTCATTTATTTAATTATGCAATATTTTCAAGTGTATATGTATAATTTTGTTTTAGTATTATATGTGTGTGCGTGTTTTAGGTAAGAGTTAAAAGTCAAGATTTCATAATAGAAGAATTAGTTAATGCATAGTGGAACTTTATATTAATTCAATTTTTTTTATTAGTAATATTTTTTTTTATTTTACAAAATTTAAATTTTTATAATGGTAAAGTAATTTTAATACATGAATGATGAAAATTTTGGATAAAAATTGTACAATTGTAGTGGATAATCATACCAGTCTACTTTATTGTTGCAAAATTATATATATATATATACACAAAGCGTTCAAATTATTGCTATAAATGTTGGAGATATATTTATCCATAAAACATAGAAGAAATTATAAAATCAATCAATTATGATGATTATCTATTAATTTATTAATAAAAATAACTATAACTATGGATAATTAATAAATTAATCCATAATCATTTTAGCAGATTGATTTTATATTCACATAGTATTAACTAATGTTATTGTAAGGAAATCAAATATTATATAATGAAAAAAGTGTGGACAAAGATCAAACTTTATCCATAATTGATCAATAATCATAAGAGAGAGTTCATTATCCATTATCCCATCAATGATCATAATAGTTGATTATCCATAATCCCAACAATAACCATAGAGCTGATTATCCTTAATCCCATTAAGTATATTTTAATTAATAAGTTGACTAATAATTGTAGACATAAAAATGGATACTGTGGAGATGTCGAATAACCCTCCTCAAAAACTCACACCACATAAATCTTCAAAATATCAAACTGATTAATAATTTTATATTTGGGTATTGCATTTAACATGTATCTCAATCACTTTTGTTTAAAAGTTTAATATGTAAATGCATGATGAGTTTAGTTTAACACTAGTAAAGAATTATTTTTATAAATGAATGTAATTACCTAAATTAAATGAACCTAATTATATAAATTAAATTTATTGCAAATATTGATAGACATTAATGTATAATAAATATCAAAATATTTATTTCACATTGTTGAAATTTAAAAAACATATAAAATTTAATTAAATTATAATTTATTTTAAATTATTATTATTAAAAAAAATTAGTATATAAATAAATAAAAGGTATATAATAGGATTCTTAATAATGGAGATTTGTCTTCTTTTTACCATGGAAATTCTTATCTTTTAAATAAGTTTTCTTACAATACTATAGGCCAATATCTTATCAATTCCACATACCTAAATGTCCACAACTTTACTTAAATAGAAAATATATATTTTATTCATAATATTTTTTAATTAAGTTGAAAAGAAAAAAGAGAAAAATTACCTTTAAGATAAATTTCAACATTCTTTTTTCACTATTGATAAAAATATTTTGTAAATATTTTTGCAAATATTAACACGGAACTCCTTACAAACTACATTTTTATCCTATCTCTTTATGCAAATTAACCATTGTAAAAAAACACATAAATAATTGCTATAGCTGGAAGGAAATTATCAAAACGTTATGTTAGCACCCATCATAGTTTTCATGTCAAAATACATTGTAATAATTTATATTAAAAATACAGTAGTTCGTTTTTTTTAACAGTAATGACACACCATGCATTATTCAACATGCCATATTGTTGACATCCAATGTTGCCACGTATGCCTCGATATGATCCACTATGGTAAACGTATTGTACTCGGCTTGGAGATGTTTCTAGAATACCTACC